>CM053624.1:1463637-1479165 GCA_028646595.1 Phalanger gymnotis | reverse complement strand
CTGGTGCTCTACTCACTGTGCCACCCAGCTGTCCCTGCTCATCATTTCTTATGGAATAATATTGCCATTACATTCATATCCCACAACTTGTTCAGCCATTTCCCAATTGATAGGCTTCCCTTCAACTTCCACCATGAAAAGAGCTGCTATAAATATGAATCCTTTCCCCATTTTTATGATCTCTTTTGAGATACACACCCAGTAGTGGTATTGCTGGGTAAAAGGGTATGCACAGTTTTGTAGCCCTCTGGGCATAATTCCAAACTGCTCTCCAGAATGGTTGGATAAGTTCACAACTTCACCAATGATGCATCATTGTCCCAATTTTCCCACATCTTCTCCAACATTTATCATTTTCCTTTTCTGTTATACTAGCTAATCTGATAGGTGTTAGGTGTTTTAATCCTTATTGCTCTAGTCAATAGTGATTTAGAACATTTATTTTCATGTGACTATAGATAGCTTTGACTTCTTCATTTTAAAACTGCCTGTTAATATCCTTTGACCATTTATCAATTGGGGAATGATTTGTATTCTTATAAATTTAACTCAGTTCTCTGTATATTTGAGAAATTAGGCCTTTATTAAGAACATCAACTGTAAAATTATTTCTCAGCTTTCTGCTTCCCTCCTAATCTTGGTTTATTGGTTTTGTTTGTGCTTTTTCATTTAATGTAAAAATTATCCA
This sequence comes from Phalanger gymnotis, assembly GCA_028646595.1. Lineage (NCBI taxonomy): Eukaryota > Metazoa > Chordata > Mammalia > Diprotodontia > Phalangeridae > Phalanger > Phalanger gymnotis. The sequence goes on along the minus strand of CM053624.1, from coordinate 1,478,477 downwards.
TTTTGCATTTCATAATGTTCTCTGTCCCTGGTTTGGTCATAAATTCTTCCCTTTTCCATAGATCTGACAGGTAAACTATTCCTTGCTCTTCTAATTTGTTTATGATATTACCTTTTATGTCTAAATCATGTACCCATTTTGACCTTATCTTGGTATATGCTGTGAGATGTTGGTCTATGCCCAGTTTCTGTCATACTATTTTCCAGTTTTCCCATCAGTTTTTGTCAAATAGTGAGTTCTTTCCCAGAAGCTGGAGTCTTTGGGTTTATCAAACAGAATATTACTACAGTCATTGGCTACTGTGTCTTGTGTACCTAATCTCTTCCACTGATTCACCACTCTATTTCTTAGTCGATACCGAGTAGTTTTGGTGATTGCCACTTTATAATGTAATTTTAGATCTGGTATAGCTAGTCCGCCTTCCTTTGCTCTCCCTGCCCCCCCCCCCCCGCCCATTATATTTCCTCCTCTGATAATCTGGGCAATTTATATTTTTGTAAATATTTCTCCATTTCACTTAGATTTTTAGATTTATTGGCATACAGTTGGGCAAAATAGTTCCCAATTATTGCTTTAATTTCCTCTTCTTTGATGGTGAATCAACCCTTTTCATTTTTGATACTAGTGATTTGGTTTCTTTCTTTCTTTTACCAAATTAACCAAAGGTTTATCTATTTTTTTTCACAAAATAAGCTTTTAGTTTTATTTAATAGTTCAATTGCTTTCTTATTTTCAATTTTATTAATCTCTCCTTTGATTTTCAGAATTTCTAAATTGGCATTTAATTGAGATTTTAACTTGTTCTTTTTCTAGCTATTTAGTTGCATTCCCAATTCATTGATCTGCTCATTCTCTATTTTCTTCATATAAGACTTAGAGATATAAAATGTCCTCTAATTACTGCTTTGTCTTATCCCATAAATTTTGGTATGCTATCTCATTATTGTTATTCTTTGTGATGAAATTATCCATTGTTTCAATAATTTGTTGCTCGATCCATTCATTCTTGAGATTAGATTAGTAGTTTCCAATTAATTTTTAATCTAATTTCTATGGCTCTTTATTACATGTAATTTTTATCGTATCATGATCTGAAAAGGATGCATTAGTATTTCTATCATTCTACATCTGATTGTGAGGTTTTTACGCCCTAATATATGGTCAGTTTTTTTGTGTATGTGCCATGTGCCACTGAGAAAAAGGCATATTCCTTTCTATCTCCATTCAGTTTTCTCCAGAGGTCTATCATATCTATCTTTTCTAAAATTTTATTCACCTCCTTATCTTCTTTCTTGTTTATTTTGTGGCTAGATTTATCTAGTTCTGAGAGGGGGAGATTGAGGTCCCCCACTAGTATAGTTTCGCTGTCTACTTCTTTCTGTAACTCGTTTAACTTCTCCTCTAAGAATCTAGATATCACTAGGTGCGTATATGTTTAGTATTGCTATTGCTTCATTGTCTACAATACATTTTAGCAAAATGTAGTTTCCTTCCCTTCTTTTGCTTTGTCTGAGCTCAGGATTAAGACCCTTGCTATTTTTACTTCGGCTGATGCATAATATATTCTACTCCAGCTTTTTACCATTACCCTGTGTGTATCCCTCTACTTCAAATGTGTTTCTTGTAAACAACATGTCACAAGAGTTTGTGTTTTAATTCACTTTGCTATCTACTTCCATTTTATGGGAGAGTTCATCCCATTCATATTCACAGTTATGATTATTAACTGTGTATTTTCCTCCATCTTATTTCTCCCCTCACGTTTCTACTTTTCTCTCTCCTTTCACCCTCTCCCTTCTATCAGCACCCCCCTTTTCTTTCCCCTTTCCCCTCCTACTTCCCTATGGGACGATAAATTTCTATACCCAACTGAGTGTGTATGTTATTCCCTCTTTGAGCCTACTCTGATGTGGGTAAGGTTCAAGCAATGCTCACCCCTCCCTTCTTTCCCTCCACTATAATAGGTCTTTTGCACCTCTTCATGTATTCTGCCTCCCCCTTTCCTCTCCTCCCAGCACAATTCTTTTTTCCATGCGTTTTTTTAATATCATCACATCAAAATTAACATATATATGTTATACACCCTCTGTCTATGTATACTCCTTCTAACTGCCCTAATAGCGATACAGTTCTTGAGAGTTATAAGTTTCATCTTCCCATGTAGGGATGTAAACAATTTAACCTTGTTGAATTTGACATGTTGTTTTTTTTCTTTTCTGTTTACCTTTTTATGCTTCTCTTGAGTCTTGTATTTGATAGAACTTTCTGTTCAGCTCTGGTCTTTTCATCAGGAAAGTTTGAAAGTCCCCTATTTCATTGAATATCCATCTTTCTCCCAGAAAGATTATGCTCAATTTTGCAGGTAGTTGATTTTTTGTTGTAACCCAAGCTCCTCTGCCTTCTTGATTATCATACTGCAAGTCTTCCAATCTTTTAATGCAGAAGCTGCTAAGTCCTGGGTAATCCTGACTGTGGCTCCTTGATATTTGAATTGTTTCTTTCTGGCTATTTGCAGTATTTGCTTCTTGATCTGGTAATTTTGGAGTTTAGCTAACAGGAACCTTGTGGTCAGGAGTTGTGGGACCCTAACTCTACATCTCCTAGGTGTTGTGAGGTCCAGAAGAGAGAACATCAAGGAAGCTGCTTTATAACCAGCCCTTGCTACGTGTTCTCAAGGACCAACTGCCTCTTCCCAGCCTACCAGCACTTCTAGCCCAGTCCTGGGCTTGCCATGGGCCTTCTCCAAATGCAAAAGGGATAGAACTGAACAGCTCCAAAGTTGGCTTCATTATCTTGCCTTCTCTCCTCTTCTTGGCTGTAAGGTTTGCTGCAATGCTGAGAGGGAGCCTGGTGAGGCTGAGCTCCACAGGCTGTTGGGATGTGTGGCCTTAGTGGACCACCTAAGTGTTAACTGAGCCACCCAAAGGCATCTCTGGTCTTATGGGAAGATCCTGGAACAGGAAATCCTCATGATTCCTAGGAGACTTTGTTCACCTGAGACGAATCAGGTCCGAAGGTCAGTGATCTCACCTTCCCCTCTCTTCCTCTGTGTGTCTGTCTCTAAAAGGAGATGGAGCTCTATCCCAAAAGCAGGTGGAGGGACAGGAAGGAGCATCAACAGGCTCCAGGATTTTTCCAGGGATGACTTGGATTCAAAGATAAATGAAGAGATAGAAGTCAGGAAGATCAGAGGTGACCAGAAAAGACAGCCAGCTGTTTCCACAGGGCTATGAGGGATGTGGAAGGGGAGGAGAGCCAGGAGAGGGCTCAGAGCCTGGGGCAGGGCTCCCCTGAGGGCCCTGTGGGACTCCTATCATCTGTGCCATTAGAAGGCCCAAGCTACCCACAAGATCCCAGATCCATCCAAAGGCGGGAGTGAAATGAGGGTAACCAGGCCAATAGGGGAAGGGGGAGGGGCAAGCATCAAATAAGCACCTACTGTGTGCCCGGCACTTTACAAAAAGGATCTAATTGTGAAAATGAAGGTGAGTTGATGTGCAGGCTTTCCCATGACTGGGTGGGGGGGTGTTACTCCTCTTCCCCCCAAGCCCAGTCCAACAGCAGTGAACCAAGGCCTAGCCCTGGCAAGGGGTGGGTGGGGGACAGGGAGGGCTTCCCCAACCGCAGCCCTGGGCATGCACATTCTGCTATCGGGTGGATGACCAGGATGGGCCCATGACCTTAGACCCGGGTATTCCCTGAGGAGGCTCCAGAAGGGTGGCCGGGGGTCATTGCCGCCATCTAGCCACTCACTTCTTTCTGTGCCCAAGACCTCGGGCAGCTCCCAGTCTGGGGCATGCATATGGGACAGACAGACAGACATCCAACATCCACGCAAAAGCACTAGGAGAGTCACCCAGGTGACTAGATTGACAGCAACAATAACCCTAACATTTATGCGGAGCTTTCTGTGGGCCAGGCTCTCCCCTCAAAGTTAATGCCTTTGATCCCCACGATAACCCTGGGACATAGGTACTGTCATTAGCCTCATTTTACAGATGAAGAAACTGAAGCAAACAGTTAAATGACTGGCCCAGAGTCTCACAGCTGGTGAGTGTCTTAGGTTAGATTTGAACTCAGGTCTTCCTGACTCCAGGCCTGGCCCGCTATCCACTGCATTTCTCACATATCTGCCTGGTTCTCCCTCCTGTCAAGATACACAATTCAGCCACTGAGAGAAAGTCAGTCACATGCTAGCCCGGAAGCTTCCACTTCCCCTACCTACTTCTGCTTGGCAGAGGGAGAGGAGGAGCAGGTGTCCCCAGGAGACCCCTGCCCCATGCCGGCCACACTGGCATGCCTGACATGGGTACCTCTGACTGTCCCACAGAAAACAGTAAGCCATCGAGAGGACATTTGGAGACTCAGTATAAAGCTCCTAATCTGCGCAGCCTCCTGTCATCACGCAAACCTTGTGCTCAGCGGGGCTGGGCTTTGGAAAGGAAGAGCTCCCTTAAAAGGCCGAGTGCCTTGTCTCCCACAGATGCCCCCAGAATGGTCACTCCCAGCCAGTGGCCCATAGGCTCTGAGATTGGGACAAGAGTGTCCAGCAGGCCTGTGGAGCTTGTTCAGCTGGGACCCATTCAGGAGCCAGAGTGTAACCCCCTGGCTCCCCAGAGGGCAGTTCCAGCAGCCTGGCCCCTCCACTCCTGGCCCCTCCATGGATCTCAGTGGATGGAGCTCATGTAGCCAGGCCTGTCTGTGTCTCAGAGGCCACTTTGTTACAGGGACAGAGGGCTGGGTCTGGAGCCAGGAAGACCAAGTTCAGATCTAGCCTTCAGCATTACTACCTGGGTGACCCTGGGCAGGTCACTTAACCTGCCTGTCTCAGTTTCCTTCACCTAACACCTAGCCCTCAGGTGCTTGTGAGATGAATGAGGTCCTGAGACCACGGGAGGTCCCTTAGTCCAGGACCTGGTGCATAGTAGGTGCTGTGTGGACACAAGCTACCATATTGCTACATTATTGTTTAGGTAGATGGGTGTTTCTGTGTGTCCGTCAGTGGCTCTGTGTGTGTCTGCATCTATCTTTGGGCATCTCATGCTCATGTCCGTGTGTCTGTCTGTGCTGAGAGCTTCTCCAAAGGGGGACTTCCGGGCAAGGGCAGTGTGGGAGGGAGGGCAGCTCCCCAGGTCCCGGCCCCTCCACCATGCTTGGTCCTGCCCTGCCAGCCCCACACCCGACCATCGACTCCTGCCTCTGAGGATTCGGTCACTGGCAAGCCTCTTGTCTCCAGGCTGCACTAATGCCTGCTGGCCACAGAGGAAAGCAAAGTCTTTCCCCCACCCCAAGGGAGGCCCACCAGCACCAGCCATTGGAGGGACAGCAGATGAGGCAGCCCCTTCCTGTTTAAGAGAGGGAGGTCTCCACTCCTCCCTGCAAACTTCCCCTCCCCCACGCATGGCCATTAATCACTGAGCCCTCACACACAGTTCCTGCTCATTCCACCGGCCGTCCTCCCCTCTGGTCTGGACTGGACTCCTCCAGCCACCCCCTAATTGGGGCTCTTTGTCTCCAGTGCTTCCTCTCTATTCTAGTCTATGTGGACTGGTAGTAGGTGCTTAATGATTGCTTGCACATTGATCCATTTATCTGGGGGCACACCCCTCCCTCATCATGGCTGCCTCAAGTTGAAACAAAAACTTGACATTGACAGCCATCCCCACTGTGGCAGCCCCTGGCCTTGGCACAGAATCCCTTCTTTTAAACATCATAAGCCTCCTGGGTATCCCCTGAACCTGGTATTTCATTTCTCACCTCCATGTCTTTGCCATGGCTGTTTCCCATTCCCAGAATGCATTCCTTTGTGAAGCCTTCTGGGATCCCACCAGGTTTTAGGTCTTTCTTTCTCCTCAGATTGCCTTATATTGACATGTTGACTGGTGGTTCACACTGGAAATTCTGAGCTTACATGGAGAGAGTTCTCTCTATAAGAGTGTGTCCTCCAACCTCTGAGAACATCAGAATCTGGCCTTGCATCTAGGTCCCGAGAAAAGGAAAAGTAGCTTTGGCTTCAGCTCCCCTGCAAGCACTTGGGCTGTCCATATGCTGAACAGAGAATAAGCTTTATTTCATCATGCCCAGGACTTTTACCTGAGAACATTAACAATCTCTTTCCCTTCCTAGGGGGCTTTCCCATTCCCTAGAGACCTGTTGAGCTCTCCAGACTTAGAGGCTGCACTGGCCGGAGCCAGTGTTTGGGGTTAATACAGGAGCAATATCTCCCCTAGATCTTGACTCCCAGCATCCAGGAAAGGCAAGATTCCAGTTGGCTCCTCCACTGGGCAGTTCTGTCCTTTGCTTGATCTGTCTCCCTTTGGGTTAGAAGGTCAGTGATGGCCGAGACCTCCTCTTGTCCTTTGGAGGTCAGAAGGCTTCCTTCAGGTCCAAGGATGTGCTGTTGCTCCTGCAGCCCCCAGGTTCTTGTTGCCCTTCTGTGACCACTGGACCTGGGGGCCTCACAGATGCACAGACTTCCCCTTCAGAGACCCAAGGCTGACTCATGCTCCCCCATTTCCATGCCTTGCCTCAAGTTCTCTCCAGATCTCTCTGCCCTGGCTTTCTTTCAAAGGCCCTGTCCAGGGTCTGGCTCTGGCCTGTGGCTGGCCATGCCATTCACTCAACCATCCTCAGATGTGGCCAGGACACCTTCAACTTGTATGAGGAGACATTGGCCTCATGATTGGGCGGTAGGGAGGACCAGGGTAATACCGGGGTGCACGGTGCCCAAATCAACCTCTGCCCCACCCCCAGAGCAGAAATCTCCTGAAAGCAAAGACAGCCTTCTTTTTATTTTTGTATGCCAGTTCTGAGTACAATACCTAGCATACAGTAGGCACTTAATAATTGCTTGTTAACTAAAATGCTTGTTGAATGAAATTGAACTGTATTAATGAATTATATTTTAAAAGTTCTTTTTAAATGTTTGCCTGGTTTCCACCTTGAAAAATCACCATCCCTGTAGCCTCTCTTCCCCTACCCTATTTGTTTGGGGTCCTCAGCTAGAGGCTGGGCACCTTGAGGGAAGGGGAAGTCCTTTGGGACAGCAGCCCTGCCTCCCACCCTGGACCTGGTGCTGACTCACCCTGCCCAACACTTCAATCATGCACATGCTTCTCCAGGGATAGATTCAATTAAAAAGCTCCATCCACTTTGTGGACTGTTGGGCCTGAGCAAAGGCTCCTAAGCTGCTGAAATTGGGTTTTTGCAGCCACATAGATGGAGGAACCAGGCAGCATTTTCATTGAATTGGTCCCTAAAGCGTCCCTGAACCTCACCACATGTGAGCAGAGGAGAACAAAGCATTGGAGGCCAGATGATCACTTCCCCTCCCCCCAGGGTCTCTGCTGGCCAGAATAAAAGGGACCCGGGGGCTCAGACCCTGCCCTCAAATTGGGCAGCTCGTATGCCAAACCAGGGGCCAGCAAAGGGTTTCTTGGCAATTTGCCCCAGCCTCTGGGGTGTCTCGGGCCGTGTGATAACAGCAGCCGCTGTGGTGCTGGCAGCAGCCTCAAGTGGCCTTTCTGGGAGCAGGAGCTTAGGAGGCAGGGCTGACACAGCTCATTCTATACATGACTTGTCCGAGATCACGCAAAGCAGGAGATGGTAGAGCAAGATTTCAAATCCAGGTTATTGACATCACACCTCACTGAAGACCTGAGTTTAAATTCTGCCCAGACACTCAAAGTCTGTCTGTGAACCAATCTCTTCGCTTCTCTGGGGCCCAGTTTCCTCAGCTGTAAGACCTGTGATATTTGCCTCACGGGGTTGTTGGGGTGCTGGGGAAATGGCCACTATGATTGTCATCATTGATATCATTAGCATTATTATCGGTCCTGGCTTCTGTGAAGTCCCAACTAAAATCCCACCTCCTCCAGAAGGCCTTCCCGGGCCCCTTGGCATCCCAAGGCCTTCCTTCGGTTAGTTGTGTCCATTCTGTCTTGGTTATGGCTTTCTTTGTCCATTTCTGTTTACATGTTGTAGTGTAGACTGTACACTCCTTGAGGACAGGGCCTGTTTTTGTGTCCCCAGTCCCTAGCACAGTGTCTGGCACACAGTAGGTGCTTAAAAATGTTTATCAATTGATTACAAAGCTCATTTTACTGAGGAGGAAACCAGGACAAATAAGAATGGGCCACAACAGAGGGCACTGCCATAGGGGGCAGGAGGCGCGATCGGTTTCAGTTCTGCCACTAGCCAGGCTGTGTGACTTGGGCAAGTCTCTTCCCCCTCCACATCTCAGCATCTTTGTTCCATGAGGCCATCGGATGGGCTCATTAGTTTTCACACTCTAGAGTTTACAGCCTACAAGGTAGGCAATGGGAGAGTCCCTAGTCTCATTTTATGGATGAAAAAGCTGAGGCTTAGGGTAATTGACCCTGGGTGGTAAGAAGTCACCCCAAGGACTCAGATACAGGACTTTGATAGCCTATGAGGTGACTTATAGGGTCCCTTCCAGCTTTAAAATCACATGAGATCTGGGAGGACTGATTGGATTGGAGAAAGTTAAGTCTAACTGCTGGATTCCAAGAGTCCATTTCCAAAGCCCGAGATGGCACCCAAATGACTAGAGAATGGGCACAGGCTAACCATGTGGGAGCCGGGGCTGGGACGAGGCCGCTTAGAGAACTGAGCGCCCCCGTGTGGACGACGTGGGAGGTGACCATGCTGCCATTCTCCACATTCGGTCATTCCCAGAGCATGGGATTCCTGGGTGGTTTCCATGATTTAGGGAGGACGGTGTCAAGCTACAGCGCATCCAGAGGAGAGTGACCAAGCTGGGGGGCCGAGTGGGCCCCTGATGTAGAGGAGACATGATCCCTGCCTTTGTGTGTCTGAGGGGGGTCCAGAGTGAGGAGGGTGTAGGCTTGCCTCACTGGGCCCCCAGAACAGAACCAGGGACAGTCTCCAGGAGTGAAAAGACTTGGTCCCAAACAGAATTCTCTTGCTGCCAGCTCACTCCCCTGCATCTGTCCTGGCACTTCCATCCCTCTAGGGGCCCAGGCTTCTAGCCTCGAAGTCATCCCTAAGTCTTCCTCTCCTGCATGCCCTACATCCCCTCTGGCGGGAGGTCTGACCATCTCTCTGGGGCCTCTTGTCTCAGCCCCCTCCCTTTCCAGGCATTCCCATGGCTCCCTCCTCCTGATTCCAAGCTGTTCCCATCTTTGCCACTTCATCTCTAGCTCCAAGGTCTTTGTACCAATGGACCACCAGGCCTGGAATGCCCTTCCTCCCCAGCTGTTCTCACTCCTCTTCCCAGTCTCTCTCTGCATCCTTTCCTTCCTTCCATGCTCAGCTCAGGCTCCCTTCCTGTGGATCCAGTGTTCCTGACCTCCGCTCTACCCCAGATTGGTGCATGCATGCTCCCTGTACAAATGCTCTGCTGGTGGTTTATCTGTCTATATGTTGCCCCTCTCATCCCCAGGAAGATGTCAGCTCTTGAGGGCAAGGCATGGTTTGTTTTTGGGTCTCTGCATCCCCAGGGCTGGTTGATAGTAATTGGTAAAAAGGACTTCACATGTCTCTTACACAAATGGAGATGTAGCCGCCATTGTGGTAGGGGTAGAGGAGGGATATCTCCTCCACTGGACTTGGGCCCCATAGCTCCATTGGAGCCTCCAGGTCTTTGAGGATCACCAAGCCTGGAGGGAGTTGGATAAAGCAAAGACCAGAGGCAGCACATGGTAATGGTTCTTCCAAGGCCTTCTTTCCTACAAGTGACCCAGCATTTACTTACATACTCATTAGCATTGAATGTATAGGCAAATCACAGACTGAGGAGACCCACAAAAGGCTCCCCACATTTAGCTCAAAGGTGGGGAACAAACCCAGATTCTTTGCTGAAACTAAGCCTCTGCCCCAGCAGAGTCCCACAAGATGGGGAGGGGGGAAGGAAGGGGCTGAGTTAAAGGAGGGAAAGTTCTCCCAGCCCCGACCCGAGGCCTGAGATGCTGTGTTCTCTAGGAGGCAGGGAGGGCAGGAAGAGGGCACAGGAAGGTCTCCTGGGAGGGAGGGGGTGAGGCTGTGCTGAGTCCCCACGAGGGGTCAAGGCTGCGGGATGTTCTGTTAGCCAGGAAATGGAATGAGTCACACAGAGCTAGTAAGACACTTTAATCTCTAAGACCAAATGAGACACTTCAATCCTGCCTTTTGAGCTGCAAGAGGGAGCTGGGAAAAGTCTTTGGCTCGAGCTGTCATCTTTGAAAGCGTCCTTCCCCAGAGTGTTCCTGTTGCTACTGACGTTATTTCTGATTCCTCCTTCTGTGCCCATGATCGAGAGGACAGCAGTGGGTTTTCTGGAGAAGGCTCCGGGTTGGGGCAGATAAAGGGAAGGTGACAGATGGGCCTGTCCCGGAAACCATGGTCGGGAACCGTTGTCAGCATGACCAAGAAGGGTCGCTTCAAGTGAGTGAGTGTTTGTTATAAATGCAGCCCCATGTCCTGTGTGTAAGCATTGAGACCGACCCTTTCTATGCTTGATTAGATGTGAAAGGCCCAAATTTAGAGCCATCTCCAGCCCAGATGTTCATGGGTACTGTTTGTGCCCAAGCTGTGGCAGAGCCTTCTGAGCTCAGATTGGTCTAATTAGCCACAGTAGGACACCCTGAACCTTGACCCCAAAATGGCGATGTCCTTTTGGTCCTCTTTGGGCACAAAGGACAACCACCAACTAACCATCCATGCATGTTCTAGAGCAGTGTCTTAGACTCTAGAACCAGGAGCAGGATCCGTGTCCAGCCTCTGGGGACAGATACAAGAGCCCTTTCCATTCAGTCCCCGCTTGTAGATCTGTCCTCATTAGCCCATTTCAAGTATCTTCTGTCACTTTGGTGTCTACAAGATGAAAGCGGAGCATACCCAGCCCCAAAGACATTCCCAGATATTTCTTGACGGTCACCACAACTTACTTTCTAGATGGGCTTTGTGTCCAGCCCCACTGGGGGAAGATAGCTGGAGCTGGGAGGGATACCCTGACTTTATTTCTCTAAGTAGGAGAAAGATTGATGAAATCATTCCACAGCATCACCCCACCCCGCTTAAAGATGCCCAGTACCTTAGGCGGGAGAAAACAGTCAATCCCTGTCAATCAGACTTTTGTTTCAGTCCAGAAATCTATCACAGGCTTGAGGCCAAGTGTGATGAGTATTGTTGCAAGGGCAGCTTGTTTGGGTGGGTGGAGGAAACTTGGTCCCCTGGGGACCTAAGGGTTCCCTATTCATTATAAAGCTCTCTTAGAACAAGACCCATGGAGGGTTTGGAACAAACGCCCCCTTGTGGGGAGGAGAGGGAACACCTCAGCTTTGGCCTTTGCTCGTCTCCTCCTCTCCCACCTCCCACTGTACTGAGCACCTTGCAGGCTTCGAAGGGTCTGGAGGATGCTCACCTCACATCAGCGTCCTAGCAGCATTCCTGGGATAGCTGATGGCAAAGTCCACGTGGGGAGTCAAGGGCAGACCGGACTCACAGTTTCACAGGGAACCCAGCAAAAACCTATTCAGGAGAAATTCTTGAGTATGAGCAAGGAGGGAAGGGACCCCCAATCATCCCTCTGCCTCATGAGCCCTCTGAGCTTGGGATCACTTTCCCCAGGCTCTGCATGTATATGTGGAGAGGGGTGTCACTGGGTTGGGTGGGCTGAGGAGCAGCTTGATTCCTTACTTCCTGTCCTTACTCTGCACCTTACCCTGCACCTTGGTAAACACCCCTTTCTATAAGCTATTTAAGGCTGGCTGACTAGAGGATTCTCAATTGGAAGCACACTAGTTGGGGCCTGAGCCACCAGCTCTAGAAAGTCACCCTCCTACTCTTCAATCATGAGGGGGAGATACAGCCTTGGTCTGAATTGTAGACTTGCATGTGAGAGCAGGAGCTGGGACAAGGAAATTCAGAGTGCAGATGAGCCTTGTTTAAAAAGAAGAGAATGAGAAGAGGCTCTTCAGAGAGGCCAGCCCATTTGTGAGAAAGCTAGCAAGCAAGGCTAGAGGCTCACTGGAATCAGATCAAATCAAGAAGCTCACCCATTCACTGGAGGCAGGTCAGAGGGATCCTAGGATGGGGGTGTGAGAGCAGCCATGGAGGATCAGAGACGACTGGCTGGGGGATGGAGAGAGAGAGAGAGAGAGAGAGAGAGAGAGAGAGAGAGAGAGAGAGAGAGAGAGAGAGAAGGGGGGGAGGGGAGAGGAGCTCTTCTTGGAGCTGAGAACCTTCTCTATGAGGGCACAGAGCCCTGGACTGCAACCTTCAAGGAGGAAGAAGAAAAAGAAGAAGAAGAAGCAGCCTGGCCTTCACTTCCACCCCTGCCCAGCCTCCGTGGGAGGTGCTTCCAGCCCCAGGGTAGGTGCCAGCCAGAAAGCTTGATGAGAAGCTGGAAAAGGACCAATTTCTTCTCAGGCCCAAAGGGTGAGCTCTAGACAGGAGCCCCAGGCTGAGCATCTAGTCCAGAGACTGTGGCCTGTGGCTGACTCAGTCAGTCGGCTCCTTTTCATCCAGCACCTGAGAAGTGCCCCTTTGTCTCTGTTTCTCAGGAGGATTTGCTTACTTCTTGGCATTTTCTGGGGAGGGGCCCCAAGGGCCAAGGAGGAAGCCCTTCAATCACCAAGAATGTGTCTACACAGCAACAGTGGTGCCCCAGGCCCTCCTTTCTTCTGCAGAAGAGGAAACTGAAGATGAGAGGACAATAACAGCTCCTCCTCCCACTCCCTACCCCAAGGCCATACAGCCAGTCAGTAGGTTGGGTCACTGGGTCCCAAGTCCAGGGCTCTTCACGAGGCCACAAACTTCCTGATGAGGCAAAGCCAGCCTCCATCAAGAGGAGCAGAAGCCCTTAGTGCTAGCTGGTTTGGCTGGGGGCAAGATTGGAAGGAAAGGTTGCTCACAAGGGAGAAGGGTACTAAAATGACTTGGAAAATGTCAGTGAAAATATCCCTGAGTGTCAAAGCCCCACTACACACACACACACACACACACACACACACACACACACATCATTTGCTTCCTAGATGAAAGGCTGGGATTTCATGCCAACAACACAAAACTTTTGTTCCACAAAGTCATTCTTTGATGCCACTCCTAAGAGCCTTGTGTTGTCATGTGTCACACGCATCCTGCATTACATACTGTCTCAAATGGGCTTTGCACTTAGCTTGGTCCTCCTTAAAAATGGTACAGCTCCATCCAGAACCTAGAGTGCCTAGAGTTGGAAGAGATTATAAACATTATTTAGGGAGTCTCCTGTTTTACTGATAGAGACAGCTAGGTGGCACAGTGGATAATGCCTGGACTCTGTTCAAACCCAGCCTTAGGCACTTAGGGGTTGTGTTGACCCCGGGCAAGTCACTTAATTCTGTTTGCCTCAGTTTCCTCATCTGTAAAATTATCTAGAGAAGGAAATGGCAAACCATTCCAATATCTTTGCCAAGAAAACCCCAAATGGAGTCATGAAGAGTCAGACACAACTGAAAAACAACTGACTGAGAAGATTTAAAGTTGAGGAGAGTGAGATCCAGAGAGGCCAAGTTATTTGCCTAAGGTCACACAGCATCATTAGTGACTAGAGCTAATATCAGATAATAAAAGATCTTGAAGATGAGTTAGTCCACCCAAGTCTGGGTGGGGAGGGGCAGAGAGGTGACTTCAAGTTCCTCCAGGCATGAAAAAGTCCCTCCCAGCTTCCAGAAGACAGGAGTCTCTCAACTCATAGTCTTCTCATGGTCCAGCTCATGGTCTTCTATGGCTCTGCTGGCTGCAGCTCACTGGCTAGTGAAGCCTTCGTAATTCCTTTACATTTTTGTTTCAATGTTCATTCATGAAATTGAGTCACAGTCTTCTTTCTCTGCTTATCTCTCCCTGGTTTCAGCATTGAGATCATGTTTATCTCATAAAAAGAGTAAAGTAGAGTGCTCTCATTCTCAATTATTGAAATTGACTTTGGAAGCACAAGTTTTCATTGCCTTTAAACTTGATTAAATTGTCAATTTATTTGGTCCATGGTCATGTTTTTTCTTTTGTGTCTCCGTTTGGTGGTTGACTAGCGTCTCGCTCGATTCTCGTTTGGCATTGGGTTGCTTAAAATCTCCATTCCTTATTTTTATTTTGTTAATTTGTCAACATTTTAAGTGTTTGTGTAGGCCGGCTTCCACATTTCTGGCAGAGTTCAGTACATCCTGCTCACCCACCTGCAGCTTCAGAACGCACACCCGTGTGTTTTCATCTGAAACCCCTCTTCTGCATCAGAGTTCCTCTGTCCTACAGCCAGGTTCATGGCATTACCTTTATGGCCCCTCCTCTCCCTCTCAGATGAACCTCTTTCCTTTTTTTTCTTTTTGGTATAAACACTTTTTATTTCTTTTTAGTTTTCAACATTCGCTTTTATAAGATTTTGAGTTCCAAATTTTCCCCCTCCCCAAAACAGCGAGCAATCTGATATAGCTTACACATATACGACCATATTAGACAGACTTCCCCATTAGTCATGTTGTGAAAGAAGAGTCAGAACAAAACGGAAAAACCACGAGAAAGAAAAAAAGAGAGCAACTAGTCTTCATCCAGCCTCCACCATTGTTTCCCCGGAAGCGGATGGCATTTTCCATCATGAGTCCCTTGGAGTTGTCTTGGATCAATACTTTGCTGAGAAGAGCTAAGTCTAACAAAGTTGATCGTTGTTACAATGTTGCTGTTTCTATGGACAATGGTTCTCCTGGTCTTGCTCACTTCAATTGCATCAGTTCATCTAAGTTTTTCTACGTTCGTCTGAAGTCCTCCTACTGATGAACCTCTTCTCCACCATGTCAGCCTCTGGTGAGTCAATTCTCTCTACTAGATTGTATACATTGGCACATCTG
>CM053624.1:1442269-1463137 GCA_028646595.1 Phalanger gymnotis | reverse complement strand
GGTTCAAGTTTTTGCTGCGGTGGGGCCTAAATAAATTTCTTGTTGTTTTCTCCTTAGAGAATCTCTCATACCTTGCGATTTCGGACCATTCAAACATATACATGATTATATTTGAGATCATAAATTCGGCCTTCCTACTACACCATCCTCCTGGCTGAGAGCATCCCCTTGCTGCCAGTGCTCTCCCAGACAAGAAAGACACTAGTAAGAGAATCTCCTTCTCATCAGCTTCCATCAAACACTGATCGTGAGAAGGGCAAGGGTCACGTCTCTCAATGCCCCACCTCTCCAGGGCTGGGACCACATGGTCCCTCTTCCTCTCTCCAAGAGTTTTGGCCAAGGGCTCCAGGAGAGTTCCAGGGCCCAGTAATCCCTCACTGGAAGTCCTTCCACAGGCCCTCTGCCCTCCTTGGGCAGCCCTTCCCCAGGAAGTCCAGCCCTATTCTGCCACTGGCTGCAAGAGCAGTCATCTCCCTGGGGAGGGCTCTGGGGCTAAGTGAAGCCCCCTTTGGGTGGGGTGGGGGAGGTTCCCTTCTCACTGGGTCCCTATCCAGTCCATATTCTTTCATCTCTGGCTTCCTTGTCCTCGAGTCTCCTGGCCTAGTCTATCTGCTCCCCTGTTTGGCTCAAATACACCAATCATGAGGGGGTCTATCAGCCCCATTGGTCCAACAAACCCCGAAGACACCACCCACAAGGAGCTGTCAGAGCTCATCCCAAAAGTGAAACCAATGAGCACGTTCCTTCAGTGCCAGAACAAGAGATTTTTCCTTTAAGCCTTGAGGGATCCAGGCTTCCCTGGCCTCCCAACAACCACGAGGTCACTTCGAAAAGGGAGGAAGGACTAAAAACCACATGGCTTGGGTGTAGAGGTAACCAAGGACTTCACTAGGAGATGCCGCTGAAGAGGAGTCTGAAAGGAAGGTAAGGATTCAGAGAGTTGGTGGTGAAGAGGGATGGCATTCCAGCCATGGGGGATGACCTGGGCAAAGACATGGAAGCAAGAAATGTCATCGGAAACACAAGGAACTTCAACCAGGTGAGTCTGGCTTGAAAACAGAGGGTTTAGAGACAGAGACAGAGAGAGAGATATGAAACATAGAGACAGACAGACACACACACACACACACACACACACACACACACAAACAAACAGACTTCAAGGCAAGATTTAGCGATTTTCTGTTAA
Source organism: Phalanger gymnotis (assembly GCA_028646595.1). Taxonomy (NCBI): domain Eukaryota; kingdom Metazoa; phylum Chordata; class Mammalia; order Diprotodontia; family Phalangeridae; genus Phalanger; species Phalanger gymnotis. The sequence goes on along the minus strand of CM053624.1, from coordinate 1,461,948 downwards.
TCTGAGGCATGTAGACAGCCTTGTCCAAAACCGGATTCGCCATCCCCCCTCCCCCTTCGCTCCCAACCCACCTCCCCAGGCTGTCCAGAAGCCTGCCCTGGGCTGTCCTAGCCTCTTCTTTTCTCCAGGTCTCTGCCCCTACCTCTTCCTCAACATCCCATCCCAACATCTTTCCCCACTGTCCCGTCTCCACTCACAATGGCACCAGCCCATTAGAGTCTGCTCACCTCTTCCCTAGACAAGGGCAGAGCCCTCCTCAAGAAGCTTCCGCACCTCTCTGTCATTTTAGGAACAAACAAAAGCTCCCCCTTAGGGGGCTAGGGGACCAAGCTTAGAGCTGGAAAGGATCTTAGAGGCCCCCGAGTCTACATCCCTCATTTTAGGCAGATACCGAAGGAAGCAGATGTGGGGCTTGACCTGGGGGCCACAGGGCTTTAGTTCAGATCGTGCCCAGAGCGAATTAGCTGTGTGACCTTGGCCAAGTCACTTCACTTCTATTTCCTCATCTGTAAAATGGACCAATAATAGCACCTGCCTCCCAGGATCGTTTGGAGAAGCAAAGGGGGTAACGGTAAAGCTCAATCTGTTACTGAAGGAGAAGGGAGGCAGGGGGAGGTCAGGAAACTCTTTTAGGCCATGGTCACACAGCTAGGAAGTGCCTGAGGCTGCATTTGAACTCAGGTCCTCACATCTTCAGGCTCAGGGCTCCAACCACTGCACAGCCTGGCTCCAACCTGTCTTTCTTAGTTCATATCTCTCCCCTCCACCCTGCCTCCACTACATGTTCCAGCCCAAGTGACTTTCATGACCAATATTGAATCTCCCACCTCCCTGCTTTTGCACAGGCAGCCTCATCCCTGAAATTCTGCCCCTTTGAACCACTTAGAATCCCTGGCTTCTTCTCAGGCTTCCCTCAACCATCTCTTGCACAAGTTTGCCTCCTCCCAGTGGTTAGCCATCACCTCCCCCTAACCTGCAATGGCTCCCCATTGCCTACATATCGACCCCAAGGTTCTGACACCTCCACCTCTGGTCAGTGCCCCCCAAAAGCCTCTGACCCACTTCAGCAGCTTTTCCTAAAGCTGTTCCCCTGGTTACCATACAAATTTCCTGGGCGGAATATCAGTCATGAACATTTTAGTCAGAAGGGTGGGCAGAGGTGGGCTGGGGGTGGGTATGAGTACTGGGGGTGGCTCAGGAAGGAGAACCTGGGGACATGGGAGGTGCTGTTTGGTGGCACCATGGACAGAGCATTGGCCAGAGAGGACCAGTCCTCAAAGGCTTCCTGCTTCCCCTTTGGCAATTATCCCCAAGTTCAGTCCCTCCTTGTGGGCCAAGCCCAGATAGAAATGTAAATCAGGGAGGGGCTCAGTGAACTGATGGAGTTCCCTCCTGGACACCTGGGGCGTGGAGCCACATGTGGGCCAGGGACCTCCCCAAGGCCCCCACTGTCTGGGAAGCTAAGGGGAGAAGAGCTTTCCAGGGAAGGGGGCAGGGGGGCCTAGTCCCACACTCTCCCAACACTCTTGCATGCTGAAGCTTGACCCTACAGGCCCTGTAGCCTCCCAGCCTCTCTGAAGGGTGGCAGTTGTGGAGACTTGATCAGGGAGGGGGAGCAGATAGAGGGAGGGCCTCCTCCTTTTCCCAGGACAGATTGTAAAGTAGGTCGTCAGACATCAAATCCAAATGAATGCAATCCATGTTCCACCTCGGCCTTCCCTGCCAATCAAAGGCCCCTAAAATTAGCCCAGAATGCAAAAGGGCTTGACTTTGAGGGAGATGGGAAATGTGAGCTCCGGGAGGCTGCTGCTGTTACATAAGCTGCACGTGGGGCTCCGCCCAGGCTCCTGAGGAGACTTCCAAACACGGGGAGGAAAGGCAACCAGCTAAAGTAGATCTGTCCTCCCTGGCAGGCGCTAGGCAGGGACTGGGGCCAGGCGTGACTCAGGTGTTCATTGCTTTGAGGGAGAAGCTCTTCCCATCACATCCAGAACGTTCACTTGGTAGAGAAGTGGCCTCATCTTGTCAAAAGGTGCTCTGAATATGTATGGGCTCTGATGTGAAGATAAAACTTCAGCCTGGGGAGAAGGCTGAGCCCCCAAAGCCTCTGAGAGAGAGGCCCTCTGCTACTGACCAGAGCTGGATGGAGGAGGTGGGGGGGAGGAAGAGGAAGAGGAGGAGAAATAGGAGGAGGAAGAGGAAGAGAAGGGGGGAGGAGAATGAGGAGGAGGAGGTGGAGGAAGAGGAAGGGAAGGAGGAAGAGGAAAGGGAGGAGGAAGAGGAGGAGGAGGAGGAAGAAAAGTAGGAGGAGGAAGAGGAGGAGGGGGGCGGGGTAGGAGGAAGAAGAAACCTCAGCTCAGACTGGAAAAGTGACCACCCCAAGGTCAGAGCTAGTTCACCTGAGAGTCCTTTGCAGGTCGGCCACCTCCTCAGCAGGTGCAGCCCCTCTGCCAGGGCTGATACAGACCCAGCCAGATGTTCACATCTTGGTACTTCTGGTTCTCAGGTGCTGCCAAAGGCCTTGCTCTCACCTCCCAGGGCGATGTGGACCCATTGAGTTGTGCAGACTTCTTGGGAGGAACCCTCTGGCTGTGGCTCCCCCTCCAGGGAGGCCTCAATGGCCACCTTGGGCTCTCCAGCCCAGGAGAAGGACGCTACTGCTGCAGATGGTGTTGGGCTGGTAGAGTCCCTGCAGAGCCTCCTCAACTATGCACACAGCAATGCCTAGGTGGATTACAAATGCCTCTAGTGAATGTGGTCCCTGCTCTTGGGAGGCCAGGCCAGAGGGAAGGTGGAGCCAAAACCAATGGAAGGAGGCACAAGTCCCAGCCTCCAGGGCGCTTCTGAATGGTGATGGGGAGGTGGGCTGGGGAAGGACCCCCTCAGATCTTCCAGTTCTACCCATGAACTCCTGGGAGGCCTTTGCATTTTTAGGGGATGAAACATGGCTATCTTCCAGTCATATTGTCATTTGGAGTGTGTGTGTGGGAGCTGTTACACATATTAGAGAAAATTGAGATACAAGGACATTTGGAGAGAATCAGGCAGCTGGTCCTCAGGAGGCCCAGGAACAGCAGTCAGAAGAGCTAAAGCCAGTGGGTTGAGAAGGTTGGGGCACAGGGTGGCTTTGGGGAGGGGCAGGAAGAGATGGCAGAGACAGACAGAGACAGATTGGATCCTAGGGTGGAGCCCAGGTGTGTGCACAAGATCCTGCCCCGCACTGGACACCTTGTTGCTGTCCCATCATCTGCTACCCAGAAATGACTGTGCCTGAGGGAAGGCGGTAGAAAGTGGGGGGTGAGCTCTGTTCCCTGGGGGCATCTCCCAGCCCCAATCTGCCCCCCCACACCCACTCCAGGGCCCGAGTGGTGGATCCACAGTGAGCAGCACCAATGGTGGGGGGGGGGGCTCTCACTAACAGGCACACCCCTGGAGGGCAGGCCGGGCCAGGAGATCAAGCATCTCCCACACTGGCCCCACCTGTCCCCTCCTCACCCCAAACCCCCTAAATAATCAGGTAACCCTGGAAGGAAAGGGAGCCAGGTGGTACCGGCCCTGGGCCTGGAGTCAAGAGGCCTGAGTTCAAATCCCAGGCTAGTCTCTTATAACTTCTGTGTCTCAGTTTTCTCATCTGTTAGCTCAAAGCAAGGATTTCAAGCCAGCAACTTTTGTCTGTCATCTGGACAGAGAATGTGCGTAGAGAAAAGGCTAGGTGGCTTCCAGCAGGTCCAGCTCCAGGAGCAAGTGAAACCTGGAGATCAGGGTCCTATTTCCAACCTTCCCTCAAGGTCGGGACCAACAAACTGAGGCTTTCCTTCCAAGCCCCGCAGAGCAGCTGAGGGTTCCTCCTGAGGTAGGAAGGCATCCAGCCAGGGAGCGGGGTGGCTTGGGGAGTGTCAGGGGGAGGAAAGGAGGCCCAGATTCTTGGTGCCGACAAGAATCAACTGGTAACAGATGGAAGGGCCACCAAAAATGCCAGGTAGGAAAACAAGTCACTCATTAGGTGGGTTCTGGCAGAATTCCTGTGGGGCAGGGGCAGGATCAGATATCACCAAGGTGCCCCCCGCAAGTTTCACAGCCAGAGATTCTCTGAAATATATTAGAGGTACAGATACATACCTGCCCCTACATAATGTTCATACACATATGCATAACATACATAGGTATACATGTGCAGAGTAGCCTGAGAGGCCTTTTCCTGGCTGTATTTGCATAATCAGTGCAGTCATGTGACCTGGGAAGAAGCCGACCTTGCTTTCAAGGTCTGGCTTTGTTTGTTCAGACACATTTACATGACAAGACCCAGGTTGTAGCATCCCCCTAAGCCCCTTCAGCTGTTCAAACACATACAGCTCTGTATGATCTCCTTGGCATAGCCCCCTGAAATTAGTTTGGGGGCACAAGATCACTATAACAGAATTAAGCAGGAGGAGGTATGAGCACTTTCTAACCTTCAGTCAGATATAAAGCTGGAACAAGGAAGTGGATCTTCCCAGATGAAGAAAACAAGTCTCCAAGTCAGGTTTTTTTCTTAGCTTATTTATTTTTAGTTTTCAACATTCATTTCCATAAGTTTTAAATTTTCTCCCCTTCCCTTCCCCCTCCCTCCCCAAGACGGCCTGCAATCTGATATGGGCTTTACATATACATTCCTAGTAACCATGTTTTCACGTTAGTCATGTTGTATAGAAGAATTATAATGAATGGGAATAACCATGAAAAAGAAAAAAAACAAAAAAGAAAATAGTCTGCTTTGGTCTGCATTCAGACTGCATAGGTCTTTCTCTGGATATGGATGGCATTTTCCATCATGAGTCCTTTGGAATTATTTTACGTCCTTGCATCACTGAGAAGGGCTAAGTCTATCAAAATCAGCCCTAGCACACTATGGCTGTCACGGTGTACAATGTTCTCCTGCTTCTGCTGCCTTCACTCAGCATTAGTTCATGTAAGTCTTTCCAGGTTTTTCTGAAGTCTGCCTGCTCGTCATTTCTTATACCACAATAGTATTACATTACATTCATATACCACAACTTGTTCAGCTATTCCCCAAATGACGGACATCCCCTCCATTTCCAGTTCTTGGTCATCACAAAAAGAGCTGCTATAGATTTCTTGTACATATGGGTCCTTTTCCCATTTTTCTGATTTCTTTGAGATGCAGCGCTAGCAGTGGCATTGCTGGGTCAAAGGGTCCAAGTCAGGTTTTATCCTCTCCCCAGGTACTAGCCTGGCTTTTGGCCCTTAGCCCGCCCTTGTCAAGGAGATGCTTTGCACCCTCACCAGTCTGGGTCCAGCTTCTCCATCTTGCTCCCCATCACACACTCTGCAGGTCCATCAAATCAGCCTCCTTGGGGAGCCCTCTAGTGGCCTTCCAACTCCTGGATGGCCTCAGGGCCCTCCGCTGTAGATCCCCTACAATAGCTCCCTTTTGGGCTTTGTTCAGCTACCAACTACAGCAAGAAACTTTCCTGCCCCCCCACCCAAATATTTGTGTTCCTCTCAGAAAAAAAGCAACTTTGCGTATCTTTGTGTAGAGACGTTCCTTTACTTGTCTGTGCGCACTGAGTACAGGGACCCAGAACCTAGCACACAGTAGGTGTTCGATGTTTGTTAAATTCAGTGGCCTCTCTGCACAATCTTCCCCAACCGCTCCCAAGGCATAAGCCTTCCTGCTATGAGGCATCTGGGTCTTTGTCCTGCTCCTGGCTCCATGGTCCTAGGACCCCTGTCTCCTCTGAGTGGTGAGTTCCTTCCAGAGCCTTCATGTTGAAGAAACGCCCATGCCTTCCCTCTTCCCTCTACTCTCACTCCCCTCTTGGCTTCTTCATCTCCATCCCTCATGCTGCCCTGCTCATTTAGCTTGGACTAATTTGCAGCTGGCTTCTCAGCAGGTCCCTGGCCCCCAGTGAGTGCCTTCCCTGGCAGTTTAGCTTACACCGCCCACATCTGGGCCAGGTTCATCTTCTCTGATCCTGTCAGCCACCTACCCCCCTACCCCACCCCAAGACTCTGATGGCTCCCCCACTGCCCAGAGAACAGAGCTGGAGGGCCCCTGCACAGCCCGACCCTGCTTCCTTGTCCCAAAGTGATACCACACAGGACACGCATATAGGGCATCTCCCCTCTGCCCAGCACATCTTTGTTTGCCTGCCGACATGCAGACCCAGTCCTTTCAGATCCTTTCCCCGCCCCCCCGCCCCACCCAGCCAGGCAGCAGTGAGGGGAGGGGCTCTGGGATCCCAGCTAGACCCTGGAGCCTGGGAAGGAGAGCCTCTGATGCAGGGTGGCCACAGGTGTTTGTTTTTCCTGCCTTAGCTCCTACAGAACACCTGTCTATCTCATGGAGAGGGGCAGGGCTGGGTGGGAGGTTGGGGAGGGCTCACAAGCACCACCCACACTCAGGAAATCCCAGAACCTGGAAACAGGAAGGATGACATCAGAAACCCTGCAAAAACACATCCAGAAGTCTCCAGGCATGGAGAGCCTTCAGATAAGAGGGAAGTGAGTTCAAATCTAGCCTTTGGGGCTGACTAGCTGTGTGACCTGGGCAAGTCACTAACCTTTTTGCTTTGGTTTACATCTGAGGCCATCTCCAGTGGTTCTGATCAATATCTGGCCGCTGGACCCAGGTAGCTCCGGAGGAGAAAATGAGGCTGGTGACTTTGCACAGCCCTCCGTCTCTCAAATCTAATCCACTTGAATGTCATGCCATCACCTCCCTGATGTCACGGTCCTGTTGGAGAGTGAAGGACCAACAACAACAACAACTCAACTGTGACACAGGGACAATAACAACACCTGCCTCCGGGGGTTGTGAGCACCAATGGGAGCCATATCTACAAAGTGCTTAGCACAGCATCTATGTACAGCAGGCACTTAATTAATGCCTTTTCTCATCTCCCCTTTAACTGAAGAGTTTGCATTTTGTTTTAAAAGCAAAGGAGAACTATTGAAAGCTTATTGGTCAGAGTAATGACTTGGTTGGACCAAGACATTCACAGCTCAGTATCTGAACTATGAGGGCAGGGCTTCTCCTGCCCATCAATCAAAGAAGACCTGTGTGGAATGAGTGAAGAGCTCTCATAAAAGGGAACAAATTAGATAAATAGAAATAAGTAGGATAGTGAGTCCCATTTCTCTACTTAGATATTTTCCTTTCTGTAAAGCCATTTCTCTGCTTAGATGTTTTTGCCTCCATAAGCCAAGCTAGTGACTGTAAGGCCCCTGAGGTTAAGAATAGGACACAGGATGCTCACATCCTGTGTATTTACCTAATGGAGAGAGGCCTAAAAGAAAGAAGGGTTGAGGTGAATAAGTCAGCAACCATAAAATCCTCTGAAAGTAAGGATAGGACACAGGATGCTCACCTCATGTGCATTGACCCCAGGATAAGGGACCCTCAGCTTGTGAGAAGAATGGATGAAAAGCTGGAAAGCCAGGTGCAATGTAGATGTGCAAGACCAGTTAGGTATATGAATGATGGGAGACGAGGTGTAAGTAAGGGTGCTGGGGATATCCATCACAGATGTATGGGTGATGGGAAAGGCTAGTTTGCCACAGATGTGAAGATGAGGTAACCAACAACTGGCTTTTGCCTGTCACAGATAACCAAACCATTTGTTCATTGTCATTGTCATTAAGATAGATTTATCACTTCAGATTGATTGGAGAATGGGATAAGAATGGTGGGAAGGTTATGTCTGTCACCTGCTTGTCAGAAACAACCATACTATTTGTTCCTTGCCATTATCCCCTGGGATAGATTTATCACATCCAGATTGTACCCTCAAAGCTTACTTCTGCAAGCTGAGAGGAAGGAGGTTGGGAGGGGAAACTGCGGTTAGGGGCCTATATAAACACCCCAATTCTCTGTGTCCAGTGCGCTCTGACACTGAGAGGACCCCCAGTCCTTTTGGTGCCTGGAGTTGCCCTTTCCCAAGGGATCGTAATAAATTTTCCTTTTTACTTTCACCTTGAGATGCCTCTGTTTTTAATTCTTGGATTCGTAAATCTGTACCACACAGTTTGGAGGTCCTACCGAGATTTAGTCCTCGCCTGGGAGGAAGCCGTCTCACCGCGACAGCTGGGGCAGGGTACCCACCGGATTTATTTTTCCGGAGGTCCCAGGGTTTCGCTGGGGAGAGCTTGTCCTAGGCAGGACAAAAGATCTGGAACAGAGGAACTCGGAGAAAGTAGAAACGAAATAGAATGGAGCTCCTGTTGTGCTAGAGAAGACTGAAGAGACAGCTGAGGAAGCTGGGTTGCTGAATTTCGGTCAGGTAACCTGTGTGCACATAGCCCAGGGCAGTAAAGTCCCTTGGGTGACTGGGGTGGGTGTAGGAGAGAGGGAGAGCCTAGACAGTTGGTGTCTGTAAGGTCCCTGTCCCCCCAGATAAGACTTTGTGAAGTCTTGGGAAAGGAACAGTCTAAGACAGCTAACATCCCTGAAGATAGCCTTCTGGGAGTAGGTTTAAAGATTGGGATAAAAAAAGAGGAAAGAAAGGAATCCAGGGATGTCTGACAATCCCCTCTGAGCTTTTGGATTCTTTCTGTGGATTTCTCTCTGTATCTGTCTGTGTTTCTGTATGAAGAGAGTGTGTTATCTCTAAGAGTGCAGCCCTTTCTTTCCCCTTCCTCTCTGACTGCAGCAGCAGGCAGCATCAGAGGGTGGGAGAGGGAGAAAGAGAGAGAAAAGTATTTTTAGGTGGAAAAGGGAAGTTGAAAAGGAAGTAATTAACAAAAGAAAGGTCCCTGGAAGGCCGGGGAGAAAAGGAAATAGGTTGAGAGACTGAACACTCATTCAAGAGAATAAGAGAAGTGTCAGGTCAGAATTAGAAAGAAACAAGGTATGTGCAGTTCTAAAGGGGCCTTAATCAAAAAGTCCACCAGAAAGGAAAGGAAGATATAATCTATTTGCATGGACAGTGTGAATAGAGGTTTTGAGAGTAAAAGTTTTGGGAACTTTTGGGAAGTTGCAGGAAAAGTGCTCTTTTTTTCTCCCTCCATTCCAATTCTGGCCAAATTTGGAACGTGAAGAGAGATAAGAAAGAGTGGGAAACTTTTCCCTCAGATTTAAGTGAAATGTGTTACTCCTGATTTGCAGGATTTATTATCAAAAAGGTTTCTAGGAAATGAACACAGAAGTGAAGTTTACCTGAGTGAAAGTTAGTTGTTGTCCTGTCTCTGACTGAGCCAGGCCTGCAATAAAAGTTAGAGCAGCTAAACCTTTCAGCAGATTCTCATCTTGGATCAGATGAGGGAAGAGAGTGATGGTAAGGAATTTGAGATTATCCTCCTCCTCTTGGGAAAAAGGGGGAAGGCAAGCAGAGGAACCTCTCCTCTCAAGCCCCCAAGTTCTTGCTGCCACACAAAGGGAAGTGGCCACACCTCTCTCAAATTACTTGGTCATTTTAATTTGGCTAAAGCTAATATTTAAGGTATTGATGTATTAATATGTATTTATATGTATTAATGCATTAATACATATAAATACCAGAAGTAATAGGATTAATAATTTCTATATGTGATAATCTGAAAATGTAATTGAAGTCATCTTATTTCCAAATTGTATTTTTATAGTTCTCTTAAGCTGTAAAATTTGAGAGACCCTTGTGAGGTCTAAATTTGTTATGTATATGAATTGATCTTTAAAAAGGGTGTGATAAAAATATGATAGTTTGAAACTGTTATATTTGGTTATGAACAAGTAATATTACTTTTAAATCTCCACGTGTTGGTAATGAGATTAATGATTCTATGATCTAAAATTTGTTAGAATTGTTTTGGGTGAAGAAGCTGGACAATTGCTGTAACCTAAGAAATTATGAACTTCCAAGTTTTGTCTTTATCTAAAAGGAAGTTCAATTAAAATTGTTTTTTGCTATAAATGAAGTATTTATACAGGCCCTGTTCAAACAAGAATCTCCTCTTGCAATTTCTGTCCATTCGGGATACAATATAAACTGTTAAGAAATGTGATTTTATAATCTCTTACAGTGCTAAGAGTATTGGGCCTTAGAAATTAAAATGTTACCACTAGTGATTATGACTCCAGATTTGATTTGCGAATATATTTCTAAATTTTCTTATATTCTGTAACTTGATTAACATTGCATTACCTATGTTATGAGGAAAACAATTGCTTTTATAATCTCGATATTGTTAGATTAAGAATTGTACTTAATTAAGAAATTGAGGTTTAACTGAAACAAGGATTTTTGGAACCATCTAGTCAGGAATTCTTATAAATCTTGTGTAAGTCTTCTGTGTAGAGGAATTCCTATGGAGTAAGTCTTTAAAGTCCTGATAAACCTTATTATTTGTGATAAGACTAATTTAATTGGGTGTGTTCTTAATTTATGGAAACTAAGTGTCCTCCACATTGCAATACCTTTTTAACTAAGGAACTGTATAATATCTAGGAATTCTGTATAAATATTTGAGAATGAGGACATCTTCCACCAACTTAGTTAATGAATTCTAGTGTTTAAGGGTTAATTTGCTTGAAGAAGAAAGAAAGAGATGTCTATCATTTGAAAACTTTCCAAATAATTTTCTTCAGAAAAGTTTAGTGAGTATTCCTTTAACATCAGGATAAATTTTAAAACCATTTTTAAATAAGAGAAATAATTCTAGAAATGTTTTGAAAAATATTTTTGTGATTTTAAGCAAGAGTTAGAGGTTATCAATGTGTATAAGACTTAATTCCTAAAGCGTCCCTTTTCTCCAGAATGAGTGAGCAGGGACATAAATCCATCAACCTGTGAGGCTGGTCATTAACCTCTTTGTTTTTTGTTTAAGAAGCTGGAATGGGATTCCAGTACAGACAGTTATGTCAGTAAAGAGTACTAATTTAGGAGTTATTTTGTCTTATGGTTGAAACATAAAGGAAAGCTGAATAATGGGTTTGAGAGATTTGGAAAAGATAAATAAAGGTTTGATTGGAAATATGAATGGGAGTTATTCAACTCCTACTGTCCCCTACATAGATGTTGTGTTGAGAAAATATGAGGAAATATTTTAGAAGACAGAAAGTTATGTAACCTGATTTGGTAATTAATTCTCAATCAAATTTGGGATGGCCCTATCTGAAGGACAACAGCAGGCATTCATTTGCTATTTAAGACTCTTTGGGACTTCAATTTACTTTTATTTTAAGCTCTGATTATAGGGATAGGTGCCATAAAGCCAATAGTAGAATGACGTGCACTGCAGATTGAGAACTACTCTTAAGCTAGTGACTATATAATTGGCTGTCAGATGTGACTCATGCCTGGAATCAAACAGAGCTAAGGAAGTTCTTTTCTTCTGTTAAGATATATGACAATGTCCCTCTTTTCTTTCATAGTAAATTTGTGTTGTCAAGAAGTTTTGTAAACAATGATAAATCTATTAGATAATAGATGGATACTAGAAGATCTCTGAGTTACTATAATGGGATGCAATAATGAATAATTACAATTTTGACCTATATTCCCCTAATAAATATCATATAGAGATAATATCCTACAAAAGGAAGAAGTGATTAGACAAAGATGTAATGTAGACAAAGTAATAAGACAAAGATGTAATGTGATAGATGTCTAATTAAATAGGAAAGCAAAATTTGAGAAAATTAACGAGATCAGATTGATTCCTCTAAGAATTATATACAGATGTATGTGATTGGTTTATGCTTTGGTAAATGGATCTAAATTTGGATTTTTGCACAAATTGTATAAGATAATGGTAAAAGCAAGATTATTTCTCCTTTATTAAGGTATTTGTCTAATGATTTAAAAGGTAGATGAGCTCATTTTAAAAGATTCTTATACCATTTAGGTATATCTATCCCTACCATTTAGGTAGGGATAGAAAACAGCAGATGATATATATAGATGATATATATATATCATATATATATAATATATGGATATATATATATACTGAAATTCTCTGAAGTATCAAAAGTGGAAAACCAAATTTAAGTGATTGTACTAAGTTATATTAAGTAAGAATTATCTAGTAATAATCAAATGATTGGATAAATTGGTACTCTTGTATAGTCATATGAAAGATAATATTCTTTCTAAATATTAATGGGAATAACTTAGAAGTTTGTAAAATAAAGATACAAATGTAAGGTTGAATCATTATCCCATAGATTAAGGCTGGGATTTAAAGTTACTCTGTATCTATGTGGAATAAGGCCCTTAAATGTTTTAAGGTCATGTAAGAGCAATTGGATAGTAAAACAAACGGTGTAATTAATTACTGGAATTAAATCAGAGACATTTCCAGTTTGGGGGAAAAGAATTTCAATGTGTAGATCTCTTTAAGAGAGATAAGTTGTAGAATATTTTTGCGTTGATGGAAAAAGTTGAATGTGGCTGTTTGAATTTGAACTCATTCCATGGTCCAAAACATAAAGATAAAGTTAATATTTGAACTTATTACATTTATATGGTTCAGTTCTTGAAGACTATCTCATTCTTTCAGATCAGGCATAGTTAGAGGAGAATACAGGAGTCTGGGAAACTGATGCAAACGTGTTAGAAAAATAACTTATGATCTTAGTGGGAAGACTTTATGAACAAGGGAGAAAATGCATGCAAACTACTTAAGGCTCACTTTAAGGATGTTCCTTAAGAAACTGATTTTTGAAACTTGCCATTCAGAGACTTAATGGGACTGTTAACTGACTGTTTTTCTGAGTCTAACTCCAGGTGTGAATATCAAGGAAGGCTGTCTGAGCCGCTGATCTATGATGTAGCAGCAGCCCTGTGAAGGACAGGCATGAACTGCTGGTATGATTTCATGGTAAAGTTAAGAGGGCAACTGTTCAGCCTGTGCTGAGGTGGGACCGTCTTGACCTGATCCCCTAGCTGAAGCTTGGCAAACTTTGGGCTTGACATAACAAGCTTTGAGTTTAACATAACTTCTAACTGGAGTTGACAGGAAACTAGACTCTAAGTTCCTAATCTCTTGGTGGTAAATTCCTATAATCAGAAGGTTTTGTAAGTACAGAAACAGATCTTTTAAAATAATTGATTAAGCAACATCTTAGGTTACTATAGGACTAGGACTAGTGTTCCTGTGTGTGGTCCTGTATAAGTTAAGGGCCTTGTATAAGATCTTGTAAAAGTTAGGTCTTTTAATTCTTGTTAATGGTATGGAGACAAATAGGTCAAGTGCTTGTGAGAATATTATTTGGCTAACATCAAGCTTGTCTAAAGTTTTGTTACAATTAGTCATGTTAAAAGAATGGCTTATGGTTTATTTTGTAAATGCCATCAAGGAAATATGGCTTGACTAAAAGGATTAGAAATGATAACTCAAAATTGTGTTGAGGTAACTTTTGTAGGAGAATGGAAAGAAAGCTGATTCCTACAAGAAGACAAGAAGAAGAAGATGCTGACAGGATGCTGTGCTGAAGATGGGTGGAACAAATACTAAGGACCAGAGGACTTCATTGACGATGGCAGACAGCTGTATAGGAAACGACTCTTTGAATTTTAAAGGGACAATTGCATTATTATTTTCTTTTGGGTGTCTGTATCTGTATTTATAAAGGGGACGGCCCCTTTGATTTGTCAATGTGTGAATCAATCCTTCCCATACTTACTTAAAGGGGTAATGAGTGACCCCCATAAAGGATCATTCAAACTTACACACCAGCTACTTGGGCTCAAGATGGGAGCTAGGGGTGTAGAACCCCAATTTATATCCTCAAAGGGCTAATTAGACTCTAGGAGAAAATATATCAAGATTGGTGTGAGAGGTCTTCATTGAACAAATAAAAGAGGAAGGTTTGTGTGGAACAAGTGAAGAGCTCTCATAAAAGGGAACAAATTAGATAAATAGAAATAAGTAGGATAGTGAGTCCCATTTCTCTACTTAGATATTTTCCTTTCTGTAAAGCCATTTCTCTGCTTAGATGTTTTCGCCTCCATAAGCCAAGCTAGTGACTGTAAGGCCCCTGAGGTTAAGAATAGGACACAGGATGCTCACATCCTGTGTATTTACCTAATGGAGAGAGGCCTAAAAGAAAGAAGGGTTGAGGTGAATAAGTCAGCAACCATAAAATCCTCTGAAAGTAAGGATAGGACACAGGATGCTCACCTCATGTGCATTGACCCCAGGATAAGGGACCCTCAGCTTGTGAGAAGAATGGATGAAAATCTGGAAAGCCAGGTGCAATGTAGATGTACAAGACCAGTTAGGTATATGAATGATGGGAGACAAGGTATAAGGGTGCTGGGGGATATCCATCACAGATGTAGGGGTGATAGGAGGCATCTGTTGCAAAAGCAAGGGTGATGGGAAAGGCTAGTCTGCCACAGATGTGAAGATGAAGTAACCAACAACTGGCTTCTGCCTGTCACAGATAACCAAACCATTTGTTCATTGTCATTGTCATTAAGATAGATTTATCACTTCAGATTGATAGGAGAATGGGATAAGAATGGTGGGAAGGTTATATCTGTCACCTGCTTGTCAAAAACAACCATACTATTTGCTCCTTGCCATTGTCCCCTGGGATAGATTTATCACGTCCAGATAGTACCCTCAAAGCTTATATCTGCAAGCTGAGAGGAAGGAGGTTGGGAGGGAGAATCGCGGTTAGGGGCCTATATAAACACCCCAATTCTCTGTGTCCAGTGCGCTCTGACACTGAGAGGACCCCCAGTCCTTTTGGTGCCTGGAGTTGCCCTTTCCCAAGGGATCGTAATAAATTTTCCTTTCTACTTTCACCTTGAGATGCCTCTGTTTTTAATTCTTGGATTCATAAGTCTGTGCCACTTGTGGGATGGATCAGTCAAAAGGGTAAACTGACTGTGATGAGAACTTGGTCCATCGAGAAAGTTCAAGTTCTTTGGTCATTGAATGAAGACATAAAATGTCTGGCAGGAAACAGTTTGTGGTTGGTTGGATGGAGGGAGGGGTCCAGTTCAGAGGAGTCTGATGGGGGGAGAGGTCCAGATGTGGGGAAGGGTCCAGTTTAGAGCACCACGTTCTCACTCCTGGGTGGAGAAGCAAAGGACAGTTTCTCACTTCCTTTTCTCCTCTCCCTTCCCCTCTTATTATTTGAGAGACCAGTAGGAGACAAATGTAGCTGGGTGCATAGACAGATAGAGCAAACCCAGATGCAGAAATATGGCAGCCCCATGGGGGAGGCAGGCCCAGAAAATGTGACCCCTTATTGTGGGGGGCTGCTGAGACATAGCCCTGTGAGGCCAGATAAGAGCTGTGCCGAAAGGGATCTTCATGAAGGCTCTACAAAGAAAGACCACACATGCTTTCTAGATGGGTGCCTCCCTCCCTTTACAGTTTCTTTCCCCTCGGCCCTTCTGGGTACCCTGGGATAGTGAGTCCCCAAGCTCTGGGAGAAATGCTTCATACTAGCTTCTTATTCTGCCGTTGGAGCAGAGAGTATCACAGCTCCCGGGATATTTTGGTGTCCATCTTTTCTGGTGTTCATGCCTCTGGGAGCTCCTGAGCCCCAGGACACACTGACTCCCGGCGGGGTCATCCCAGGGGACACGATCACTTTGACATCACCTCCTCCTGCCCCTGCTGTTGCAGGCACATCACTAGCTTCCACTCGCCTCTTCTCTGTGACTCAGACTCACCATCTGTATCTGCTGAGACACCCTCCGCCATTCTTTTAACCCTCCTTGTCCTCTGCCCTCCTCACGCACTACAGCCTCAGAGCCCCAGCTCCATTCTGAGAGCGCCCCTTCTCCTTCCTCTCCTCCCATCTTGTCCTGGGCACGGAACCTGGGCGCTCCCCAGAAGACACTTTGTGTACTCTCTGGCCGGCTCCCTTCTCCCTGGGGGAGGAGTAGGCAAAGCCATAGCTGGGAGCCCACTTCTCACTCTCCCTTCCACACTCTCCCCCAAAGGGCCTGAAGCTTCTGGCCTGACTCTCACCCATCTCTGACCTGCGCTCACTCTCTCACTCTCTCCTAACCAACGCCCTCTTCTTCCTCCGAGCCCGGCTCACCACCTCCTCATATTCCTCCTTCTCCAAATTCAGAGCTCAGCCCAGGCGCCGGGAGGCCTCTTCTGAACCCCCCCCCCCACTGCCACACACATCTTGTAAGCCTCCTTTTTCTCTTGAAATAACTTTGTGTAACTGCCTTCTCCCCGCCCCCACCCCACTGCCTGAAGGACTGGTGGCTTCCATTCCACCTTTGCCCCAGGACTCTTACCCTTAGAGTCTTGGGGGCGGCTCTCCTTTCTGCACCTAGTTAAAGCTCTCATCAGTTATGTTCCCCCAACTTTAGGGTTCCCCATGCACCTTAGTTCTACTTAAACACTTCGCAGCCAGATTAGCTTTTACAAAGAAACACACGGCCCTCCCCAAATACCTAGCAGGCCTTACCCCCTGTACTACCTTTGTCTCCAGGCAGGTGGGGGAGATAAGGTTCAAAGTGTACTAAGGCCTGGGGTGGGGGGGGGAGGGTTGGGAGAGAATCCTGTGGCCTCGAAGTCACATGTAGCCCTCTAGGTCCTCAAGTGAGGACCTTTGACTAAATCCAAACTTCACAGAACAAACCCCCTTCATAAAAGGCTTTGTTCTGTAAAACTTGGACTCAGTCAAAAGGCCACACCTGAGGACCTAGAGGGCTACATGTGGCATCGAGGCCGCAGGTCCCTCCGCCCCCCAGTCCTCCAACGGCCACCTCTCCCAGGCTTATATCCCAGCTTCCCAGCCTCCCCTCCCACCCCCTTTCTAGTGGCTGGTGGTAACATCGCCAAGCACCAGGGCTCCAGCCCCAGGTTCAAGGACAAGTGAAAAAAGACCCAAACCCCAAGATGTACAAGGGGAGAAAGAAAAGGTGCCCTCCTTGCCTGGCTTATCACTCAGTGGCAGTCCTGTGTCTGGATGATGATGGTTGTGATAACAAGATTTATAGGGCACTTGCTACATGCCAGGCCCCAGGCTAAGCACTTTACAATCCTTGCTTCATTTGAACCTCACAACAATCCTGGGAGGTAGAAACTATTGTCATTCCCTTTTTACAGATGAGGAAACTGAAGCAAACAGGGGTTAAGTGATTGGCCAGGGTCAACTCCAGATGCCACTTTCAAGATGGAGCAACTGTCCTTCCCTCAGGGAGATTTAAGACTGAAATCAGTCCCAGACTCGGGGCGGGGGGCAGGGTGGATGGAGCTAGAGATGTCTCCTCCCAGAAGCAGGTCCCTGGCTCTGTCACAGGATGCTTCCCCCTGAGATCTGAGGATGCACCAAAGCCATATCGGCATACATGGCAGGACCTTACAGGAAAGCAAGGGCTGGCTGTTCCTTCACATCCCCAGTGCCTGGCTCAGTAAAAGCATGAAGTCAGTGGTAACTTCTCCTGGGCCCATCAGCACCACCCTGGGCTGTCATTAGCCTCTGTCTCCCCTTTGTTCTACCTCTCCTTCATTCTACAAGCATGGGCAGTGAGACCCTAGTCCAGCCTTCACTGAAGGCAGTGGCTTTTGCCCAGAATCTGACAGGGACACAAAATGCAAGGAGGTCAGTCTGGCAAGGCCTGTTCTTTTTAAAAATATTTTATTCTCCACCCCCCTCCCAATTACATGTACAAAAAATTTTAACATTTGTTGTTTTTTTAAAGTTGTGAGTTCTAAATTCTCTCCCTCCCTTCCTTCCCCCCTCCCTGAGACATTAAGCAATCTGATATAGGTTATACATGTACAATCATGTAAAACATATTTCTATGGTAGTCATTTTGTGGAAGAAAAGAAAGAAAGAGAGAGACAGAGAGAGATAGAGACAGAGGAAGGAAGGAAGGAAGGAAGGAAGGAAGGAAGGAAGGAAGGAAGGAAGGAAGGAAGGAAGGAAGGAAGGAAGGAAGAAAGGAAGGAAGGAAGGAAGGAAGGAAGGAAGGAAGGAAGGAAGGAAGGAAGAGAAAGAAAGAAAGAGAAAGAAAGAAAGAAAGAAAGAAAGAAAGAAAGAAAGAAAGAAGGAAGGAAGGAAGGAAGGAAGGAAAGGAAGAAAGGAAGGAAAGAAGGAAGGAAGGGAGGAAGGAAGGAGGAGAAAAAAGAAAGAAAAAGAAAATGAAAAACAGTCTGCTCCAATGTGCGTTCAGACTCCTTCTGTCCTTTCTCTGCAAGCAGGGAGTATTTTCCAACATGTCTTTTGGGATTGTCTTGGATCCTGGCATTGCTGAGAAGGTCTAAGTCATTCACAATTGAACATTGAACATGTTGCAGTTACTGTATACAATGTTCTCCTGGTTCTGCCTCACTTCATTCCACATCAGTTCATGTAAGTGCGAGGCTTGTTCTCGGGACAGCTAGGCTTGGTCCCAGTAATCCAACCAGTCTCATCCTAGACATTCATTCCTTCACAGGAACCCTCAATGTTCAGTCCAGCCTTAGGTGGCCTGGGGCAGGGGGGAGAAGAAGGGCAGGGTAGAGCATCACCCAGAGCTAGCAATACCTGAGACAAGATTCTGAACTCAGGACTCCGAGTCCAAAGCTCTAGCAGCTGCACCATCCCACTTCCGACACAGCAAAGTAAATGTTAAAATTTATTGTCAGGAGAGGATACCAGCACATTCTGGAATCAGGAAAGGAGTCATTTAGAGTCCTAAACATAAAGCTGGAAGGACCCTGACAGCTGCCTCATTTTGCAGAGGAGAAACTGAGGCCCAGAATGGCTAAGGACATGCCCAAGGTCACCAAGGTTGTAAGCAAAAGACCTGAACACTTGTCCAGCAACTCACCATCCCCAGTCTGCCCACAGAATCAAGCTTGTTTAAGCTTTGAAGGAAGCTAGTGATTCCAAGAGGCATTGGTGAGGAAGGAGAGTCTTCCAGTCAGGACAGATAATGGAGTCAGGATTTGAACCCAAATCTCCTAACCCCAGAGGCAAGGGCCTTTCCACCATATTGAGTCAGAGGATCTGCCTCTTGCCAACTCGGTGTCCAAGGACTAGTTACAAAAATGCCTAACAAAGGCCCCTGGGGCAGAGATCAAGGCTCCTCCGATGCCTGCCAGCTTTCCCTGAATTACTTTCCAAGACTACCCTGGGAAACTTGAAGGGAGCCCTGAAGGGAGCCCTGTTACTTTGCCTATCACTTTGGCAATTTTGTTCCTCTTGTGTTTTGAAAGGACCTAGAGAAATAAAGCAGGGATAAATCAAACTGTACTTTAAACCCTAAATTAGGTAAATGTTTAATGAGGTAAATCAGGTGGACCCCAAGGTACCTTGAGTGGCAGAAGAAATGCCCTAGGCCTTCTCTGGTGAGCTGACTGGTTGCTGGAGGGACTGCATCACAAAATAGCTTGACTGAAGATCAACCTAGGGCCTGGGGCTGTCCCCTCCCCAGGAGGCTGCACTGGAGCTATGGACCAGCAGAGGGTGGCAGAGGGAGCAGCAGCAGCAGCAGCCTCAGCAATGATGCCCAGACCAGCAGCATCAATTGGAGCATCCATCAGAGAGGTCAGCAGCCAAGGAGCACAGCTCAGCTGAGCAAGTAACTTACCCAGTGACACCCCCAGATGTCACAAGGGGCTCTGCAGTCCCAGCTGTCTGAGTGTGTTGACACCTATTCAGGTGTACTAGTGGCTTGTCCTTATAAGGACGCAACTCAGAAAAACACCTGTAAAACCCTGGATATTGTAAGTTTATACTATGGAACCCCAATGCAGATTCAAAGTGATAATGGGTCACATTTCAA
>CM053624.1:1413857-1433834 GCA_028646595.1 Phalanger gymnotis | reverse complement strand
GGAAGGTCATATATGAGAATGAGGAAGATCATATGTGAGAACCAGGGAACCAGAAAGTCACTTGGGAGAACCGAGGTCACTCACAAGAACCAGGAAAATCATGTACAAAAACCAGGGAACCAGAAAGGTCAGTTAGGAGAACCAGGAAAATCATGTACAAAAACCAGGGAACCAGGAGAACCAGGAAAGTCCCATAGGAGAACAAGGAAGGTCACATATGAGAACCAGGAAGGTCACATATGAGAACCAGGGAACCAGGAAAGTCACTTAAGAGAGCCAGGAAGGTCACGTATGAGAACCAGGAAGGTAAAATAGGCCATGGATCCATCACTGAAGATGAAATAAATGATAACGGCTGAACAAGTGAGTTCACATGCAGGGCCTAACACAACCCCAAAGAAGAGGGAGGAAAAGGCAGCTTTCTCCTTCTCTGGGTGGGGGGTGATGGCTGCAGAACATGGTGCCCATGGCAAGCTTGTTTGAGGCATTGCTTACTTTTGATGAACTCTTCTAACTGTTAGATTTTCTCTCTTTTCTTTGTATAACTGATAGCTCTTTGGGGCAGGGAGAGCTATATTGAGGAATGTAGGTGATACAGATAGGGACAAGACTGGCCTATGATTTTATTAGCATAAAGCTCTCCCAGGTGAGGTGTCTATGGAAACAGGTCAGCATCTTCTTTGTAGGAGGAGGTTCAGTCACTCACTAAGGGTAACACAGACAGCGTTTGTCATAGACAAGACCTGAGGTTTTCTGCCTCTGTCCACTATGTTGCCGCTGCCTCTGTGATAGAAATACAGAAGACATCAATTCAAAATATTTAAACATCAAAACAATATGGGGCCAAGCCCGGCCCCTCTTCCCCCCTGTCATGGCCCTCTTCCCCTTGCTTCCTCCCACCTTCCTTTTTTCTTTCTCCTTTCCCCACCTCCTTCCTTCTCACGTGGAATCCTCTCCTGTAAGAGGCCAGCTGAGCAGGCCAGGTGGGCTGAGACAAACAGCCTTCCCTGTATTATGGGAGCTCCACGGAGGCCACGTTGCTCTACTTTTAAGTAGGTAATTCACATTTCAATTTGGAAGAGATATTAAAAAGCATCCCTGGAGAGAGTTTCAAAAGCTTCATTGGCAAAAGAATAAAGGCAGCCTGTGCAAACTGCCCTGCCAAGAGGGCATGGGCAGGGCTGGTTGCTCTGAGTGACCTAGATTCCATGGAAAGCCCACCATGAATACATGTGCCCCTCACTCCCTAACAACCTTTGTCTGCTCAAAGCTTCACGTGGCCACGGGCTGGGAGGTCGGGCGGCTCAACGCCTGGCCTGTGAATTCAAAGTGCCTGTGATGTGGAGACAAAGAGCCCTGCCCTCGAGGAGGGGCAACAACCATGGGTGGGATGGAGACTGGCTCAAGCCGTCTGTCCGGCCTTAGCCAGGCCCCTTATAAGAAGACAGCTGCATGGGATGCGCCGCAAGAGTGGGGGGAGAGGAGCCAGCTGCTCACAGGAAGATCAGTCCCGTGACTCCGGGCACATTAGCATCAGTCGCAACCAACTAAGTCAGCTTAGTGACCAATTAGGAAAGCCTAATAACTCAACTCAGCTCCAACTTGGCTGAATCGAACAAAGGCAATTGTTAAGTATCGTGTGGCAAGCGCTGCGCTGGGTTCTGGGAATGCAGAGACAAAAGCGGGACAGATCTTGCCCTCAGAAGGCTTACTCTCAAGAAACATTTATGTGACTCTTACTGTGTACATCACTGTTGAACCAGCATTGACCTCCAAAGTATACCTGGCTGCTTCTAAAGAGTGAGATGTGGCAGCTGCCTGTGGTTGGTTTGGGCCAGAACCACTCTGCTGTGCCATGTAAGATGCATCAGCCAAATATTATGCTGGTCTCAGGTTCTCGTCGGAGGGGACAAAAGCCAAATGCCCCTTGGATTAGCTAGGCAAGGATGGAAGTTTGTCGGAGAATTTAAGAGGGAGGATCATGATGAGAAGTACACAGGAAAATCTGCAAATATCCCGAGTCATATTCTGTGGAAAATAATGGCTAGATGCTGCCTTTTGAAAATTCAGTAAAGTAAACATCTGGGCAGGTGGTAAAAAGTCTGGGAATAGGAAACTGTCAAGTCCTGGATAAAGCCGCTAGAAAAATGAGAGTCATTAGGGAAGGGGGAAAGGCTATGGGAGGGCCTTTGTTTGTCTCTCCAAGTCTGTACCAAAAAGGTGGGATGGGCTGGGGGGGAGAGACTAAATCCAAAAAGGAAATGGTCCTGGCCAAGGAAGCATCCTTGAGGGTCCTCAGAGACAACTGTGCACAGGCTCTGTTCAGAGGGAGGGATCTCCCATCTATCATCTTGGCTGGAATCTTGCTCTCAGGAAGGGGACTTATCTACTAGTCCTGCTGGACATGTGGGCTTGACAATGCTGGGTGTGTGTAGATAACAGCAAAGGCAATGTCCATATGTGTCCACTCATCCCTCCTCAAACTACAGCCAACTCTCTCTTAGCACTGGATGGCCAGGACAGTGTGGGCACCAGTGCTTGCTAGTGAAGAGGAAACATCGTGACAGAGTGTAAGCCCTGGCCAGAAGTGGCTGCCTCCAGTCTCCACTGGTGCCCAATACCGGGAGAGTAGTAGGCACCATTCAGGGGGTTGCTTCTCAATGAATGACAATGGCCGCCATTGTTGGTCCACAGGTGAGCTTTACCCTTGGCTTGTGTGGCAAGTTGGCGCTTGTGACGAGTAGGGCTCAGGCTGCCACATCCATTCTCCCTTCTCTGACCATAGGAACATTGCAGTAACTCAGGCATGATCAGAGGAGATGCTTGCGAAAGGGCTTTATTTCTGAAAGGTGACTTTGAATTACCAGACCTAGGCATTCTTATACATTTTGTAGCTTCTTCTGTAGTAAGCTTATATATTCATAGACCCATGGGTCAACAAGTCCTCAGTAAGCGCCTACACGTGCCAGATAGCCTTCAGGCAAAGAGGAGACACAGAAATCCAGGGCGTTCGTTCTATCAGGGGACACCATATGTGCTTATATAAAGCTTATATAAAGAATATGACAAGATAAATAGGGGGAGGACAGTAACAGCTGAAGGATCAGCTGGGGCTTCACATGGGGAGCACTAGCACACTTTTGTTTTTCCATTAATTTTATTTTTTCTTATGCCTTTTCTTTTTTTTTTAATTTAAAGTGAATTTTATTTTATAATTAGTTCCAACCTCTCTCCCTCCCCACTTCCCTTCCCCTATCCATTGAGAAGGCAAGAAAAACAAAACCATTACAAATAAGTATTATTATTGCACAACTTATTCTTACATTAGCCGTGTCAAGAAGGAAAGAAGAGATAAAGGGAGGGAAGGAGGAAGGAAAGAAGGAAGGAAGCAAGAGAAAGGAAAGAAGGAATAGAAAGGAAGGAAGGAAGGAAGGAAGGAAGGAAGGAAGGAAGGAAGGAAGGAAGGAAGGAAGGAAGGAAAGAAAGAAGTCTCCTGACCCAGCCCCACTGCCATCCTATGACAACAGGAGAGACAGAAGACATCAAAGTCAACTTCGGGGAAAGTGCTGTCCTTGGTGCCAGGGGTCCTGGGCTCAAAAAGTTTCTCCTTAAGTGATTTTCATGACGTGAACCATAGATTCTTAGAATCTAGAGCTAGAAAGATCTCCATGCTCCCCAAGTTCATCCTTCTCTTTTCAGAGGAGGTAAGTGAATCCCAGAAAGCAGAACGGGCTTCTCCAGTAGGCCCCTGCTCCTGAAGCTCCTCAGTCCAGCTTTGCCAAAAGAGGGAGAACCCCTCATGCTTGGGTTCTGTTTCTCACATTTCAGCCACAAAGACCCTTGTTAAGCACATCAGTCAGGAAAAGATCACAACCTGAACCCGAAAGAAGCTCCCATTCCATGGGTGAATTTTAGCAGCACTTTAGACAAATTCCCTGGCTTATGTTGTATGAGATCATGGGGAGCAGTTAGGCTAGACCATACTAAGCAGCCCCTGTTCCTGCCCCACCCCTACCTGTGACTGGCCTGGGAAATTGCTTCCTGCCTTCCCACTTGGCAGAGGATTAGTACAAGAACAGTCACCTCATGGTGATGTCTTTTTAAAATTCCTATTTGAGGACATTGTCCAATGATTGGAGTGAACATTGAAATAGATGAGGTCACAGATCAGTTAGTGTCTGATTCCCCAGTCTTACTTGAGGTCACCTATACAAAGATTCATATAGCAAATTCTTCCTTGAATTTCCTTCTAGGGAAGAAGATAGATAGGGTCTATAGATGAATGTGTCAACATTCTGGATGAAGGTACCTGTTAACATCTGCCTCGCTCCCAGTGGAGATGGTCTGTCTGCAGCTTGGAATTCACCAGGGCAGAATGTGACACAAGGAGATACTCCTAATATCTTTGGAGGCAGGAGGGGGAAATGAATTCTGATTCAAAGCTCTGAACTCCCAATTCCCAGGAAGTACATATACATAGGGACTTTCTGTTAACCAGAATATCCTATCCCTGATTATCAGAGATAGTTTAAATTTCTGTATAGTCGACTCTATTTTCATGCAATAGAGGATTTAAATTTTATCTTAAAAGGAGGAAAGGGTGTTTGTGTTTCTCAGATTAACTCCTGGGTAGCACTGGAGGTGCTAAATCACAGCTGTACTACTTAGAAGCTCGGTAGTTCTTCTGGAGTGGTCTCTGTAGCTGCAGAAGGTCATTTCCAAAGGGAAGTGTGAATTTATCATCAATAAGAAACAGAAGTATAGTTGACAGACATAAATAGTGTTTTAAGATCCACAAAACACTGCACACATCTCAACTGACTGACACCCAGGTGCTATGGCTATGCCCATTTTATGGATGACAAAACAAAGACAGAGGAGGAGTTCCTTGCTTGAGGCAGTCAACTGACAACTCTTTGACTCAGGATTCAAAGCAAGGTCTTCCTGATGCCAAGTGCAGAGCTTTACCCACTAAGTCCACTTGTCTTCCACCTCAAGGCCATCTGTGGCCCCCTCACAGGGGCAAAGCTTCTACCCCTAGAGCCTCTGATTGGGCGAGGTCCTCCCTAGACCCTCCATTGCAGGAAGCACCCACGCTAGCACTGCTCCCTTCAAACCTGGACCAACCCATGACTCCCCAGGTGACTTTTTTTAAATCAAAGAAACCCATTTATGCAGTTTCTTTGCAAAACATAAATCAGAGAAAGTATATATAGGAGAACACATATCAGACAATACAGAGTGAAGGAAGCCTCCCTTCGGGAGCAAAGTAATTCTGCTAAACCAGGAGAGAGTCCCAGATCTCTCCCAAGGGAAAACTAACTCCCCAAAGTCTCTACTGCAACAGGATGGAGACACAGTGGAGACTGCCAGCTCCTGTCATGTCGGCTTCTTCTCAGGGTCATTTCCTTCAGCAATCTGAAGTGAGGTTAGCATCTCCCATCCTTCTGTTGAAGCTGGAAGCCAGAAGCACCTGAAGTCTGAAGAGAACCTGGAGATTCCTGTAGAGCTCTCCTGTCTCCCACCCCTGGTGAAGGGCAGGTTAGGAGGGCTTCTGCACCAATGGGCTTTGGATCTGGGCTTACACCAACATTTAACATGACATGCTACATCTTCCCTAGAAGTCCCCGGCAAAGATCAGCTGGGGCAGGTCCAAAACCTGGAACTCTGCAATATAAAGGCAAATTCCAGCACTTTAAAACAACAAGGGTGCTTTTCCTGGCTCCCAACCTTTGGTACCATTGAAGTGGAAGCAAAAGCCTGCATTATGTATTATAGCTCAGTGATGAACTTTGCTGCCCACCCCTGCCTGCCACACCCCCTCCTCCTCCTCTTCGGGTCCTTCTAGTGTCATCTTTCTTGATTCTGATATAAGCTCCCTGAGGGCAGAAACACACCAATAACAACAACAACCCTGAGGGCAGGGACTGGCTTTCTTTTTTCTAGAATTTGTAGTCCCAGCACTTAGCAGTGCCTAGCATATTGTAAGGTCTTAATAAATGTTTCCATCTATCTGTTGTCTGGTTGTCTTTGTCTCCATCTGTCTCTGTCTTTCTCAACAAATGCACCAGTTCCCAGGAATATAGTCTTGGGAGATGAGTGCAGATATTTGCAGGGCCCCTTCTTCACGAAGTAGACCTCATGTAAATGTAAATCACCTCCAGCTGAATGGATGGGTAGATGAATACGTGGATAGGTGGAAAGGTGATGGATGGATGGATGGATGGATGAGTGGATGGATGGGTGGGTGGATGGATGAGTGGATGGATGGGTAGATGGAAGGATGGATGGATGGATGGGTAGATGGATGGATGGATGGGTAGATGGATGGGTGGATTCTCTAAGTATATCATCATATCATCTGCAAAGAGTGATAGCTTAGTTTCTTCTTTGCCTATTCTAATTCCTTCAATTTCTTTTTCTTCTCTTATTGCTAAAGCTAACATTTCTAGTACCATGTTGAATAACAAGGTGATAATGGACATCCTTGTTTCACCCTCCCCTCCCCCATCTTTTTGGAAATGCTTCTAGCTCTGTCTTCTTTGAAGGGCATATAAACTGTGCCCCACTGCCATTAGAGGTCTTTGGTTTAATAGAGACATCCAAATGACCATCCTTTTATTAATAATGTGCTGCCTATATTAATAAAATGACTAAATTACCCAGAAATTATGTCTCACACTGAGGACCTACTGTTGTCTGTCAGTCTCTAAGAGGACCAATGACATCAGGAGGGTGATGTCTCGACTTGCAAGTGAATTGGATTTAAGTGAGGATCTACTACATGCCCCTCAGCTGCTGAGAATATATAAACTATGTTGTTCCTGCCCTCGAAGACCTTGTATTCCAAGTCAGATACGTCTGTGGGTTAGGGGCTGGACGGTCAGTTTCACTGGTTTGAGGACCTCCAGGATAAAAACACACCCTTGGCCAGTAGGAAAAGACAGCAGCTTCTCTTCCACTTAGAATAGTAAAGAGCTCCCTAGAGCACCAGGAGGTTAAGTGACCTGCCCATAGTCCCACAGCTTGTATGAGTCAGAGGCTGGACTTGACCTCAGGTCTCCCTGACTCCAAGGCCATCTCATTCCCCACTGCATGCACTGTTTCCACTGCTCTGCAGGCAGATAGACAACAGAGAGAAGGTGATTGGGGGCAAAGGTGGAGGGGCAGGAAACACCCCAGGGAGGAGAGGACAGGATGCTTGAGCTGTAAACTAGAACCTTGTCACCCCCTACTCAATAAACTCTCTCTCATCTCCAGGATGGAGTATATGAAATCCTCAATTTAGCTGTAAAACCCTTTAGGCTTGGCTCCTCTCAGCCTCCACAGAGGCCACCAGCAGCCAAGGGTCCTTCCTTCTGCTCCTCCTGGCCCAAAACATTCCCTCTCGTCCTCTCCGAGGGGTCCTCTGTGCCTGCAGCCTTCCCTCCTCACCTGCAGGCTTCCCTGGCCTCCCAGACTGTATCAGTAAGGCAATAATAACAATGTAGATGATAATTGTGAGAATACCTATGTAGTTCTGTGTCACCAAGTGTACAAGAGTCTCCACATAGAAGGTAGAAGAAGTGAACCATTTATTCAGACACCAGAGAACCATGTCCCACAAGCCATTTATCCAGTCTATTAGAGCAGTAAAACATTCCACACGCAATATCACAACATGGAGCCTCACCCTCCCAAAACCTCTCCAACCCCCCACTGGGGTCTTCCCCAAAACAAACTCACAGTACAGCTAAGTCACAGACTGTTCAGTTCTAACTATCACGATGGTGGCCATTAGCAGCCATAACTGCTCTCTTTCTTTCTCTCTCTCTCTCTCTCTCTCTCTCTCTCTCTCTCTCTCTCTCTCTCTCTCCCTCCCTCTCTCTCTCTCTTTCTCTCTCTCTGCATGTCCTGTGACAAAACTTCCTTTTCCTGTCAGGAAGCTCCTCCCACCACACATGACTTAAGGACATAAGGAGGTCACATGGCCTATTATAGGTGGTAAAGATCTTCACATCTAAATTGGTACTACATTTGGCCCCAAGATCTTTCTTATTCATTATATAGGGCAATGGGAATCTTGGGATAACTGGTGTCAACAGAACCTTACACAACGATATAACAGGGATAACACAAAATAAGTATATAAAATAATGTCATCATTCCCCCCTTGAATGAATGGGGCTCAAAATCTTGGGTTAAGGGTTGAAGGTCTCATCCTCCAAAGCTTCTTACTGCTGAAATTGGACGTAGAGCTGTCCCTGTCCCAAGAGATTAAGAGTCCTATTCAAGAGGTCGGCTCTATAGCAAGCAGGCATCTGGAACTCGGTTGACACCAGGTCCAGGGATGACACATCACAGTCATGGACAGGTCCAGAGATGACACAGAGGTGACATCCAAACACATCAGAGGGTAACATCTGGCTTAAGCGATCAGGCACCTGCAGGTGGATGGTACTAAGCCTGCAAGAAACAAATCTCATGGACAAATTTAGCATACAATATGATAGGCTGTGAGTAAAATCCAGCCTTGTCTAGAGATCTCTTTTGGCACTTCCATTCCTGGCTCAACAGTAACTTCTCTGAGGTATCACTTCAAATTTCTAGGTCCTGCACTGTGTAGCCTCTGTTTCCAGTCTTCACAAAGACCAGTGCCTTTAGACCATTCCCTTGCTAGGGAGCAATATGTTACATCCTCCCATTCTCGGATAACCATTTCTTCCTTTCTACTCTAAATAGAGATCTTATACCTTGTGATCCTGTTCGTGACGCCAAATAATGAAACGGTAAGGCAATAATAACAATGTAGATGATAATTGTCAAAATGCCTATGTGGTTCTGTATTACAAAGTATCTGAGACTCTCCACATAGAAGGTGGAAGTAAACCATTTATTTAGATACCAGAGAACCAGAGCCCACAAGCCATTTATCCAATCTATCAGAACAGTAAAACATTCCACACACAATATCACAACATGGAGCCTCACCCTCCCAAAACCTCTCCAAACCCTAAATGAGGTCTTCCCCAAAACAAACTTACAGTACAGCTAAGTCAGTTTGTTCATCTCTAACTACCATGATGGCAGCCATTAGCAGCCATAACTGCTCACTCTCTCTCTCTCTCTCAGCATGTCCTGTGACAAAACTTCCTTTTCCTATCAGGAAGCTCCTGCCACCACACATGACTTAGGCTTCCTGTGATGTAAGCAGGTCACATGTCCTATTAGTGGGTGGGAAAGATCATCAAATCTAAATTGCTACTATACAGACTCAGCTCCATCCTGGCCCCTTCTGGGGAGAGCACCTGCCCTCAAAGATGACCTCCATTTCCACCGTGTGTCACAGTGAGGCTCTCCTTCCTCTCACCTCTCTAAGGGATTCCCAACCAGAGCACAAGCAGCAAGGGGCCAGAGACCCTCGGGCCTTCCTAAGAGTGAGGGGGTGCTGAGCAAGAAGTATATCTATCTGTTTCCTTCAATAGTGGTAGTCGAGGGGAAGTAAGGGGGACCCCATGCTCTGGGTCCAAGGCTTGACTCCTCTCCCACTGGATCCCAGGTCCACAAAGAATTGTTGTTCGGTCATTTCAGTCACGTCTGACTTGGCATCTTCTTGGCAAAGATGCTGGAGCAGTTTGCCATTTCCTGGCTCTCCAGCTCATTTTACAGATGAGGAAACTGAGGCACACAGGGTTAAGTGACTTGCCTAGAGTTATGCAGCTAGTAAGTGTCTGAGGCCAGATTTGAACCCAATTCCTCCTGATTCCAGGCCCAGGGTTCTCTCCACTGTATATAGCAAATAAACCTATATATCCAAGTTAATAGCAAAATGGAAATCAGAGAAAGTATGCACAGGATATAACATGCCAAATAATACACAGGGTAAATGAGATTGGGAGATGGG
Source organism: Phalanger gymnotis (assembly GCA_028646595.1). Classification (NCBI taxonomy): domain Eukaryota; kingdom Metazoa; phylum Chordata; class Mammalia; order Diprotodontia; family Phalangeridae; genus Phalanger; species Phalanger gymnotis. Next base: position 1,423,951 of record CM053624.1, on the reverse strand, counting down.
TAACTCAGTTCAATGGAGAGAGGGTCCCAGATTCCACCCAAGAGGAAATTCTCTAAAGCCTCCAGCGCAGGAATCTGGGAAGAGAGACATGGTCAAAGTGCCTTCCTGGACTCTCTCTCCCTTGAGGATCCTGAAGAGAGTTTGGAGTGGAGAATTCTCTCTTGAAGTTGGAGGCCAGAAGATCAGGAAAGAAGAGAAGCTCTCTCTCTCTCTAAGTCCACTGGACAGAGCGCCTGGGGACTTCTCTCTCCTTGAATCTCCACCTTGAGGAGAAGGTCCCCAACCAATAGGCTCCCAAGCTACGTTAGCACTTTGCATACAGTAGGTGCATCATAACTATTTGGATGATTATTTTTACTTTGACTTTTTATTTTTTGACTGTGTAGAGAGGGAATCATCTTCTACTCCTCTGCTGGGTTTGGGATGGGGAGAAGAGTCCCCTGGGCCTTTCTGAATTACATGCTTTCAAATGCCCAGAGGTACTACTGTGACAAATAACATCATTATAATCATAAAAGAATGTTAGCATTTGCTATCTAGGGAAGGAAAATGGAAACATCAGCCCTGTCGCCGAATGAGGGAGAGGAAACAGGACACTCAGTGGGGCTGGATTGGAACACTCAGCTTGTTTAGGAAGAGATATGGGGTTTTTGTTCAAAGGCTGCTGGGAAGCATCTGCTCCCAAAAGACTGCTGAGCACCAGCCGGTGCTGACGATAGGGCAGTCCCTCCACCCTCTGCCTCGGCTCCAAGAAGCCCAGAATGTCACTCCTGGGTGAGGAGAAACATGGGGGAAGACCCAGGGATGACAGCAAGCACTGGTGCTAGCACAAAACCGTGCAGCCAGCACCAATGGTCACCTTCTCCTGCCTCCCTCCCTCCCAGTCTTCTCATTGGTCAGGGGTCCTTCCTTTGGAGATCCCGTGTCCTCATGCTCCCCACCTCCCTAGAGAGAGCCCACCACTCCTCTGTAATAATGGACAAACTATATAGAAACACTTAAGGCCCCTCAGGGGTTAGGGCTTGATATAGAATCTCCTTGAATAGCTGGATTTTAACAGACTAAAGGATGAGGGACAAAGACTGTGATTTCAAGCTCTGCAATGGGAGGGTGAGAGAGACATCCTGAGGGAGGGAGCATCTCAGAGGAGACTCCCCACTGTCTTTGGGCCAGGCCTGCAGGAGCTGCAAGAAACCTGCCCCCACTCCCAGCCCAGGCTGCTCTCACTGGCTGATGGGAGCCATCCAGGGATGCCACACAGGTTAGGTCTGATTGGGGGGTGGGGGAGGGAGCTTTTCCATTCTAACAGTGGAGATCAGGAAAGTGCTCAGAGCTGGCTGGAAAGTCAGATAATTTCTGCTGTCTTATCAGCTCAAAGGCCCCGGCTTTCCTTTGTGGCTCAGGACAGTGACAGGATCCAGAAGCCAAGCTGTCATGGAGTATCTCCCAAACACTGAGGCCGGGGGATTTGACTGAACTGGAGCAAGATCTGGGCATTTTCAGCAGCTGTCCAAAGAGGACTAGCTGCATCTCCACTGCATACAAAGGAAAAGCCACCCTGTCTTTTCACAAGATCTGCTTCTGACTGGACTGGCTACCACCAGCAGCTACACAACCCATCTTGTAGGGTGTCATCTACAGACTTGGCTTCTCTGACCATATCACACTCTTCTCAAAAACCTCAGCAGCCTCCACTGCCTCCTGAATAAAGTGTAAAGTCCTGCTGGCGTTGGTGCCCTCCACAATCCGATTAAACCTGCCTCTCCAATCAAACCTCTTCCAGCTCCCTCCAACGAAACTGGGCTCCCTCTCCTCTCCCAGCTCACCTCCATGCCCTCACTCAAGGTCTCCATGACGCTGGGGGTGTTCTGCCCCCACTGCCTCCCAATTCAGCTCTGATGATACCACCTCAGATCACACTCTGCCTCTCAGTAAAGTCTCTCCTAGAAGAAAATAGGCTCTTTCAAGGTCTTAGCTCATCTGGGTCCACTGAGCCTGGAGTACAGGCCTCACGTGGAATCAGGACTGGATTGAATGGACCCAAGTCTCAGAATCTCCAAGATCTTTGGTGGGGTTCTTGGAGGCCTCATCATTCCACCACTGGTTGGACAGTGACTCTCCCTCTGGCATCCCCAGCAGAGTCTTCTTGGTCATAGAGCTCCAGGAAGGAGCTGCCCTCTGAGGGGTCCATTGTCCGAGGTGAAGGATTTCCTGACACTGCGCAGAAATCTGCCTCTTTAAATAGCCCTCATCACTCTTGTCTGTGTCTCCCAGGCCAAGCAAGACAAGGCCAATCTCTCCATAGGACAGAATGTCCCCTCAAACACTTGAACACTGCTCACATGGCCCCTAAGACTTCCCTTCTTCAGGTTCAACCCCGCCCCCCCCCAGGTCCTTCTATCTGCCCTCCTGTGTCCCATCCTGGCTGTGCTTCTCTGGGCAATTCTGGGCTTAGGAAAGTTTTTGTGAAACCATGGACCCCAGAGCTGAGTGTGGTCTTCCACATGCGGCCTGACCAGGGTAGCAGCCTCATCTTTGGAGTAGTGGGTGATCCTACTTCCTTCCTTCCTTCCTTCTTTCCTTCCTTCTTTCCTTCCTTCCTTCCTTCCTTCCTTCCTTCCTTCCTTCCTTCCTTCCTTCCTTCCTTCCTTCCTTCCTTCCTTCCTTCCTTCCTTTTCCCTCCCTCCCTCCTTCTCTCTCTCTCTCTCTCTCTCTCTCTCTCCCCCTCCTCATCCCCCCTTTCTCCTTCCATATCACATTATGGACTCTATTTTCTACCACAGTGAACTTGGGGTACACTCAGAACCACAGATCCTTTTCACAGGACCTGTTGTATTAACTGACAAAGCTGACTGATTCTTGGGAGCCTTGTGTGGTCCTTCTGTTTAGCTGTGTGTGTCAGATGGAATTGAGGCACGTGGTCATCACAGGCTGCAGCTGCAGATGGAGCAACCCCTGATGCCGCCCAGGAGCCCGCAGCCTGCAGCCTGGTCCCCGCCACTCTGTACCTCACAGTAAAGCAGACAGATAAAATTGCTCTGGATCATAAGATTCCAAGTTGCTTCTCACGAGCCTGACTGCAGACACCATCCCCCACTCTGTTCCTGATTGTCTTTGCCTATGTTCTCAGTTGAGGAGGCCATTGTCTGTGGTAAGCTCTCTGGGAGGGGTGGCCAGCAGGCTTCCTGTCCTTGCCCTGGCCCTGTGGGGCTCTGAGGCCTCATCTCTGGCTCTCTGAGCAGCTCCTAGTGGAGTCACCATCCCCCAACGAGGCAATATTCCTGCTATTTTTGCCTAACTCTGAGTGGATTTGGCCGCTGCAGGATTAGGGTCAGAGTGCAAATACTTTTCAGAGGCTGGAATGCCTACCTCACTTTTTCCATTGCTCAGCTTCCATCAGCCCAGCCAGCTCTTGTCTCCTCTGGGGAGAACAGAGTGGATTTCTCCAGGGTGGCGAATGTGCCCGACTTCAGGACCAGGAGCCACTTTCTGATGGGCCTGTGTCCCCAGGCTAGGCTTAGTCTGTCAGGGAGGATGCAAGAAGGGACCTACCTCCCACTCCTCTTGGAGGGAACAAGAGGTCCCCCTTCTCATCTGCAGTGTGTGTGTGTGTGCATGTATGTGTATGTGTGTGCATGCATGTGTATGTGTGTCTGTGTGTATAAGTGCGTGTGTGTATGTGTGTGTGCATGTGTGTATTGTGTACGTGTGCACATGTGTGTGCGCATATGTGCGCACGTGTATGTGTGTGTGAGCGCGAGCGTGTGTGTGCATGTGCGTGTGTGTGTACACATGTGAGTGTGTGCATACATGAGTGCGCATATGTGTATTTTGTGTGTGCATGTATGTGGTGTGTGTGTGTGTGTCTATGTGTGTGTGTGTACTCTGGTTAGCTGTCCAGTGGCTTGGGGTTAAAGCGGCTTTAAAAATAACCCACCACAGTGTATGGTTAGTACATATTTGGAAGCTATTATTAGGGAAAAGCAAAAACCAAGCTTCTAGAAGTCTGCTCTGCCTCCTTCTCCCACCCCATCCCCGGCCTCTTCTCCACTCTGACAAGAAGCAGCCCTTCCCAGCTCCCTGCTGCTACGATACCGGAGTGGAGCCACTTCTAGGTCCCTGCTCATCGCGGGAGATTAAATGTGTAGCTCTCAGCACAGTATCCGGCCCTAGGAAGCACTTTATAAAACTCGTTCTCTTCCCTGACCTTGTGGGGATGAAAGCACAGGGACCCCAGATCCCTTGAGGATATGGGAGAAGGAAGGGCCCCTTGGTGGCATCCAGGGCACCGCTGGGCACATGGTCCTCTAGGGTTCATCCAGGCCAGGGCCATTACACTGTAGCCGTGGAGACTCCCACCATGGGATGCACTCTAGCTTTAAGGTTAATGATGCTTGATTTTTCTCCATCTGGTCTGTGGCCATGTCCCCAAAGCACTGGGCTGAGGTTGATTTTCGGCAGAGATTTATGGGGACCTCATGTTTCCTCTCAGCTCCCCCTCAGTAATCAGTCACAGACTTGTAGAATCTTAAGGCTCATGGACTCTGTCACTCCAACATTTGTTGAGCTCAAAGGCAATGGTGTCAAACTCAAACACCATCTACTAAGCTACATATAAGGATCCTCACAGGCCACACATTGGCTTAGTTTGGTGATGTTACCTTATCTATGTTTTATTGTACTTTTATTTATTTTGTTAAATATTTCCCAAGTACATTTTAATCTGGTTCAACCTGGCCTGCATGGGCTGTGTGTCTGAGACCTCTGCTCTGAGGGTACTTCATAGTTCCACTCCAGTCCTTCTGTTTTACTGGTGAGCCAGTGGAAGCTTGGCCTCATCTGTAGATTCTGTGACATTGTGCTCACAAAGAGGGACAGAATGTGGAAATAATTTGTTGGGCTGGTGATCATTAGCTTTGTTGTCCCTGCCCACTGTGGAGGGCAGAGATCTTCTCTAAACTCTTCACCAAGAACAGTATGGCCGTGGGAGAGAGCCTTGCAATGGGAGAGCTTTAGGAATGGAGAGGGGGCTCATGATGCCAGAGGAGGACATGGCATCTACCCCTGGCCCTCCTGCTTACTACCTAGGTGATCTTGGGTGAGTCCCTTACCCCTGGGAGCCCCAGCTTCCTCATCTGATTTGACCAGATGATCCTTAAGTCCCCTCCTGTCTCTTAATGATCACCATCCAAGGAGGGGTTTTGGGGTTGGGGAGAGGGTTTCCAGTTTTTTCATATCAAATCTTCAAGTGGTTTGAGAGCTGTTCACGCTGGCAAGCAAGTAGTGCCCAAACCTGCTCATAGCCTTTCATGTCTTTAATTCACACAAGCCATGTGGTCCATAATGTCCAGAGTCATTGCTTAATCCAGAACTGGGCATTCTGAGAGAAGCCATGCTGATTCCTCTGACACAGCCCAACTGACGCTGGATGAAAAGTAGGAAAGGGCCAGGCTGGGCTGAGCTCAGTTGGGCTACTTGGCTTGGAAACTACCTCCTTTCTGGCCATGGAGGAGATGAGGGTCCCCAGCTCAGCCCAGAGACATCTTTCCCCTCTTCACAGCATTCTGAGTCTTCTCCACCCTGCTCCAGCACCCCTGCGCCTTTCACTGAAGAATTTTGCTTCCTCTTTCCAGAGACATCTGTGAAAGGGCAGCCTTGTCTCCTTGATAAAACCATGTGGGGGAGAAAAGGCTTTGTGAGAGGGCAGACAGAACCTGGAATATCCCAAGGCTTCTCTGGTGACAAGAGGGGACCATGTGAGTCTAGAATTACATCAACCAGAGCAGCATCCTGGAGCATTCCCCAGAGCATGAGGACCCAAGCCTGCCTCACATTTTTCCTGAGACAAGGATGAGCCAGGCCCCAGAGGATGTGGTAATCTTTCCAAACTCTCAACCAGAGAACCCCACGCCCTCCCAAGCTGATCAGGAAGCAGCTGCACTGGAACTCAGGAGATGCCGCCAGTCTTCAATAAAGGTGTCTCTAGGGCTGGGTGCCCACGCCTGCTGCGGCAGAGAGAACTTTAAAGAGCCCGTACCTAGAGATTGTCTTTTGTTTGGGGAAAATGGGAAAGACCCCAAACTAAAGGGTTCTGTGGTCTCCCCAAATCTTTCTCCCCCAATGAAAAGTCTTCCGTAGCTTCCTCCTTCACCAGAGAAGGCCAGGCAGCAGACACATCCAAGGCTGTCTATGCACACACCAAAGCAGGGGGTCAGATTCATACTGGGAAGAGACTTAAGGTCAGCTGGTTCGATTCTCTCATTTTGCCGAGGCAGACCCTAAGCCCAGAAAGGGGAGGCGATCTAGTCAAGACCACAAGGGCTATAAAGGGCAAAGCTCAAGAATTCTGGGCATCTCCTGCTCAAAAGGCCAGTTCTACCCACCCCACCACCTGGTCCCTATGTGTGGATGGGGTGTGTACCTTGCCAGGAATGAGAGCTTAGTGTTCAAAGAGGCAGGGAAACGGCCTCTATTATAAGATCTATTTTGGAAAGTGAAGTGTCTTTTGAGGGAGGGAAATGTGTGGCTTTAGGGAGCATCTTTTCTCCCTGCTTTGCCTGTTGGGACTCTGAGCTCACTACAAATGGACATTCCCCAAGTCAGCTGATCCCTTCTCTCTGCTATCCACCTCTATAAGCCCCTCAGTACTGAACCTCAAAATAGAGCCGACAAAAGCTCCCCAAATCAGAGAAAAAATAAACTAGGCAACTTTGAGCCTTCTTCCAATAGGGTGCCCGTGAGGCCGCATGGGCTTGACATTTGATCTTCTCAATTCACTATCACAAAGGGCCTCGGGTCATTTAGCTTTTTTCCCCTGAGCATGACCCAAGCAGGGAGAAGAGCATTGGCAGTGGACTCAAGAAGGTCATGGACCTGAATGCCAGCTGAGTGGCCCACCCAACAGAGAGGCCTGGAGTGGAGTCATGATAGAGAGAAAGGCCTTCTGGCCAGGGAACGAAAGGAGCTGAGACTTACCCTTTGTTATCTGTGTGTCTCACACATTCACTCACTACCCATGTATTCCAAGTTTGAGCCTGCTCTTCCCACAGGGGCTCTGTATATTTGGAAAAGAGCGTGCCCTAGATTTCTGCTGGGAGCGGGGAGGCAGGGAGCTGATATTCTCTTCTTTCCATGTCATCTTAGTAAATGTCTTCGTTAACAGCTAATGAAGTCTCCTGGCTGATTGATAGGAGAAAGCATGCCACTGGGGGTTTGTCAGCTACAGTGGTAGGAATTGTTAAGAGGAGACCAAGATGACATCACTAGGTCAGAGTCAAGGCCCAGTGAGTCTGGCTGAGACTGATTGGACCAATATGAGCTCATGAGGCCCTACAAGTCACAAAGAGTCCATGTGAACATCTGGAGTAGAGCTGGCTCTAAATTTGCGTTTCTTTTGAGTTGCTACAATTCTGTTACACTCATAGAACATAGCACCTGCTTTGACTTGAACACACCATGCTGGGCAGCCGTGTGCCAGTGTCTCCCATGTCTCACAAGGCTACTGAATGGTAAAATAATTAAATGGTAAAATGGTGTGGGTGATGACTTTCGACTCATGCATACGTTGGATTTAAGTGAGGAAGAATTACATCAGCCTCGCTCTCTCTTCCACAACCATCAGAGTCCAGTAGGAGGACAAAAGTCAGGACGACTGGGCATGGCCCAGGATGCAGTGGGTGAGCTTGGCATCTTCAATGTCTGACCAAGCTCCAAGCACTCCACAGCACCTGCTTCAGCTTCCTTCATGGCCATTGGAACAAATTGTTTTCATCTGCCCGTTCCACCAGAAGAAGTCTTCACATGCATGGGGTAGACACCCCCTAACTCACCAATGGGTTTGAGACCTGTCAGTTACCCTCAACTTGGTTTAGCTCATCTGCTGGGATGGTTTACCAGGATGTGGCTGCTGCTTATGCTACAACTTCTTGGAGCACAGGTGAGGGTTGGGTGACAGCTGGACATCAAAGGCATACGAGCAGCCCTGGAGAAGGCTCGTCAGCCCTCCTACCAGGGTGCCAGTCCTCCTGAGCACCCCATTGTTTCAACAATTAGGCTAGCAGCTGCTGTGGGGGTGAAAGACCAACACAAGCCCAACAACAAGGATGCTGCCAGCACAGGTTCTTTTGATCTGCTTTACCAAGGAAAGCAATGTTAAGAGATTAACAATCTTATTTCAATCTGACATACAAATATCATTCACTTAGCTCAGCTCCCTGAACTTCGGAGCAAACACAAACAAATTACAAACATACATTATAAACAGACCAAATACAATTTGTAGTTACCAAGAAACCATCAACATCTGAGTTGACAAGCTGGGAGGCTCTTAGAGCGGCTGCCCAGAGTCCTGAGTCTCCAGGAGTGAGAGCCTTTAGCAAATAGCTCTGTTCTCTCTTTTTATACACTCTTTAGTCATCATCAAATGTCATCTGAGCAAGCAGAACTTAGGCTCCTACTATTGTCTCTGGTCTTAGCAACTCCCCTTAGGACCCTGAGGGCTTCACACCCACATAGGCTTAGCACCTAGTAGATAGAAGTTTGGGCTTGGGGCTTTGCACCTAGTAAGGCTCAATCAAAGACACTTAATTAATTTATCCTTCTAAAACAGTAAAAAAGTGCTAACTTAATTGATATTATACCCATATACCCATTTGGAGGAGGAGTTACAGCCTTAGGCATCCTACCTCGAAGTACAAATTAGGGGGAAAGTGTACATCAAACAGTGGACATGTAGCAGGAAGGAGGGGAGGCTCCTAACCTCTGTCCTACTGCTACACCAACATGCTCACAGTACCTGGGGAGCTTTGGGAAGGCTTTCTTTTTTAAATTTATTTTTTTATTTTTAGTTTACAACACTCAGTTCCACAAGTTTTTGAGCTCCAAATTTTCTCCCCCTCCCTCTCTTTCCCCCTTTCCCACCCAAGATGTCATGTAATCCAATATAGGTTCTGCACATACCTTCACATTAAACTTATTTTCACAATAGTCAAGTTGTAAAGAAGAATTATAAGCAATGAAAGGAACCATGAGAAAGAGGAAACAAAACAAAAAAGAAAAAAAAGAAAAAATAGAGAACAAATAGTTTGCTTCAGTCTGCATTCAGACTCGGTAGTTCTTTCTCTGGATGTAGCTAGCTTTTTTCCATCATGAGTCTTTTGGAGCTGTCTTAACCCTGCATTGCTGAGAAGAGCCGAGTCTATCAGAGTTGGTCCTCACAGGTACTGTGTGTCTGTGATTGTGTATAATGTTCTCCTGGTTCTGCTCCCCTCGGGAGGCATTCTGCAGGAGGTCAGACCTGACCTGGAACAGAGGGCAGTAAGGGGCTCAATGAAGGCACTGAACAGCTGGAGCTCGGCATCTCAATTTGGGGGAAGGTCTAGGAATCTTGGGAGTAGAAGTGAATGAGATTTCTTTGGTAAACAATGGAGATGGGAGAAGTAAACAGCAGGTTGTAGCAGACAGAGGAAAGCCTTGAGTGCCAAGCTTTAGGCAGTGGGGAGGCAAGGTCTCCTAGCAGGCAAGGCCAGAGTCAGAGAGTTGGGAGGGACCTTGGGCACCATCTTGCCTGATCTGTCCTTGAAAGGACTCCTTGTGATCACAATGAGGGATCACGCAGCCTCTGGGAGGACCTTCAGAAAAAAGAGACTCCTCCCCTGCCAAGGTCACCCCTCCCTCACAAATGTGATCCCTTCTCCTGCCACCCCCCCAGCTCTGTTTGTTAGGAAGCTTCAGTCAAAAGCAAACCCAAATTTACCTCTTGGTAACACCCACTCAATGTTCCTGGAGGCTCCCTCTTACCCAGGGCAGGCCTCAAAATACTTGAAGACAGGTGTCATTTGCCCCAAAGTCTTCAACTACTGAAACTAAAGATTTCCATTTTCTTCAACAGACCCTAACATCTGGCACGATGTGAAGCTGTTCCCTATCCTGGTCACTCTCCTCTGGACACTCTGCCAGTGACCAACCTCCTTCCTCATCTGCGGGGCCCAAACCTGAGTTCTGATAGGAGCAGAGGCTGTCAGGATCCACCCTCCTCCCTGGAGGATGCCTGAGTGTCTCCAAGGGGAGCTTGCAATGGCCTTTTGAAAGGCAGC
>CM053624.1:1393235-1413357 GCA_028646595.1 Phalanger gymnotis | reverse complement strand
CGTTCTCAAGCCCCGCCTCAATGACCAGAGACCATTGGTTCCTGAGCTGGCCCCTCCTAAGTCACCAATCCACACCCACACAGGTTTCACACCTGACAGGGCCCTGGGCCTGGGGCTTAGCACTTAACAGCTGAAAGTACTTCCACTCAAAAGAAACAAAAGCCATGCTAATGAGACAATTTTGCTTAACAACACACTGCTCCACTGGAGACCACCTTACAATGGAACATGTAATCATTGGCCACTGTGACTCTGGTTCCTCTAGAAGAATAGGGTTTTCTAGACCTTGTTTCTCCATATTGTTGATAAAGTCGAGATATTTTAGGAAATAGTTTGCTTTTCATGCTTTTATAATGGGGAAGGAGGAAGGGAGAGGTGAAAGAGGAAGGAAGGAAAGAAGCAAGGAAGGAGGGAAGGGAGGGAGGGAGGGAAGGAGGAAGGGATGGAGGAAGGGAGGAAGGGAGGAAAGAAGGAAGGAAGGAAGGAAGGAAGGAAGGAAGGAAGGAAGGAAGGAAGGAAGGAAGGAAGGAAAGAAGGAAGGAAGGGAGGGAGGGAGGAAGAAAGGAGAGAAGGAGGGAAGGAGGGAAGGAAGGAGGGAAGAAGAGACGAAAGGATGGAGGGAGGGAGGAAGGAGGAAGGGAGGGAAGAAGGAAGGAATGAAGGAAGGAAGGAAAGAATGTAGGAAGGAAGGAATGTAGGAAGGAAGGAGGAAGGGAAGTCCATAATCTGCATTGTTCAAGGGAATATGCACATCTGTGAAATCATGGATCCAAGGATGCAATGGGGATGTGCTGTGCATTTTCCTGAGGCTGCCTCCACATAGACCCAGACACATTGAAGGACAGGAGTGGGTTGAGGCAGTTTTGAGAGATGACTGGACAGGCCATGGGACTTGCAGCAGTCCTCTTGTCCTCTTCCTTTGTTTCTTTTTAGTTCTCTTTGTCATTGTGAAAAACAAAGACATTCCTGAAGGCCGGTCCTGACAAGTGCTCAGAGTGTTTCTGGGAGATGCCCCTCGGATGCCCTTCCTCTCTGGTGCTGGTGACTTGTAACCATGCATATCCAAGTTCCCATAGGCCCCCCTCTTTCCCTGGCAGTTCAGAGTCGAATTGTCCAAAGGAATTCCTTTGAAAATGCCAAACATTTTCAATCTAAAACTCTCTCCCCACTCCCACCAATTTTTGACACCATGTGAAAATAAGCCTGGACAAAGGTTGAATAGGAAATAGGTTGAAAGGGAATACCCTCAGTGTGAACCCTGTGGTGTGTTTGCCAATCTGCCCAGAGTGCTATGGGGATCAGACTTTCCAGAGGGTGGACCCTGGGCCACTGTTCTGAATCAATGCTCTGGAGGCTGGAACAGAGGGCAGGCACAGACTGCCAGCTGCAGATGGCTTCGTTCACCTGCCACAAGCAACCAATAAGTATTTATTAAATGCCCACAAAGTACCAGGCACTGTGCTGGGCACAGGTGATGCAAATACAAAAGAAGAAATAATCCTACTCAAAATGAACTTCCTTTTTAGTTGGGGAGACCACAAAGACAGATGGTAGATAGATAGCTGTTGTTCAGTTGTGACCTCATCCTGACCCCATTTGGGGTTTTCTTGGCAAAGATGCTGGAGTGGTTTGCCATTTACTTCTCCAGCTCATTTTACAGATGTGGAAACTGAAGCAAACAGGATGAAGCGACTTGTCTATGGTCATGCAGCTAGTAAGTACCTGAGGCCAGATTTAAACTCCAGTCCTTCTGACTCCAGGGCCAGCACTCAATCTACTGCACCACCTAGCCACTCACATTTAGCCCACAGTAGGTGCTTAATAAATGTTTATTGGATTAGATTGGATACAACCTGCCTTTTAGGAAAATCACTGTAGTGACGAATGGAGGTTGGTTGGAGTGGGGAGAGACTTGAGGTGGGCAGATCTACCAGCAGGCAGCCATCAAGGCAGGCTTAGTAAATGCTAAACAAATAAAAGGTAGAGGAGGCTGAAACAGCACAGCTTGGCACCTGCTGAATTTGTGGGCTTAGAAAGACCGAGGAGCTCATGAAAACACCAAAGTTAGGAACCTGGAAGTAGAATGGATTGTGCCTTTGACAAAAATAAGGAAGTCTAAGGAGGTGGGGGGAAGGGTTAGGAAAGTCTAAGGGTGGGGGGAAGGGTTAGGAAAGTCTAAGGGTGGGGGGAAGGGTTAGGAAAGTCTAACGGGAGCAGGGCTGGGGGGAAGGGGAAGGAGGTAACAATTACAGGTTCCATTTTGGAGATGTTTCTAAAACATCCCAGTGACAGCTGACCATGTGGGCCTGAACCTCAGGGAGAGCCTAGGGCTGGGCACATCGATCTGGGAGTCATCGGCATGGGAATGATGGTTAAACCCACGGGAGCTGAAGATATCACCAGAGAGTGGGCAGAGAAAGGCCATGTAAGACCAAGGACAGAACCTCGGGGCAAAACAAGAGTCAGGAGTCCTGATGTGGATCATAAGCCATTTCAGGAGATGGACAAGGAGTGGTCACAGCCATAGGAGAAGAACCAGGAGAAAGCAAAGTCATAAATACCCAAAGAGAAGAGAGAATCCAGGAGAAGAGGGTGGGCAGCAGTGCTGTAGGCAGCAGAGGGTTCAAGAAGGATGAGAATTGGCAAAATGTCATTGGATTTGGCCATTAAGACATCACTGGTACTTTAGAAGAGAGCAGTTTCAATCAACCAATAAACATTTATTAAGCACCTATGTTGTATGTGATAATTGCTAGAGATAAAAAAAAATACAGAGAGAGAGAGACAGAGAGACAGACAGAGAGAGAGTCAGGAAGTCAGTCCCTGCCTTCAGAGAGCTTATAACCTAATGGGGGAAGATAACTCTCCAAAAGCAGCTGAAAAGGGTGGGGGGGAGGGGAAGGGGAGAAGGAGAAGGTACCGCCTCAGGGGTGTGGGGGAGAAGTCAGTCAGAGAAGTTCCAAGGAGCACAGTCAGGTGAGAAATGAGTTTCAGTTGAGTGATGGGGATGGAATCCAGACTTCAAGGGTTTGAGGAGAGATGGAGACAGCTTCTTCTAGAAGTTTGACTGAAAAAAGGAGGCTGTGAGCAGATAACTTGAGGGGATGGTAGGGACTGGTGAAGATTTGCTAAAGATGATTGGCTGACTGATTGAAGGCAGAAGGAAAGGAACAAGCTGAGAGAGAGCAGAAGTTACTGCCCTGCCTCTAGCTGCTGGTGTCCTGCCTCCCAAAGGCTGCTTCATAATTGTTTGTAATTAATTCTCCTTCAGTTTATTTTGGATGTATTTATGTGCCTGTCCCCTTAGTTAGAATGTGGGCTTGTAGAAATTGACTCTTTCTTTGACTCAGATCCCTAGCTCTTATCTTAGTACCTGGCACATTTTGGGCACTTAACATTTTTGATTGATGGATGTTGGGTTTTGGAAGGGCTAAGTCATTGGCACTAAACAAATCATGCCCCTAAATGCAAGAAGAATATTCTGGGAAGTCTGGTCAAATTAAAACATCTTTTGTGATGAACATCTTAAAAGCAAGCAAAGCCACATCTCGGTGACCAGGACAGTGTTAAAGCCGATGCCCCCAGTGCAGTCTCCAGGATGCTCGAGGAGGTTCTCTTCTCCCCTGGGCCAGCAAACTCAAACAGCTCTTGTTTCCCTCTGGTCTTTTCTCAGATAACATCTTGCTGAATGCTGTGAGACCCCAGTTAGTCCTCCCTTGGCTACCTGTTTGTGTGGCTCTAGGGGGAAAGCAAACCTTTGCACCTGGAACTGCTTTGGAAGATGTTGACTTTGTCCCCAAGGCACTGGCTCCAGAGCCCCCATGGGGACGCCTGTGCTATCACTAATCCAGAGGTCTCTGTTGGGGAGAGGGGACCCAGAAAACCTAGCAACATCTGCCAAGGGGATTGTTGTCACAAGTTGTGACAGAGAGTGAGGCCACGGTCACCCACGGCTGCCAGACAGAATCCAGAGCAAGTGATGGCGGCTGCAACCGGTAAACCAGAAGCCAAGCCTCACTTTACACAAGGCTGAATGGGGCATGCCCTCATTGGGAGGCTGGCACCCCAGACCATGACACCTTGCCTCTGGTTTCAGTCTTCCTAAAGCTTAGGGCTGAGCACAGCATGTCTCCTGCTCAAGGACTTTCCGAAGCCCCCCTTGCCTTCCAGACCAACCGTAAACTCCTGTTAGGCAGCCATTCCTTCCTTCATTGCCCAGTCTCTCTGGCTTTTGAGGTCTTCTGAATGCTTCATTCCTCTCTCTATATTCTGCAGTCCAGCACCTCTGGCCCCCTGGCTGCTCCTGGAGCAAGCCATTCCATCTCCCCACTTTGGGTGCTTTCTCTGGCCAGCCCCCTGAAATTCTGAAATCTCTCCTGCTTCTTCTCTGACTCAGTTACTCAGTCCAGCTCTAATTTGGCCTTCCACAAGAAGCCTTTGGTCTTCCTGCTAGAATCCTCCAGTGTCCCACTCCGTCTCATTGGTATCTTGCTGTTTGCACGTCGTCTCCCCCACCCCCACTCCCCATCAGGCTTTGTGTAGGAGTTTGTTGGCTTTTGCCTTCCTTTGACTCCTTGGTCTGCCTGACCCCCTGCAGCTGCTTCACAACACTTGACTGGTTGACTGAAATGTCCTGAGCCCAATCCCAGGCTCCAGCTGGTGGGTCACCACTAAGGGTCCCTGGCCCAAGCTAATTGGCCAGACTCAGACCAGAGTCTGGGGACAGGAGAGCTCAGGTGAGTCTTCCTGAGAGGTGGTGGCGCAAAGCCTCTCTGAGCAGATCGTGCAGCTGCCCATTTGTTTTCAGTCCTCCCCCATAAGCTGGACCAGATGCTTGGTGTCCATGCATGGCCATGGCCTTGGAGGGAGCACCACCGTTGCTCATCAGAATCGTTTCTGAAAATTGGCCTTGGTCACTCTCTCAGCCTGCCAGCCCCTCCCCCGCCCAGCTCTTCTTGGGCTCACTCTTTTCACTCCCTGGAGAAAATACCCTATTCTCAAATGCTTTCCGGGGCACTTTTCCCAGCTCTGCCAGGCAAAGGCCAAGCGTACACAAGCCATTTTGGTGGTACCTGGCTCACTGGCTTTGCTCATGATTCTGGGGGGAGAAAAACATCCCCTCATATACCACAAGAGCAGCTGGGAGAAAACTAGCTGTGGCCTGCGGCAGACGTTGTGTGATAGAGAGGAGAAAACTGCCCTAACAGCTCAGGAGTCGCTTGATTATGAGTCTAGCTCCATTCCAAGTGTGTGTGGGGTGGGGGGTGGTGGCAGGAAATCTGGGGGAGCCTGATTCAGGGTGCAGAGTGGGCCCAACGTGGGCCAGCAGGAAAGACTATTCGTGGAGTGTGGGTGCCCTACAACTATTGGCTATTAGCAGGCTGGTTCTACCAGCCCACTTGGGGCAGCTTGGCTTTCTTGCTCAGCAATGTAAATGGCTAGCTTTTTGTGTTCTGAAACTCTCGTCCCCAATAGGCTCTGCCAATGGGATGCACAGTCAGGGCTTCACATCTTAAAGTCTGGAACTCTCACACCTCAGCTTGGGATCTGTCCTTGGTTACATTCCTCTGCACCCTCTCTCCCAGGCTAGTGCTCTGCCCCAGGCCACAGCACTCCAGGAGTGGCTGGGGGCTTCAGAACACGGGGTCCATCCCCAGCTTTCACGTAGACTGGTGGCGGGACTGGACAAGTCCCTTCGGACCCCTGGACCTGTCTGTCCTCTCCTTTCCAATGAATGTCAAGGTAGTCCCTTAGGGGCTTACTAGGTAATGAGGGGAGAGGATCTGGCCTGGACAGCTACTGATGACCTCTTCAGTTTAGACCCCCTGAGACTCCCCACTGCAGATGAACATGAATCCTGCTTCCCCAGGAGGTCATCATAAGGCAGATGAGAAATCTGACCCACGTTCTTTTTATCAGTGAGAGAGACATCCTGAAAACAAGAGCTGGGACCACTGCTGTTTCAATGGGCCTCTCCTTGGAGCCTCATGGCAGCCTAACTGCAGGCATTGTTGACCCCACTGGACTGAGGAGGAAACAGGGTCAAGCACAAACCAGGGTCTCTCCTGTCTGCTCGTGAGCTGCTTCCCTCCTTTTTCAGGCAGTATAAGAGTGAGGAGAGCAGCCTTCTTGTTGTCCAGTGGAGACACACAGGCACCCTCGAAGGGACTGTACCCTGGGCCTCAGGGAATGCTGGGAGCAGAGCATGGAGGAGACTCTTGAGGCCATCCATCCTCCCAAGGGACAGCAGCTTGTCTGAGTGGGAGCCTGGGCTCCCTCCCGGCTCTGATACCAGCTGCCCTATGACCCAGGCAGATTGGTGTCATGGTGTGAGGAGCGATGGAAGTGGAGACAGAGGCCCTGGGGTGGACATATTTGTGTGCCCTTGGCCCCTCTCTTCCCTTCTGTGAATGGTAAGGTTAGACAAGGTAACTGCGAAAGGCCTTTCCAGCTCTCATCTATGATCCCACGCTTCTCCTCTGGACCTTAGCTTACCCATCTGTAAAGTGAGTTGGAAAGACTGTGAGGTCCCCTATTCCCTACCCCTTATCCCCTCTCCCTCTGAGCAGCCATGCTCAGACTGGGCAGGTTCCTGGCCTTCCCCATGGCAGGCAGGCAGGGCAGGGGCACCCAGGAGGCCAGTGCCTCCGGGCCCCTACCAGAGCATGCCCTGAACTCTTTCTGCAGTGAGGTGATGAGGTTGCCACAGAAAAAGACTTCTTTTCTTGTTTTCAATTCTAAGCTCATAAAGATTTTATTTTTGGCTTTGTGAGTATTTCATGTCAAGCTTAATTAGCTTCAGTCCTTCCTTTGCTTCCAGCCAAAAATTAAAAAATTGTGTTTTGTATTTCACAGGAATCCATTTCACTTGTATCCCCCACTACCCCTCCCCCCATCTTCTGTGTTTAGCTTATTTATAACAAGAAACGTGTTTATCAAATCCAACAACTGGCATGGCGCAGCAGGAAGGCTGACCTTGGGAGTGGATCCTGGAGCTGGGGGAGCCATGGAACATAGCCCTTGCTGGGCCTCACCCATCTAGACCTCTCTGCTTGCCTCCCCCCCAACTCCTGGCCTTCTGCTCCTATGACTGAGGAGCAGAGGATGGAAGCCAGCCCAGGCACCGTTTGTGATAAAGTCCAGTGAGGCTAGCCCCACGAACCATACTGAGAGGACTCACATGTGAGTTTCTAACTCATTCGGAACCAAGGACCACACAGAGAACAGTGGAGGAATGCTCCTTCTCTGGGCTCTGTAAGAAGCCCATATCTGGCCCCTGAGATGCTGGTCAGGCCTGTGGGCTGAAGACGCAGCATTTTCTTACATGAACAGAAGAGAAAGGCTTCTGCTCTTGGCAGCCAACAGGTTGGTTTGTAATGAAGATTAGGGGCTGAGGGCATGTTGGGTAGGGGGAGACTGGAACTATACCAAAGAGGATGTGGGTGAGGATAATGTGCGAGCCATCACAGCTGTGACCCCCAGCCCTCCAATGAGATGCAGAATGTACAGTGCTTGGGCACACATTTTAGCTAGTATCACTGCTGTTATCAGGAGTAGTGGTAGCATTCTCTGGGGTAAGTGTGGTCATTTAACATCTCCAGGTCCCAGCTGAAAGGACTCTTTTACTATGGTCTGCACCATCCAAAGGAAGCTCAGCATTTATAGAAAACCAGTGGGCATTAAGATATTAGCGACACAGTGTTAGAGTGGAGCCATCTGCACCCTACCAACCTCTGAAAAAAACGGATGCCAATGCCAGGTGTGTTCTGGAGGAGCAAATGATGAAGAGAGAGGTCAGGTAAACAGAGAAAGTAAGAGTAAGAAGCTTCCTGAGCTGCCCCACCCAAATGGGGCTCAACTTGAGAAGGAAGACATTTAGCTGAGACGGAGAAAAGCAAAGACTCTAGAAGTGCTGGTGATCTGACCAAGATCTGAGGCCAGCTCCTTGCTGGAGATCCTGAGCATTAAAGGCCGGTGACCCCAGTGATGTACTTCTTACAGCCCCTTTGTGCCCTTCCTGGGTCAAGTCCTTTCCCTGCAGTTCCAGGATGTCTTGTTTCTGTGCCTTCCAGAGAACAGAAAACCCTCCAGAGGTTCTACTAGTCCCTGCTTCTCCATGGGTCATGTGATGAAACTTGAGGTCTGGCTGGAATTAGTCAAGATTCTTAAGAAGATGATCAAGCTGATACTGCAGCTGCAGACAAATCAAATTTGGCTCATGCCTGAAAGTGTGCTGCTTATGCTATCATGTCTCCTTCCCAGAAATTGTACACAGGGAGGGCTTAGTTTTCCTAATAAGTTGTTCCTTTTTGCAGATTTCATATTTTTATACGAAAGTGTGCTCTGGACTCACTCTCTCAGAGCGAGACTGGCCACATCTCCCCCCGCCCCCAACCCAGGCTTGCATGTAGGAGGTGTCTCTAGCCCTCACTCACTGTGTGATTAGATATAGACTATGTTAAATAATATATGCGTGTGTGTATATAAACAGACTATGTACACACAAATATGTGTTATATACATACATATATGACATACACCTATCTTGTATGTACATATGTAAAACTTGGTCATACACATACAATTCCTATTAATTTTATACACACACACATATATAGTTGTTTATATAGTTACACACACATATATACATACACAGACACACAGACACACACACACATATATATATAGTTGTTTGTCTTTTGGAATGTCTCCTCCAATAGAATGCAAGCTCTTTGAGGGAAGAGCCTTTTTTTGCCTTTCTTGGTATCTTCAGCACATGGCACCATGTCTAGCATACAGTAAGCACCTAATAAATGCTTATGGAATGACTGATTTTGCTTAAAGACCATCATTGAGGGGGTCTACCTCCTGAAACATTCTTTTCTACCTTTGGATCATTAAAATTACTAGAAAGGTTTCCCCAAATTCAACTTTTTTTTGCCTTTTTACCTATTATTCCTGGTTTGATCAGCCATCATATGCCTTCTCAGGCTCCTTTTTACCAAACTAAAAACGTATCTTTTGACCAATCTTCATTTGGCAGGATCTTTGGGCCCTTTAATCTTCATCAGGCTTCTCTAGCTGTTCTCAAGTTCATCAGTATCCTTCCTAAAAGACTCTAGAACTGAACCCAAAATTCAGGATGAAATCTACTCTGGAAAGAATACAGAGGCAGGCAGCTGGGGCAGTAGATAGAACCCCAAATATGAAGTCAGGAAGACTTGAGTTTGAATCCTGACTCAGAAACTGGATGACCTCGAGCAAGTCAGAAACCATGCCTTGGCTTCCTTATCAGTAAAATAGGGATAATAATAGCACCTAATCCCAGGGTTGTTATAAAAAAAAAACAAATGAGTTAGCATACTTAAAGGACTTCAGTGCCAGTAAGGCAAAATGGGCTTAGTTTAATGGGTGCCCTTCAGGAGTTTTGGCTTTTGTTTACCTTGAAAGTACTTTCACCTGTTAAGTGCTAAGCCCCAGGCCCAAAGCCCTATCAGGTGTGAAACCTGTGTGGGCCAGTAGATTGATGACTTAAGAGGGGCCAACTCAGGAACCAATGGTCTCTGGTCGTTGAGGTGGGGCTTGAGAACGCCAGAGGCTTGGCTGCGAGGAGAGGTGAGAAACTACAGCTGAAGCCAAAGCAGAGCCGACCCGTGTGTGGACCCAGGAGTTAGAGCGAGGACTTGAGGCCAGTGAATACGATTTATGCCATCTTATTTTTCTGTGGTCTCCTGGTTACTCTTGTGAGGCGGGCCTACTGGGCCTGGAGGCTTGTGTTCACAATATTGGAATGTGGAGGTTGGTTCGTTAATTTGTTGCTCTGGGCCCTGAATAAATTTTTTGATGCCTTCTGCTTAGAGAATTCTATATACCTTGCGATTTCAAACCATTCAAATATATATATATATGAGATCCTTTTTGAGATCATAAATTCAGCCTTCCTACTACAACTTCATAAATCTCGGAAGTACAGCCTAGATGTTAGTTGTTGGTAATACTCAGCTGAAGTCTTGCTATGAGATAGACATGGTCCTGAGTACCCAAACCAGGGAAAGATAAGGCAGATAAAAATAATGGCAGACTAATAAAATTAACAATGATTCAATAATACCAAATATAATATTGGCAAAGGGATTATAGCAATATATTCTTAGATATTTATTATGAACAAGTTTTATGTGATATAAATATATATATAAACATTCTAACATGCAAAAAACTATGTACGTGCAAGATAGATCTTGTATATAATGTATTTATGTTATATATCATAGTTATATATGCTTATATATGTATACTTATGTTTTATATATAACATATCTTGTATGTACATAGCTGTAGGCATGTAGGAAGATTATATGTTATATACAGCACATTCATACATTAATGCACACACAACTCACTATGAGTGTTTACGTGTGTGTGTGTGTGTGTGTACATATCTCACATAAATGGAAGCTTATCTCAGAGGGAAGGCATTAGTAAAGACTAAATAACCCCTTGTCACTGATTTGGAGGGTAGTTCCCTTCTAGCTCTGAGCTGCTGTGATTTTCTGCAGTAATCCAAATGCCCTATGCTTCCCATCCCAGACTCAAGGGGAGCTAGGATGTCATGAGAATACATTCCAGTTGAGAAGGTTCATTCCTGGCTCCTCTTTTATACTTGTCCCACATATCCAACACTATTGCCAAGTCCTACCATTTCTACTTTTGTACTATCAATTCCATACTCCCTCTTACCCTGCCCCACCTCCTTATCCAATCTGTAGATTTGACCTTTGTAACATTTCTCAAATACACCCCTTCCTCTCTGACACTATGTGCAGACCTTCAACACCTCTCACCTGGATTACTACAATAATCTGCTGGGGGCTGAGGGGAGGGGGCAGTGACTGCCAGCCTCAAGTTCCATCCCTCTCTAATCCATTCCCGACCCAGCCACTAAAAAGATCTTCCTCAAGTCTGACTACATCACTCACCAAACTCCACTGGTGCCCTATCATATATGTACATTTACAAAAATCCTGTTTTGCTTTTTAAAGCTCTTTTTAAATGGGCCTTTTCTTCCCTTTCTGGTTTTAATTTCACTCTCCTCCATCCAGTGACACTGGCCTTGCTATTCCTCCCACATAATATACCATCTCTCCATTCTGCATCTTTTCAGTGGCTGTCCCATGTCTCGAATGCTCTCCCTCCTCAACTCTGCCTCCTGAGTTACTTCAAACTCAGCTTAAACCCTGCCTTCTTCAGGATGCCTTTCCTTTTACCCCCACCCCCATTGTGTGTGCCTACCCTCTCAGAATATACATCATTCTTTGCATGTTGTTTCCCCTCAAGGGATTGTAAGATCCTTGAGAGCAAAGACTGTTTTTTGCCATTCTTTGTATCCCCAGAGCTTAGCACCTTGCTGGCACAAAGTCAACATTTAATAAATGCTTGTCGATTGATGGACATGTTTCCACTGGCTGAGAAGCACTCAGTTTCCAGTTCAGCAGAGTATCAGTGTCTGAACCAGTGAACTTGCTGGCCCAGCCACTTAAGGAAGGAGTAAGGGTCCCCCAATCTGGAGTCATAACAACCTATTAGCCCCTAACTGCAGCTAGCTAGGAATGCCCACACGATACAAGGGAGACTTTAGGGAGATTGTACCCCTAGCCTATCTTGAAAGCTCTGAGCTGTCCCTCGGCTCCCAACTTCCATGTCATCCTCTTGAATGGTTCTCTGCTCCATAAGATCCCTGGTTTCTGACCTGGCTGGGCTTTTGGTTTATACTTTCCTAACTCCATATTTGGACCCCACCCCTCCTTTTCTCTGGAAGAGATGGATCTCTGCCCAGACACGGTCCTAGGGGGAAACACAGGTTAGAACTAAGAGTTCAGAGTCACTACTTGAGTAGGGTCTCATTTCCAGCTTGTAGGCCAGTCTACAGAGTAATAGGGCAGGAATCCCAGGCCAAATGGGAGCCTGCAGCTCTGTTTCTTTGAGTCAACAGTGCTTTCCAGCTGGCTAATAGGAACCAAATCCAGCAGCAGCCATTGTTGCTCTGACCCAAACCCAGGTCAGGGACTTGCAGAACTCGGACCAGGGAAGCAGCTGTCAGACATTGTCAAAAATCAGATCACATTGGGAACAAGGAAAGCTTGCAGATCCCTAGACTGTCCCTAAAGTCCTGGAATAACACAATGCAGTATCTTAAGAAAGCAGCAACGGGACCAAGTAGAGCTTCCCTCCAAATGTGCTAAAAGCCCAGTCCTAACATCAAGTCCAAGGTCAAGAAATAGACTGGAAGAATGGGCAAATGGCCAAACAAAGAAAAATCATTCCATAACGAGTCATTATGATGGAGAAGCAGCTCAAGATACCAATCCAGAAGAAAAGAATGACTCCAAAGCATCCACAAGCAAAGCCTCCAACAAAAACACAGCATGGGCAAAAACTGCACTACGATTCCTAGAAAAAATAAAGCAAGAATTTTAAAAAAGTTTAAAATCATTTTAATAAGTGAAATGAGGAACTTGAGTGAAAAAAAGTGGAAAAGAAAGGAAAGCCATGGAAAAAAAGAATGAGAAAGGGAATTAACAGCTTGGTATCAGAAGTATAAAACTGGCCCAAGCAATAAACTCCCTGAAAATTACCATGGACCAAATAGAAATCAATGACTCCATGAGGCAACAAGAAATACTAAAGCAAAATAAAAGGATTGAAAACATAGAAGGATATGCAAGATATCTCTTAGCAAAAATAACAGACCTGGATAACAGATTGAAGAGGAAATGATTATGAATACACATAAAAAATACACAAGTATACAAGAATACACAAAAATACCACCAAAAAAGTTATAGCTCTTTGAGGTGGCAGAGAATGGAAATCTGATGGGGTGCACCCACATTGGGGAGTGGATGGGCAAGTTAGAATATATAAATATGATAGAATAATGTTGTGCTCTAGGAAATTACAGAGGAGAGGGTTTCAGAGAAGCTTGGGAAGACTTGTATAAACTAATACAGAGGGGAATGAATGAGCCAGGAGAACAATTGATACAATGGCAACAATATGACAAAGGCAAACAACTCAGAAAGAATTAGGAACTACTTATCAATGTAATGACCAACCACATTTCCAGAGGACTAAGAATAAAACATGCTACCCTCCTTTTGATAGACAGATGGAAAACTCGGAGGGCAGGATGAAACATTTTTTTTTCCTGTACATGGCCAATGTAGAAATTTACTTTGATTGACTACACATGTTTGTAGCAGAGTTTTGTTTTACTTTGGTTCTCAGTTGAGGGGTTGAGGGATTGATGAAGAAGATTTCTGCTTATTGAAACAAATTATACACATTCACAACACACACACACAATATGTCAGCACTTAATAGTATTTTATTTCTTCTCAATTATATGTAAAGACAATTTTTAGTTGTTCGTTTTTATAAGATTTTGAGTTCCAAATTTTTCTCCCTCCATCCCTCCCTTCTTTCTAAGATGGTAAGCAATTTGATAAAGGTTATATATGTGCAATCATGTAAAACGTATTTCCATATTAGTCACAGTTGTGAAAGAAGAAACAGACCAAAAGGGAAAAAAAACATGAAAAAATAAAGTGAAAAGAGGATTCTTCAATCTGCCTTCAGAGCCCATCAGTTCTTTCTCTGGACATGAATAGCATTTTCCATGAGTCCTTTGTAATAAATAAAAATCAAAAGGAGTTGTTACTAATTAGACCCATTTTAAGAAGTCGGCAAAATTAAAGCTGTTAGTCCACAAAACAATAATCCAGAAACTGGAGTGTGGATTCTAGGCCCAGAGCTCCTTTACGCACATGGGGTGTTGGGAGCAAGGAGTGTAGACTTTGGGGCCCACACAGTTCAGCCGGTGGATAGGTAAGGGGTGGTGGTGAAGAGGGGTAGTAATGGGGAACTTACAGGGTTCCCCACTGGGCCACGCCTGATTCTGAGGCCAGACCTGACTTTTAATAGACACTGGTTGGGTTTCATAGTTCATAGTTTCATAGCTCATCTTGAACTTCCCAAAAGAGATTTACCACATTCCTTTCTAAGTTTATTTGGTTTTAAAGACTTCACTTCAAATGTGCTTGCAGTAAAACTTTCAACATGGTGACACTTCCCTTGTTGGGCCTTGGAAGGGAGGACCCATAGAGGAGTGACTTGGCTATCCCAGACAGCTCCATTTTCTGCCAGTGGCTTGCCTCCTATGAGCACAGGTCAGAGGCATAGTCTATTTTAAATGTGGTTTTTAGCAGAGGTGTTCTCAAAGACGGAAGGTGCCCGGAGCTGCTGACCGCCTCATTGCTTGGGAGGTACAGTCCATGATCAGCACCAGGCACAATGCTAGGCGCTTCAGGCAGTATGGAGGGTAGAGCCATGGTCTTTGCCCTTCCCTAGCTTCTGAAGACCTGGATGGCCCCTGTCAGTTCCCCCATGTCTCTGGCTCTCAGCACTCTGCTCTGACCAATAGGCCTGGATGACCACAGTTTTGAGGCTTCCAGAAGCACTTTACCTAAGCCCTCTCCTTTGCTCCTCCTCTCACACTGTGAGGTGTGTGTTATTATAATTACGGTTTTACGAGAAGGAAATGAAGGCATAAAGGAGCTGAGTGACTTGGTCAGAGTCCCACAGCTAGAAATCTTGGAGGCAGGATTTATTCCCATGGCTGCCTGACCCAAGCCCAGGCCCCTCCTCATGACACACCCTAGCTCTATCCTTCAGCTCTGGGCTATAACACATAGTAGCTGTAGGAGTTCAGAGAGAGACTGGCTTGTTTCTGGTGGGGGTGGGCAGGTTAGGTTCAGTGGAGGAAGTGGCTTTCCATTTCTAATGTTTTTGTCTTTGCCCCCCACCCCATCCCTGACTTTTACAAGGCAATTGGGGTTAAGTGACTTGCCCAGGGCCACATAGCTGGAAAGTGTCAAGTGTCTGAGGTCATATTTGAACTCAGGTCATCCTGATTCCAGTGCTGGTGCTCTATCCACTGCACCCCCCTAACTGCCCCCTTTGATTACCTCTTACAGAGCCCCTGAGTCAGAAGGGACCTCAGCACCTAAGTAGTCCAACCCACACCTCCCCTCCCCTCCTGGTCCTCCCCCTCAATGCCCTACATAACACAGGGACTTTGTGTTTGACTGATTCAAGTCTTTTGCCTATTCTTGTGTCCTCAGAACTTAACATGGTGCCTGGCACACAGTGGGTGCTTAATAAATGTTCACTGACTGATTGCTCATGAGTCAATTTCATGTGAGAAAAAGCAAGAAAGCCATGTCTATTTTCAACTGAGAGGCTTTGTGTCAATTGCATTCATCCTGTGTCTGTCAAAGCAGGCATCCTTCAGGGGAAACCAATTTAGTCTGAATGTGTTAAAGAATCTCCCTTTTAATGAATTTTACATTTCTTGAGGGCTATTTCTAGCAACTGAATGACTGGATGTGGAGTCACAGAAGAGGTGAAATGATAACACGTGTGTGAATTTCCTTTTCTATCTCATTAAGGTCTTTGATCATTTGCACCTTTCTAATCAATGGTTCACAGCATCCTGTCATCAGGAGGGACCTCAGTGTAGGTAGGCCATGTAGACCTCATGTAGGCCAACCTGGGTCAGAAAAAGGATCCACAGAGGCCCTGCACCCTCAGCCTGAGGACCTGCAGTCAGTGCACTGCTCCCTCCTCTGGGTATCCATTCCACTCACAGTTGGACAGCGCTTAGCTTTAGAAAGTTCCTGCTGACAGAAAGACACAATAGGCCTCTGCAGCTCCATTCAAAGTTCAATTTACCTTGAGAAAACTGTAAGCTCCAGCAGGGCTTTGCTTTTCTGTTGGGAATGCAATGGGTTCTTAACCAATGTGGGCACAATGAATGCTCCTCCCATTCCACTGGCTTCCATGGTGATTCCATCCCACAAGTTGCTACTCGTATGGAGCTGTCCACTCCACTCCCCCAGCGGCCGCCATCGTTTTCAGACAAACTGCTGTCTCCACCATCTTTTATCTAGGAAGCTGACTTGTTGAGCCCAAGTGTAAGACTTGATAATGTCCCTATTGGATTTCATTGTATTGGATTCAGCCCAACGCCCCATTCTGTCCAGATATTTCCTTGTTTCTGACTCACCCAGCACACTAGCTCTACTTCTCAGCTTGGAGTGATCTTGAAATCTGACAAGTCCTCACTATAAAGCACGTAGCCCGGTAGAGATCCCTGGGCATTCTGCAAGAGAGCTTCTTCCAGACTGAGACCAGACTGTTCATGGTTGCTCAGGCTCTGGTCATTTCACTGATAATGAACCCCCCTAAAGGACCTATGGTCTAGGCAACATCACTTCAACTTGTATATAGCAATGCCATGAACCATTTTGTCAAGAGGTATTCTGAAGCCTAGGTAAGCCATTTCCCTCCTCTAACAATCCCAAATCCTGCCCACAAAGGAGAAAAGACAAATGTGGCCTGGCCTCTTGGGGAGGAATCGATGATGGCCTGTTATCACCACTGGCTTTTCTCGTTAATGAGATGTTCTGAGGTTTTCCAGGAATCACTTTCAAGAGCACTGTCCTTTCTTGTGGTTGAGGAGTGGGGTGGGGTGAAGAGCACCTACCCTACACTCCTGCTGTTGTGGGAGACGAGACTGGGAGTCCAGGCCAGCTTTCTTCTTCCTCCTTTCCTGTCAGCCAGAACACACAAAAGTTCTGAGCATGAGTGCTACAAAGGCCAAATGAGCTAGAAACCCAACAACTCTGGGCAATGTCTCCCCTTACAATTCTAGGTCACTGGTTCTCTAGGATCTTTTATCTTCCTGGGCCTTTCCTCCCAAATGCCAAAAATTTTTCAGTCTTTGAAAAATCAGTAGGAATATACCTCCCTTCTGCAAAGAAACATCATAGCATTATAACAAACACCAACATGCTCAAGAATTGTTACTCCAACATCCCAGCTAATCATCTCTACATAGCATTAGCAGCATATCCTACCTCAGACACTTACAGCTCTGTGACAATGGTGACTCACTTACCTCTGTCAGCCTCCATTACTTCATCTGTAAAGTGGGGACCATAATAACACCTACATCACAGGGTTATTATGAGGATCAAGTAAGATCATATTCATAAAGCACTTAGCACAGTGCCTAGAACACAGTAGGTGCTTAATAAATGCTTGTTCAAGTTGTGCTATACAGATGTAATGAAATACTATTGTGCTGGAAGAAATGAGGAGCAGGCAGAGTGCAGAAAAACCTAGAGAGACTTATATGAACTGATGCTTGAAGTGTGCTGAACCAGGAGAACCTTGTACACAGTAACAGCCACATCATGTGATGATGGACTGTGTTTGACTTAGCTCTTCTCAGCAATGCAGTGATCTAATACATGGGTGGGGACCCTGCTGCCTTGAGGCCACATATAGCCCTCTAGGTCCTCCAGTGCAGCCCTTTGACTGAATCCAAACCTTGCAGAACATATCCCCTTAATAAAAGGTTTTGTTCTGTAAAACTTGAACTCAGTCAAAAGGCTGCACTTGAGGACCTAGAGGGCCACATGTGGCCTTGAGATTGCAGGCTTCCCACCCCTGAAAGACAGTTCCAAGGGACTAATGATGGAAAATGCCATCCACATCCAGAGAAAGAACTATGGAGTCTGAATGCAGATCAAATCACCCTATTTTCTCTATCTCTTTTTTTCTTTCTTGTGGTTTTTCCCTTTTGTTCTATTTCCTCTTTCACAACATGACTAACGTGGAAATATGTTTAAGATCACTGTATATATATAGCCTATATCAGATTGCATGCTGTCTTGAGGAGGGGGAAAGGGAGAGGGAGGAGAAAAAAAAACTTGGAATCAAAATAAAAATGAATGTTGAAAACTATCTTTGCGTGTAATTGGAAAAAATAAAATATTATTAAGTGAGGGAAAAAGTAAATGCTTGTCCATCTCATCAACCATGCACTGATTTTATTTGTGTGAAAGCTTTTCAGTTTTATGTAATCAAAATGGTCTAATTTATCTTATATAATTGCCTCTATCCATTCTTGGGTTAGGAATCCATTCCCTGCCCAAATCTGTGAGAGGTATATGATATTTCTCTTCTAATTTTTAATAGTGTGATCTTTGATATTAGAGTCCCATATCCACTTTGAGTTTATTGTGGAATATGCTATTAGATATTGATATAAGCCTAATTTCTGCTTTCCAGTTTTCCCTGCAGTTTTAAAAATCAAATATGGAGTTCTTAACTAAGTAATTTGTTGTGTTTTTTAAAACACTGAACAATTATGTTCCATTGTTTCTTACTCTCCTTTGTTTAATCTATTCCATTGACCTGTTTCTCTGTTAAAAGCAAAAAATTACAAATAGTTTTGGTGACTGACTGCTCCTATATAACATAATTTGAAACTATTTTTCCTTTGTATCCACCTCTTTTCATTATTTCTGTGATATTCTAGAGCTTTTATTTCTCCAAAAGCATTCTCTTGTTATTTGATCAAGGTTTCATAACATATCTCTTTAATAGTTTGATTTGTATAACATTAAAACTATAAATTAACTTTGGGAGCATTGTAATTTTTTATTACATTAGCACAGCCCCACCATGAGCACTGACTATTCCTCCAGCTATTTATGTAGTTCTTTATTTCTTTTTTTTCTTTCTTTATTTCTTTAAGGAGCACTTTTTAATTGAATCTTTACATGTATTTTTTGAGCTTTGGTAGATTGACCTTTTAGTATTTTATACATTTTGTAGATGTTATGAATGGTATTTATCTTTTTATTAGTCCTCTGGGACTTTATTATATAGCAATGCTGTTGATTTTTATGGGTTTATTTTGTATCCTGCAGCTTTGCCCAAGCTATTAATTGCCTCATTCAGTATCTTTGTTGAAAATTTAAGTTAACACATATCTTCAACAAATAGGAAGTCTTTATCTCCTTTTTGCCTATCTTTATTACCTTTTTTCATTTTATTTATCTTGCTATCATATCTGTAAATATAACAAACAGTAATTGGAAGAGTAGATATCCTTGCTTTACTCCTGTATTTATTGGGAATGCTTCTAGTGAATCTCTAGTGAATATGATGCTTACTCTCAGTTTCAGTTAGATTTCTATTGTGATGTTAAAAAAAATTCCTCTATGCCTATATCTATGGTTCTTAAAGAGTTAGCCACCTTCTATGCCTTAACTCCACTTCTCTCCATGGGGCAGTGCTGACACATTGTCAAGGAATGTCTGGATTTATGGATTTACTCAATCAAAATCTGATTGGGTTGGGGGGGCAGAGCCAAGATGGTGGCTGGAAAGCAGGGACTAGTGTAAGCTCCCCACCAAGTCCCTCCAAAAACCTATAAAAATGGCTCTGAACCAATTATAGAACTGCAGAACCCACAAAATAGCATAGGGAAGCAGGGCTCTAGCCCAGGACAGCCTGGATGGTCTCTGGGTAAGGTCTATCTCGCACGGAGCTGGGAGCGGAAGGGAGCGGAGCCCAGAATGGGCGGCGAGGACCGACTAGACCGGGAGCCAGGCAGAGCGTGCCCTAGCACCCTGAATCAGTGAGCTGCAGCAGTTACCAGACTTCTCAACCCACAAACACCAAGGACAACAGAGCAGGTTAGCAGGAGAAGCTGCTGGGGACTGGGACAGAGTTTGTGGTTCGGCCACCACCCCCGGAAGCAGCGGATGTGGGGCAGCTTCAGAACTACAGCTGCAGTTGCTTCTGGCCCCAGGCCCACCTGGTGGGAGGAATTAAGTGGTAGATCAGAGCAGAAGTGAAGAGCCTGCTGAAGATCTAACTCCAGTCCAGGTTGGGGGTTCTTGGGGAAGGAAGAGTGCTGGTGTGGCAGAACTGGCACATCCCCCCAGGCTTGGAACATAGAACTCTTTAGTCTACAAGCAGTCATACCCCACTGAAAAACTCAAGGGTCAAGTGAGTTGGCTGGGGACATGGCCAGGCAGCGAAAACGCACCCAGATTTAGTCTCAGACTCTGGAATCCTTCTTTGGTGACAAAGAAGACCAAAACATACAGCCAGAAGAAATCAACAAAGTGAAAGACCTACAATAAAAGCCTCCGAGAAAAACATGAACTGGTCTCAGGCTATGGAAGAGCTCAAAAAGGAT
>CM053624.1:1328479-1392735 GCA_028646595.1 Phalanger gymnotis | reverse complement strand
GATGTTCAAAAACAAAAACAAAAAAGTTTTTTGCATGCAACTAGAAAATAAGATACACAAGGCAACGGGGCATAGAAATTTATCTTGCCCTACAAGAAGGAAGGGAAAAGAGGATGGGAGGGGAGTGGGGTGACAGAAGAGAGGGCTGACTGGGGAACAGGACAACCAGAATATACGCCATCTTGGAGTGGGGGGCAGGGTAGAAATGGGGATAAAATTTGTAATTCAAAGTCCTGTGAAAATCAATGCTGAAAACAAAATATATTAAATAATAATAATAAAAAAATCTGATTGGGTTTCCTACCTCCTGGCATAGCACTCCCCCTTCCTGAACTTGATAAATCTCACTGAGCCCTGTTCTTGTGACCTTGGCATGATGGTGCTGGCCTTCCGTGAAGCCAAAAAAACATGCTTACATATGTATGGTACTTAAGTCTTAGCATAGAATCAACCAATAAATAGAACATTACAGGGAAAAATGCATAGTAATAAAATATCTACCAAATGATTGTTTAGCTGCATAACTTCTAGACACCAGAAGGTACAGATGATGTTTTAACCCACCACATCTGGAGGAGACTTGGTCCACATTTGGAATAAGAGATGGAGGTGGGTGGGGAGTTAGGGCATCTATTCGATGTTTGAAACAAAGCATCTTGAACAAATTTTTGAACTTCAGTGTTTGGGCATCCAATGGTTTGATGGTGACTCATCTGTAGGAATGTTAGAGATTGGTTGTTAAATGATCCCAAAGCATTTTATAGCTAGAAAGGGCTCTGTAGAGGCTTAATGTTGACTTGTGGATCTGTTTGTAGGGTTATACGAGGAATCCAAACTTTATGCCTTGAAAGGACATGGTGGTTAGAAACCCATAAATGAGCATCTCTCTACTTGTTAGCCTTCTCTCCCCCTTCCTCAAATTATCTTGTATTTATACAACATATGGCTGAAGAACTCTGAAAAAAGAAGAGCTAAGGGTTTTTTCAAAGGATTGCAGGACAGAAAGAGAACACAGACAGGTCAGGGGCAAGAGCCGTTGGGTAGATGGTGTGTGGGCTCCACTCTACTCTCTTGATATGGGGGAGAACGAAGAAGGTCTCTAGCCCATTGGGTGGGCCCCTGAGGTGAAGGGTATAGCTGAGAGCTTAGCAACACTGGCAAACTTCAGAACTCTCATGTCAAGGATATCACAGACCTATTGGAGTATTTGGAAGTGTACACATTGTAGCCTCCCAGGAGATTGGAAGCCTCTTGAGGGCAGAGACCATTTGGTTTTGTCTAGGTATTTGTCATTTGTACATAGTGGGTGCTAAATAAACGGTTGCCGCATTGAATTGGATAATCACAGCTCATTACCATCTTAAGCTAGACAGTAGTCTGATTATTTCTGGGCTAATGGGCTGTTGTATTTCTTTTTCGAGGCATTCCAACATGCTACCGTTTAACAATGAATGGGCCAAATGCTCCCCATGGGAGCTTCGAGACCATCTAAATAAATTGCCTGGCTCAGAAGTGGGTTGGCTCTGGCTATAACATCAGTGTCAGAGTAAGAGGCGAAGCACCGACTTGGAGCTGGCTGAGTTCCACACTCCCTCTTTCGTCTCTCACTTGGAAATGGCACTCCCTGACCAGGAGACCCTGGCTGGGCCAGAGGCCCAGCTGCTTCCCTGAGGCTGGCAAAGATGAGAAACCCGGCAGACAAGCACAGCTCAGCCCACAAGGAGCATGCCTTCGGTGGCATCCCTTGGTCACACGGTCACCTGGCCTCTGTTTGAGGGGAGCCTCCCTTGAATTGTAGTACAGCTCGGCCTTTGAGGAAGGCTTGGCCACCATCCACCTGAATCTGCCCCTCTGCCGTGCCCCAGGCTCCTCTTGTCCAGAGGTCTCCCCACCAAGGCCAGGTGAAACTCTTGTAGCCAACCAGCCTTCAGTGTTCTGCTCCTCTCTCAGGGAAGCAGATTCCCCTGCAGCGTTAATGTACACGGGCTAGCCAGCATGCTTCCAGGACATCTGGATGAAACCCGGGACAGTGCGCTACTAATGCATATCAAATGATGAGCTGAGTTCTCAGGCCCCTACCACCGAGGTACACACCTGCTCAAAGAAGCAAACTGGCAAACTGTTTCAAAATGAAAGTGAATTAAAATGATTTGTTTGGAGGATTTCCTGACCCTCCCTCAAAATCTTCCAGACGATCAAAGTCAAGCTAAAGATGCCCATAAAAGTACCCGGAAGGAACCAAAAAGCAACAGTAACAGCAGCAACAGCAGCAGCAGCAAACCCAGGCCGGGCATGGGTGCTCAAAAGGCCATCTCTTCCAGGAAGGCCTCCTCTTTGCTCTAGGGCTTTGTCTCTGTTAAGTACTTGCCATGCTACTTTGTGGGGCTTGTTAGACATGTTTGCTTGCATGCTGTCCCCTCATCAGACTGGGAGTTCCTCTTCTGTGTCCTCAGTGCTTAGTGGTGCGCCAGCACACAGTAGGCACCTAACAAACTGGGTTTTGGCTGACTAACTAACCTGTCTCTTCCAGCTCACAAGCTCTCAGCAGAGCCCCTTTACCATCCAAAGCTGCTCTTTCCCTTGGTCTGACAGCAAGTAGAGAGAATTGGCCCGCATCCACCAGATGAACTGTTTAAAGAAAAAAGAATCATTCGAGCTAGGAGGCAAATATGTCACAGGTCTGATGAGGACAAACCAAGAGAATCTGATTCCTTGGAGAAAATGGACTCTCTTGTGGGTCGAAGTCATCATCCCAGGTATCAGGCTTGAAATATCTCTGTAGGGAGGCATTGACTTGCTAAGAAGCTGGAATCGCCTTTAGAAAATTGATTTCCTCAAACCTTAGGCATAGTAGTTTTTATTCATTGGCTGGAAGATCGCAACCTGCCCGCCCCCCAACCAAACCAAACCAAACCAAACCAAACCAAACCAAATACCCCACATACAAAAACCAAACAAAACCAAAATAGTAACAATAGCAGAGGCTTTGCCAGTCCCTTTGGGATTGAGGAGCCTCGAGTGCAGAGCACACTGCCCAGTGGCAGCTGCCATATTGTGGCTTGTTTTGCTTTACGACTTTTTCCCAAAGTCCCTTCCTCCCTCCTGGACACATTGACCTTGGCTTCTTTGGTACTGGTACTCTTCCTCCTCCCCTTGCTGGCTCCAGTGGTTCATCGTCCTCACTTCCTACTTGTGGTGAATCCTCCAAGGATCTATCTTGGACCTTCTCTCTTTCCCTCTCTCCTCTTCTCTCTTCTTTTATCTCCCTCTCCTCTTTTTTTCCCCCTCTCTCTTTTGATTTCCCAACTCCTTCTTATCTTTTCTTCTTCTTCCTTCCTTCTCTCTCTCCCTTCCCTCCTCTTTCTTCTTTCTGTCTCCCTCTCTCTCTCTCCTCTGCTCTCACAGAATCTCAGAGTTGGGAGGATCTCCGAAGTTATCCAGTCCAGTGGCTATTTAGCCATGCCTTCCCCATCTTGTACTTGTGAGATTAAATTTTTGAGTCCAAGGGTAAGACCTCGCCCTTATCCTCATCTGAGCACAAGCCTATGATTTCCTCAGTGTGGGAAATGTTTTGCTTATGTAGACCTCAGCCCATGTCTCTGTAACCTGTAGTCTTGGGAAGCTGCCTGAGGCTCAGAAGTTAAGGGATGCATCCATGGTCACAGAACAGTTTTGGGTCAAATGCAGGACTCCAGGTCCATCACTTCACACCAGTGATCCCACTAGGCTGCATCCCCAGCCTTCCCATTCTGTTTCATGTGGTTAAATCTGGCCCCCAGGGGCTGGGATCCTGGCTCTGCCATTCAGTATCTTAGTTCTCCCTCCCATAACTTCTGCGAATTCCAGTGCCTCTAGCCCCACTCATGGCACAGGCTTGGACTTAGAGGCTCATGGGTTAGAACTCACAGTCCATCTTCATTTTATCGCCAAGAAACCTGGGCTAAGGGGGACCAGAGTGTTGGATTCATAGTAAGAACTGGATTCAAATCCTCCTTCAGACACTTACTGGCTTTGTGACCCTGGATAAGCCACTTAACTTCTGTTTGATTGGGGATAATAAGAGCCTATACCTTCCAGAGTTGTGAAGATAAGTGAGATAATATTTATGTGATGCTTTATAGATGCTATATGACTATATTGCTATACATGGCTACATTGATCCAGTGACTTGCCTGAGTTCACAGGGAAAACAAGAATGAGAGGCAAGCTACAAAGCCAATGCTTAGTTCATCTGTTGTCCCCTGCCCCAGCTGCTTCTGCCCTACCTTGTATCTCATGTGTACTTTGTAGAGGGTGTGTGTGTGTGTGTGTGTGTGTGTGTGTGTGTGTGTGTGTGCGCGCGCGCGCGAGTACATGCGTGCACACGCAGAAGGAGGGGGCTACTCAATCATGCACCTAAGTTTCTAGCACACAGCAGGTGCCTAATTAATGTTTGTTGGGTGATTTATCCAAGTCATCAATAATTATGTTAAACCACACAGAGCCAATGCCCAGCTCCCTGGGGTGCTCTCAGAGAGAACTGTTTGAAGCCAACACAGACACATTAATGAGTTTTCTCTGGGACCATGTGTCTTGTGACATGGTGTGAATGCTCCCACTGTATGCTTTCTACCCACATCACTCCATCTTTCAACTCAACTCGATAAATATTTATTAATGGCCAATGATGTACAAGGAAATTAACCAACCAGTCAACTTTTATTAGCCCATAACAAAGAATGGAATGATCGTTGCTCTCCGAGCATTCCTTTCATGATGGGGAGACAAAAGTGATCCTCAGCAGAAATAAGAAGTGCTCCACAGAAGGCAGTTTGGGAGGGAGGGTGAATACTAAGGAACTGGAGGGATCAGGAAGGGCTTCCTGAGCAAGAGGACAGGGTCTCTGAGGCACAGAAAGGAGAGCTTGTGTTCCAAGTATGGGGAGCAGGGGAAAGGGCGGAAGAGAACAAGGCACAAAACACCTACTGTGTGCCACGCCTTGTGCTTCTAAGTGCTTTACAAATATTACCTCACTTGAGACTCACAACAACCCTGCGAGGGAGCCAGCACTTGGGTGACTTGCCCGGGGTTACCCAGCTAGCGTCTGAGGGCAATTTTGAACTCAGTTCTTCCCGACTACAGAACCAGGTTCGGTGCATGATGGCGCCACCTAGGGGCTTCTGCATGAGCTGGAAGATGAGAGATGGATCCCCCAGGGAAGGATGGGGACTATATCCACCAGACAGGCCCGGCTTGGGTGGGGCTGGAGCAGCAAAACAGAGGGGCTTGTGGCTGACCTCCAGGAAAGAGGCCCTTTAATGGGGGCTGGGGTTACACTGAGGAAAAGGCCACAGAGCCTGCTGTCAGTGACATTCCTTCCTACTGTGGATACAGTGTGTATAGAGACGAGTAGACACAAAGTATATAAAAAGGGATACAAAGTAACTGAGAGAGACAGAGACAGAGAGAGGGAGACATGGAGAGAAAAAGAGACAGAGAGAGACAAAGGGAGGGAAACAGAGACACAGAGAGAGAGAGAACCTGTAACTGACAGCATCAGGAAAAGCCTCAAGAAGGACCCTGAGCTCACAAGGAAGCCAGGACTGTGAGGAAGTGGCAGTGCAGCCATTTTGGACAAGGACAGCCAGGCATTCTGAGGCATGGAGGAGGGTTGGAATGTGCACTGCAGAGAACTACACTTGGGCCAATGTGTGCATGAAGCCACGTGATGACAGAAGACAACAGGGAAGGGAGGGGCATCTTTTGTTCACCTTACATGCTGGGTGGAAGACGTTGTGTTTCATTCCAGAGACAAGAAGGAGTGCTGCATGTTCCTGAGCAAAGGAGTTTACATACATGGAGAATGGATCAGAGAGGTAAGAGACTGGCCAAGAGGCTATTGCAACCATCCACGAGGGAGGCAATGAGGGCTTGAGAAGATGGCAGCCCTGGAAAGAAGAGGGAAGGTGGCTTCGAGGGGTGTTGGGCAAATGCAGCAAAGACAAGCCTTGACAACTGACTGGATGTGGGGGGTGAGGGAGTGTAGAGCATTGGATGATGGTGCCCCAACAACCACAACAAACACGAATATTTCAAGGAGGTCTCACTTTTTTGGGGGAAATAGATTAAATTTTGTTGTGGACATATTGATTCAGATGCTTAGAAGACATTAGTGCAGGTAGAGATGTCCTGGGGAGCATTGATACTGCAGTATTGGCATTCAGGAGAGATGGCAGGTGGAGATCCAGGGATCTCGGCCACAAGGCCAGCATGAGACACTAGCAGAAACACTGACAACCTGATTCGTGGCCGCTCTATCCACAGCGCTCCTCTCATCCACCCAAAGGAAGCCGACTTGGGGTGGCAGGACCCCAATGCCTCTCTACCAGCCAGGATTCTTGGGTGAATTGTTCACTGACTGTCCCTTTAGTGAGTTCTCAGGTTTTACCAAGAAACTGTCAACCTCAATGGCCTCTGATGCGCAGGCTCAATTCTCTTTTTGCCTTTTAAAAATTGGGCCAATGTCAGTGCTTCTTTAGCCTGGCTGTGGCTTTCCTCATTGTCCACAATCCCTCCAACACTGCTGATAACACTGCTTTCCCCAGGACTTTGGGGCACCTCTCCCTGGGGCCTGGACACTTAGCTCATCAAGTAGAGTGAGGCTCTCTCCCTGCTCACCCTTGGGGTTCCATTGCCTATAAAAGCTACTTTTGTCCTGCCCTTTACCGTCCCTCTGGTCACTCTCTCTAGTAGAGAAGACAGAAGCAATCTGAAGACTGAGCAGCTCTGGTCTCTCACTGGGTTCAGTTATCACTGTCCTATACAACTCAAGCAGGGCCCAGCCACTCTTGGATTCCTCAAACCACACCACACTCACTGGCCTTGGCTTTTCTAAGCTCACTCTCTAACATTCTTCTCTTTAAAAATTTCAAATAATGTTATTT
Organism: Phalanger gymnotis; assembly: GCA_028646595.1. NCBI lineage: Eukaryota > Metazoa > Chordata > Mammalia > Diprotodontia > Phalangeridae > Phalanger > Phalanger gymnotis. The sequence goes on along the minus strand of CM053624.1, from coordinate 1,385,812 downwards.
TTCTCTCAATTACATGTATGAACAAATTTTAACGTTTTTTAAAGTTGTGAGTTCCAAATTCTATCCCTCCTCCCACCCCTCCCCCCTCCCTAGACAGTAAGCAACTTGATGTAGGTTACACACGTGCAATCATGTAAAATACGTTTCCATATTAGTCACATTGTGGAAGAAAACTCGAACTAGGAAAAAAAAACTGAAAGTGAAAAATAGTCTGCTTCAATCTGTATTTAGATGACATCAGTTCTTTCAAGGCGGATAGCATTTTTCATCATGAGTCCTTTGGGGTTGTCTTGGATCATTGTGTTGCTGAGAATAGCTCAGGCATTCACTGCTGTCCATCATATAGTGTTGCTGTTCCTGCGGACGATGTTCTTCTGGTTCTGCTCACTTCCGTCTGCATCAATTCATGTATGTCTTCTCAGGTTTTTCTGAAGTCTGCCTGCTTACTCTGACATTATTCTTACAGCAGCAGGCCTCACATTGCTTTCATTTTGTTACTTTTCATTACTTCCCTTTTCAGTACACTGAATCTCCAGCTCCCTTTGTCTAGCCTAACAGAAAACCTCACAGACCCCAACGATCCTGGGCCACCCACAAACAGGTGCATTGGTAACTAGGGTGAGACTTTCTTACTGTTTTAGAATGATAAACTAATTAAGTGTCTTTGAGTCTAACTAGGTGTTAAACCAAAGACCCAAACCCCTAACTACTAGGTGCTAAGCCTATGTGGGCATGAAGCCCCCAGGGCCCTAAGGGGAGTTGCTAAGATCAGAGCCAATGGCACGTGCCTAAGTTTTGGTTCCTCAGATGACATTTGATGATGTCCAAAGACTGTATAAAAAGAGAGAATAGTTATTTGCTTGAGGCTCTCACTCCTGCAGGAGTGTTGGTGTGGGACTCTGGGCAGCTGCTCTATGAGCCTCCTGGCTCTTCAACCCAGATGTTGATGGTTTCTTGGTAACTATGAGTTGTATTTGGTCTGTTTATAATGTATGTTTGCAATTTGTGTTTGCTCTGAAGTTCAGGGTGCTGGCTTTCCCCCTTGAACTAAGTGAATGATATTTGTATGTTGGATTGAGATAAGATTGTTAATCTGTCAATGTTGCTTTCCTCAGTAAAGCAGATCAAAAGAACTTGTGCTGGCAGCATTCTTGTTGTTAGGCTTGTGTTGGCCCTTCACCCCCACAACAGCTGCTAGCCAGATTGTTGCAACAACAGGCTACACTTTCTGGGGAGATCTGCTCACCTTGTACTATCCCGTATGCTGCTTTAGTCTCAGAATCAGAACCAGAATTGAACCTTCTGATGACAATCAGTCACTATCAATAAATCCTGCAGTTAGATCACCTGAGTGCAAGGCTAGATCTCTTGAAATGAAGGACTAGATTGTCAGACCTTGGAACCCACACAATTCTCCCCCTTTCCTCCCAAATGGAATTGCTTTAGTGCCTTCAATGCTATTTTCAAGAGTTTCCCTCACCTTTGAGGCTCATGTCCCTGAATAGTGGCTGTAGTGAGTATTTATAGACCTTTAAGAATTGCTGAGCATTTTTTCACGTCCTACCTCATTTGAGTGCTATTATCATCCTCATTTGCCAGAGGAGTAAAGTGATGCTGAGAGAAGTCAACTGATTTACTCAGACGTACAAGCTAAGTAAATGTCTGAGGTGAGATTCGAACCTGAATCTTCCTGTCTCTGAGCCCAGCACTCTGTTCACTGGAACATCAATTGCACAGAGTTCTCCTTATCTGTCCTCTTCAGAGAGCTTTTAAGACTGTTACCCCCAAGCTAGGTGCATGTCAGTCTATGCCTGGCTTTCTTTCCTCCTTCTTTAGCAACTCTAGAAGGGAGTGGACCCTTCCTTATAGGGTTCCCATTATTTCTACTCTGAGGCAATCTCTTTTTGATACCGAGAGTCAGATCCAGAACAGAACTGTGTCTTGTCTTTTTCACCTTTAGAAAGATGGTCTGCACTGTTCTGCCTGGGCCAAGGATAACAGGAGTCAGCAGCCCATGGCATCGAGCTTCTGGATGAACTCTGGGAGCTGTGTGTCTCTTTCATCTTTCTCTGTGGGTGGTCTGAGGTCCGAAGACGACAGATGCTCTCATCTCTTCCCTCACTGAGGGCCTCTTTCATGATCCCGGTTCTGGGACCAGATACCAAGGCATCTCTTCTTCAGAAACAAAGACAACAACAAACAACAGATGCTTGATCTCCTTCAGTCTCTCCCCTCCAGTGGATGGCCTATTAAAGGGAGGAAAGCCTGCATAATTTGGTGGTGGTGTTGCTGTCCTTGACTCTTTCTGACCTTGTGGACCATACAGTCCATGTTTTTGTTTTTGGTTTTTTTGGCAAGGATGTTGGAATTGTTTGCCACTTCCTTCTCCAGTGCATTAAGGGGTTAAGCAATTTGAGCAGGGTCACGTAGCTTGGTAAGTGTGTGAGGCTGCATTTGAACTCAGGCGTTCCTGACTCCAGGCCCAGCACCCTATCCACTGAGCAGTCTAAGTGCCCCCAGCCTAATTTACCGGTATTTCTAAAATATAGTTGTTTAGAGGATAACCTCCAGCACTTTTGGTCAATCTACTGTGGAAGATATGGACAAGAATATCACTGATGGTGGGGGAAGATAGCCTGGGAAGGGGGCATGAAGGTCAGGGGCTGAGGCAGCTCCCACGGGCTGGGGGATGTACTTTGTGGTCTGGTGCCAAGGCAGGGCAAAGAATCCTCCTATAGTGTCTCCTGGAAATCTCCCAAGGCCCAGCAAGAGCTGCTATCAGTATTTGGTGTCCTTTGCCCAGAGGGTATTCCTTCTCTCATGGGTGGGAAGGGCTTCCCCTCCCTTTGGACCCTGGGGGAAAGCTGGAATTTCTGTTAGGGTTCTAGATCTCATACACAGGAACTTACCCAGACACATACACATTTACATTGGCACACCCATACAAACAAATTTACACCCAGACACACAAAGACTTGAATTTACACCCCCATACACACATTTACACACAAACATTTACACCCAGAAACATACACTTACACATAACAAACGTATTTACACCCATACACACATTTATAAGCACACACATATACACTCACAGGCGGGCAGGGGAGGAGGGGGCGGCGGGAAGCCGACAACAGACTGACGGGCAGGCAGGCAGGTGGCCCAATGCGGGCATGCATGAGTTTCCACACTGAGACACACACATTTACACTCCCACCAACACCCACATTTACAAAGACACAAACAACTGAATTTCTGCCTAGACACACATTTACACACAAACATGCACATTTACACCCAGACACGCACATTTACACACAAAGAACCACATTTACACCCTGACATACACACATTTATACCCACACACATATACACCCAGACACACACACATTTATACCCACACACATATACACCCAGACATGCACATTTACAAAGACCAGCATTTACACCCTGACATACACATTTATACTCACACACACATACACCCAGACATACACACATTTATACTCACACACATATACACCCAGACACTCACATTTACAAAGAACCGCATTTATACCCTGACATACACACATTTATACTCAACACACATGTACACCCTGACATACACACATTTATACCCACACACATATACACCCAGACACACACACATTTATACCCACACACATATACACCCAGACATGCACATTTAGAAAGACCAGCATTTACACCCTGACATACACATTTATACTCACACACATATACACCCGGACATAGACACATTTATACCCACACACATATACACCCAGACATACACATATTTATAGCCACACACAAATACACCCAGACATATGCATATACCCACACACATATAGACCCGGGGATACACACATTTATACCCACACATTTACACCCGGACACACACATTTACGGTTTACACACAAACACCCACATTTACACTCTGACACAAATATACAAACACACACTCTGCCCTTTTTCCTTTTTTTTTCCTTGTCCCTGATCCGGCAGGCAGCCTGGAGGCAAGGCGGCCAATCCATCCCCCCTCCCCTCCCGCGCTCCCCAGCTCCCCAGCTCCCCAGCTCCGGGCTGGTGGTGTGGCCCCTTTAAGAGCCGCCGCGGCGGTCGCAGGCCGCCCGTGACGTCACGGGGCGCAGAGCCGAGCGGAGCCGAGGAGCCACGGAGCCCGGGACGCCCCCTCCGCGGCCACCGGAGCCAAGGAGCTGAGGCGCGGGCAGGGGAGGAGGGGGCGGCCGGGAGTCGGCCGACTCGCGGACAGACGGACTGACGGACGGGCGGGCGGCCCCACGCAGGAAGGCCCTACGCACGCACGCACTGCCCGGCCGCCCGGCCTCCAGCCCCCCCCCGCGCCCCGCCCCCTCCGAAGGCCGACCCCGCCCCTTGACGGCCCCGCCCCCGCCCCGCCCCTGCCTCCTCCCCCTCCTCCTGCAGGAACTTGCCAAGAGCAGGGACACGGCGGCGGCCGCGGCGGCAGCGGGAACTTTGCTGGCGGGCACCGAATGGCCGCGGACTGCGAGCGCTGAGCCGGGCCAGGAGAGCCAAGCTGGACAGGGCCGAGGGGGCCGAGCCGAGCCGAGCCGAGAGGGCCGGGGCGCCGAGCCCCCGGAGCAGGCGGGCCCCGCCTGACGCTCAGCCCAGCAGCCCGTGGGCTGGCCCGCCCCGTCCAAGGGCCCTGCCCGCTCCGCAGCAGCCGCTGCTGCTGTTGCTCCGGCTCCCGCTCCCGCTCCCGCTCCTGCCTCCGATCGCGGACCTGAGTGCGGCCCCGAGCCGCCCGCGATGCGCCCGGGGCGCAGCCCCCGGCTCCGCCGCCGCCGCCCGGTGACAGCTGCAGCCGCCGCCCGCCCCGTCGGGGACGCCTCCGCCTGAGCTGGGCCCCTGGCCTGGGCCCCCGGCCCGCAGCCCCGCAGCCCCGCTGACCAGAGCCAGCCTCCCAGCCAGTTTCGGACCGAGCCCGGGAGTCCGGGCTGCCCTTCGCCTCCCGCTGTCGGGCGGAGCGTCGTCCTACTGACCGCGCGTCCCTCGGCCGCCCCGCCTGCCCGGCGACACCTAGGCAGGGCACGATGGCCGGGAAAGCGGCGGGAGCCGGCGGCACCGGGATCCTGCTCGTCACGGCCAACGTGGGCTCGCTCTTCGACGACGTAAGTGGGGCGCGGGGGGCATCGGGGAGGGACTAGACTGGAAGGGAGAGCCCCGAGGGCCCGCTCGTCCTCACCTGGGGCCGTGGTGGCCCCGCCCCGGGACCGGACGGCAATTCAGGGCTGCCTCCGGAGCGCAGGGGGGGCGGGGCCGGTGAGGGGGCCCGGCCGAGTCCCCTCCCGCCCCCAGTGCGGTTCTCTGGGGGAGCGCATCTTGGGGCTTCGCTGGGAATGACCACCCTGTCTTCCTTGGGCCCGGGCCCATGCTCCAGGCCCGCTTGGCCCGGTCCGGCAGTGGGAGAAGATGTGGCCGCCCCCTTTCCCCGGCCGGGCCCGGCCCTGCCCCGCCCCGCCCCGCCTTGCCGGGCATTAGTGCCAGGGAGCGGCCCCTCCCTCCCGGTTCCCCCTGTTCCTCCCTCTGGAGGTCGGGCCTGGCCGCGCTGCCTCGGGAGTGGGGGGGTTGGGCCGGGCCAGGGCTGGGGCTTGCCCGCGGGCTCCGGGCCATTGGGGCCCTACAGTCGCAGCTCCTAGCCCAGTACCCACTGCCCCCCCTGCCCTTCCCACCCGGGCTGACCTTTGTCTAGGCCAGACCCAGCTTGGGAGGGGCGGGCCTCACCCCAACTTCCCTCTCCTGGCTTTGCCTTTCCGAACATCCCCCAAGAGCCGAAACAAAGCTTGGCCCTCCGAGGGGAGGCTAAACCCCCCACTCCCCCATCGGTAGGGAGCGGGCAGCTCGCTGACTGGAGCCCATCCGGACCCCGACCAATTAGTCGCCTCAGAGGGTCGAGGCAGCCCCCAGCCCCTCCCTCCCGCCGAGCCCAGGGCCGAAGCCAAGGCCGAGGCAGCTCTCTGGCTAGCCTAGCCAGAGCCGAGCTAAGACAGCCATCCAGACTGGCTCGGGAAGAAATGGAGCCCGCTGGGAATTCGGGAGCACTCGGGCTTTTTTTCCTGCAGCCAGTCTAAGAAGCTTCCAGGACAGATCGGCTTCTGCCTCCTAGGGAGGACCACCCCCCTCACTCCCTTCCTGCTAGGCAAACCTCAGAGGCCCACTGGTCTTCGGGGGCACTTGGAGCTCTGGATATGCCCTGGCATTCCCCATGTCAGAGAGAAAAGGCAAACTGAGGCTCAAAAAATCCCATCTCCCCACCATGGAAACTGGGTGCAGCTGGGTGGTAACCCGTGGCTCTGATCCTCCTAAAGCCTCCCCTGCTGAGGGGGCCACCCACCTCTGCCTCTCAGATGGGGGCAAAGCACACTAGCCTTTACCTTTAAAGGCCAGCTAGTACCTGGGTTGGGGGGGTAGGATGCTGCCCTTCCACAGTGATCCTCCCAAGCTACCCTCTAAAGCAGCTGTGAATGGCAGGCCGAGGTTCTGGGGGTTGGTTGGACTCTGGTGGGATGACCCAATGTCTCTATGTGCCCATGGCCCTGGCCTGGCAAATCAAGGATTAGGTGATTCAGATCTTCCTGGGACATATCAGGTGAGGGGGGAAGGTGGGGCTGGAAAGGAGAGGGGGACAGCTTTTCCTTTTCCCTTGGGCCTCTCTTCTTTAGGCTCTTTCCTTGTCCCCTCTCAGTCCCAGTGGGGCCTTCTCCAGCCATTGGTGGCCAGAACTTTGCCACTGTTCCTTCTCCACCCTCATCTCCTGGGTCCACTTTCCAAAGGTAAATGTGGCATTTGGCAGAATGTTTGTCTCTGAAAGAAACTTTGAAGTATTTTTGCCCCAAGAAACATTTGACTTGTCTAAAAGGCAGCTTGAGGTGAATTAGGTCCAGTGCCTTTGGCTCCTGAATGTGCCTGGCTGTGGCCAAGGCCAGGTGCCTGTACTCTGCTGGGGCCTTGGCTTGTCAGCCCAAAGCTCAGGTCTGGGTGGCACTTGGTGGAGCCGGCCTGAAGCTGGCCTGAGGCTCCATGGATGGAGCAGTTAGGGCTTTGCCTCCAAAGCAAAATCATGCAATAGTTCGCGTCTGCTACACTGTTTGGAATGATCATTTGACTCTTAGAAATCCATCTACACAGATAACATCTGTGACTTTTGCAAAAGAAAGGAAGGGAAGGGACTTGGGCTCAGGCACCTAAGCCTTTCTTCTCTGTTTTCTCCTCTGGGTCATGATCCATCCGGGGTGGAGAAGGCTGCCCCTGCCTGTCTGCCTTCCTCCACCCCTCCCCCTTCCCTCTCCTGAAGAGCTTCCCGGGACCTCAGAGATCCAACTTCGTTCTCTTCTCAAAGAACAGGCTGGGCTGAGCCTAGAGTCTGGGCCCAGGCTGGTCCTCGGCTGCTGCTGGGGCTTTCCTGTTCCTGGCCTGTGAGAATCTAGGCTTCATTCTTGAGTGAAGGCCCTGTCTCTCCTGGGACAATGGGAGAAAGAAAGGGTGTCTCAGCTAGAGATGCGTGTGGGCTGGGAGAACCAAATCTTAGCCTGGGGATGGAGGCTGCCTGGATGGGCCAAGGGTTGGATTCAGGCCTCTGACCAGCTGCCTCCCTACCTAAAGTGTCCCAGGAGGAGAAACAAAGCCAGAGGCCTGTGGGCAGGGCCTTGGTCTGAGTGTTTATCCCATGCCTATCCTCGTCTTTGGGGGGCCTTGAGGGTGAAGCCTGGCAGGAGTGCCCAGGCAGCCAGGGAATTCTCTCTGGGAATGGCCATCCCTGGTTCCCTGGAACAGAACCAGGTGCCTCCTGGCCCTCTGCTGGCATCTGACCTGGGTGGCACAGGGGAACCAAGCACCTTTTTCCTGTGAGCCAGGGCTGAGCTCTGGGAGGCGGGATGGCGACAGGGTATTCGTGTCCAGACTTGACTGTCATCTGTCACTTGTGGGGGCCTGCTGACAGACAGGCTTCTGAGGGAAGGCTTCCTGAGTGGGAGGTTCTCCTCCCCAGCTCCCAATCAATCAACCCACTAGCACTTATTAAATGCCTGCTGTGTGCCAGGCACCAGCAGAAGCCGGGGAGGCAGGTCGCCGATCTCAGGCTGTAATTCAGTGAACCACTTACCAAGACGTTAGATGGAGAGCTAGGGTGAACCGAGGACATGGGCCCAGCCCACTAGGGCCATTAATTGAGGTGCCTGGGAAGAATAGGAGCCTGAGCTTGGCGTGTTGACCTTATCCCAGGGATCAGGGAATGAAGTAGTGAGTCCTCCAGGTTGACCTCATAACCAAGGAGGCAGCTGAGTCCCTGGGGCTGGGGCTGGAGGAGGCCTGCACGAGGGTGGTGGAGGCCTGGGGTCCTGGGAGAGAGGCTGCTGAAACCTGGTAACTGAATGGGTGCAGTTGGGGAGCCTTAGGCATTCAGCCTGGCCAGTGGGGAGGATGGGTTCCCAGGGCAGGGCCTCTCTCTGGGCTTCAGTTTTGTGCTTCAGGGGCCCTTCTGACCTGACCTGGAAATTCAGGCTGGTCCAGGCCTCCCCTCGTCAGGGTCTGGAGGGGAAAAAATGCCGTATGTGTGTCTATGTGTGCGCCGGCTAGGCATTCCTTTGTGCCTTTATCCCCGCCTTGAATCTGATAGGGGGTCTGTATCTGGAGGGACTCAATGATATCCCCTCCCTCATGGTCCTGTGGACAATCCTTCCGAGAAAGTCTTCCAACACAAGCTGGCAGAGACCTGGATTCTGCTCTTAGGAATGTTGTCAAGCTTTTCTGCCCTTGGTGGGAGACAGGCAGAAATGCTGTGCTGGGCCAGATGGCCTGTTGGACTGAGGAAAGAATGAAGTCAGCATAGTTAGGGTCTGTAGGGGGCTGGGTATCCCCCCACCCCTTCTGTGTCTCATTCCTGAGGCTTTATCCAAGATCAGTGGGGTGGGACCTTCTTCTGTGGAGTTTTCCTGTTGCTGAAATCCCACCACTGTGACCATGTTGGGCCAGGCCCTTGCACCCAGGAGTGGGGAGGATCCAGGGTAAGCAGCTGTCTGGAGCTCTCAGGGTGGTAGGTGATTTGGATGAGCTCGGGAAGCCCAGGAGGGTCTGGCCTTTTCCCCCCTTTCCCACTGGGCTGTGAACATGGCCCTGGGTCATTGGTTAATCTAACGTACTCAGGATTTTCTGTCCCCAGGATAGGCTTTCTTTCTGAGACTCAGGATCTTAGATGCCATCAGTGCTGTTTCCCTCTCTATAAAGCCCCAGAATGGATGGAATGCCAGAGGCTATGTGGTAAGGTCTCAAAGCCAACAGAAGAACCAGGGGTCACTGGCTGCTTGGTATTTCCCCAACACTCTTCATGGGCAGTGTGGGTAATGGAGAACAGGCCTCTCATGGGATCCTGTCTAGTGCTTGGTCTGTTCCAGGCAGTGATGTCCCTGGTCTGTGGTTCTCTTACTCTCATACACTCAGTGACTTAACCCTGAGGATCCCATCTTCCTTGCCCCAGCCAAGGAGATGGAAAGGCTTCTGGAGGGCCCCCCTTCCTGGCCTCTTGGTGGTCTCTGTCTCAGCTCTAGCAGGCTTAGCCCCAGAATTCCTCCATGGACTTCTAAGTCTTTGGCTTCCAAGCATGTCTGTGCTGACAGCCCCCTCAATGACTAGAAGCTTCAGGGTCTCTTCTGGCCCCTGCAACTTGGCCCGCAGTGGCTTGTAGTTCTGAGGAGAAGGGGGCTCATGGTCTGTGCTTGGAGACAGAAATAAATATCTGGGTAAAGGGGCAGCCAGGGCTGATCTGGGCCTTGTCATAGCCCAGGGACTCGGAATCTAGGAGCTATACATCCGGGTGCTGGGTGCCTTCCTCCAGCTCCCATTGCGCAGTCATTAAGTCAGGGGGACCCCAGCCCTGATTGGGGAGCATTCGGCCAGTCAGACCCATTGCAGCGGATGTGTGGGAGCATCCTCTTGGACCTCTGGGCACTTGAGCTTTCTCTGGGGGCTCTTGTCAGCTTTAGCTCCAATGGTGAAAGGTTGGCGGGCTGGGCACCACAGCTGGCGGGCCATGGGGGCCAGGTTCTAGACCAGGGCTGTCCAACCTTAGGTTTTTATTGAAACAATAGACAATATATTTTGATTTGCCATTTTAGGGAGAGCTCTGTGGTAGCTCGGCTTCATTTACTAAAGGATTTGTGTACTTTCCTATGCTTGTCGGCGGGTGGCATAAATCACACTGCAGGCCAGGTGGCATTTTGGACAGCCCTGGTCTAGACAATGGAGGTTTGCAAGTGTTTGTGTGACAGGACTCTTGGGAGTTGGCTCTGTCTCATAGTGGGCGTAAGAGTCTCGTGGCTTAGAGACCACTGGTGACCAGGATGTCCTGGTCCTCTCACACCAACCCAGCTAGCCGGAATTGCCACCTCAGCCACCCTGGCTTCAAGGACTAGGTTTGCTTTAGCAGCTGACAGAGTGCTGGATGATGCCCAGGGCAGGGAGTGCTGTTTCAAGGGTCACCGGGCAGTCAGAGGCCTCCAGACACAGTGAAAGTCCTGAGAAGATGGCTGGCCATCATGGAGAGGTTTTCTGTTTTGACTTAAAATCAGGGAGTGCCGTTCCAAGGGGCACTGTGCAATTGGAGACCTCCAGACACAGTGAGAGGCCTGAGAAGATGGCTGGCCATCATGGAGGGGGTTTTGTTTTTTGACTTATAATCAGTTAGAAAGACTTCCCGGGGGTGGCCTGTGCCCTGTCTCCTGCTAATGCAGGAGGAGCCCTGAGAGGGTCAGCAGGAAGACCACAGGGCATTAGTGGCCCAGGAGACCCCAGAGAACGGGAGCAGGGCAATTGTCTGGATGTGAGGACAGGCCCGTGCAGCCGTGGCTGGGCAAGGGCTTGCCTGCCTCCCCTCAAGAGCCCATGGTCTTCTGGCTCCTGGAAGGTTTCAGGTCAGCTTGGGGAATGTGACCTCACTGGTGCTGAGGGAAAGATGGAAGGGTTAGTCAGAGGCCCCAGGCCAAGGAGCCGGCTTGGCTGTGGCTCCTGCCCAAGGGGCCCCTGCTGGTGCTCAGGTGAGGAGACAGAGAGGCTACTGGGCACCTGGCACCTGCCCAGGTGCTGCAGAAGCAGCCTAGGAGCCTTCAGGGCCCCCACAGACCCGGCCATCACATCCACACAGCTTGGCCTTTTGTCCTGGCCAACCCAGAGCATCATGCCTGCATTTAGTGGGGGTGGGCAGGGTGTGTGGGTAGTAATATGGGCTCCCCCTGGGAGAGTGCCTTCCCCTCCCTCCCCCCACTGTCTGTCTATCCGTCTCTCTCTGTGTCTCTGTCTCTCAATGTCTCCCTGTCTCTCTGTGTCTGTCTCTCAGCATCTCCCTGTCTCTCTCTGTGTCTCTCTGTTTCTGTGTCTGTCTCTATCCCTCTGTCTCTCTGTGTCTCTGTCTCCCTCCTTCCTTCTCTCCAGGTGTTTGGTGGCCAGTTGCCTTCCATTGGCTGTTTCTCTGGGATGTCTGGGCCGAGGCCTCTTTGTCTGGGTCTTTCACAGCATTTATGAGGAGGAGGCAGAGACCCCCAGCTTGAGAGAGCCTAACCCAGAGGAGGCCATGGTGCCCTTGGCTGGGCATGTGTGGATGGCCTGTAAAGAAGTGTCCCGTGAAGAGCCAGCGTTGGGGGGCTGGTTGAGGGTGGGGTGCGGATGGAAGGCCGTGTTGGGCACGAGGCATGCCAAGTGTCTCTTGCGTGTATGCACATGTGAACAGTGTGCTGCTGCTGTGTGTATAGCCATGTGTGTGGATGCCTGTGTGTGAGCACGCTGTACTGGTGCATATCTGTGCACGTGTATATGGGCATGTGCTTGTGTGCTCACATGAGGGTTGGTGTGTGTGTCTGCACGTGTTTGCTGTGTGTGCAAGTGCATTGCTTCTATCATGAAACATACCATGCACACACATGCCCATCACAAATCACATGTGTGTGATTATATATGTGCAGTGTGCCCATGAAGGGAATGTGCACACACACAAGTGCTCTCACATATGTGTTAGTATGTGTACATGTACATGTTTGTACAAAAACCTGTGTGCCCATGTATACAGGTGTGCTGTACACATGTGTGCTCTCACATATGTGTTGGCATGTGTACATGTGAATGCTTGTATGAATGCCCGTGTGCTCATGCACAGCGTACACGTGCACAATCTGCTCGTGCCTGTCCATACATGTGGTCACGTATGTACACGAGTGTTTATGTGCACTGTCACGATGTTCTTGTGTGTGAATCGTGTAGACACGTGCATTGGTGCTCAGGCACATGGTCATGTGTGTCATCCGTGTCATCACGTGTATGCGTGCAGGTGTGTATACGACAGCTCATGCATTCCGATGGCCAGAAGGACACACCTTGTCCAGAAGATCTTTTCTTGGACCCTCAGGATCTGTTCTCAGAGCAGTAGGCCTTGGGAAGCGCCCGGGTTCCATTCTGTCTGCAGGACTCTGCAGCTCTCGGGAGTTGGTCAGGTCTCTTCAATTCTCCGAGCTGTTTTCCCTCTTCCTAGACCCGGGCCAACACCGTCACATGCCCACACAGGGTTGTCGAATGTTTAACAGAAGTACTAACTGCAGTGCGCATTTATGGATGCTTTCAGCTCGAAAAAACTCTTGACGCATCTTTAATCATTTGACCTCGTGCTGTGATCATCCCTATGTTATGTATGGGACACTGAGGCAGGCAGTGCTTGTGTGGCTTGCCCAGGGTCCCAGAGGGGTCCTGTCTGAAGCAGGGGCTTCTTGGCACCAAGGCCTTGTCTGCGGCGCTCCCTAGCGGCCTCCTGTCTCTGCCAGTGTCCTGTGAACGTGGTTCCGTAGACTTTGCCATTCCTAATCAAAGCTGGCCTGGCCGGGAATTTCTGTGGTGATAATGGGCTGAGCCTGGGGGAGTCTCAGAGCCTGCATTGGGGTTTGCCCTGTTGCAAACCCTCGGACCAAGGGGGGCGGTGCTAAGGAGGAAGGGGAAGCTCCTTTTCATTGGGGCCAGTGTCTCTTTGGTGAAGATTCTTCCTTCAAGGCCCAGTCTCTCCTGAGGCCTCCCTTCCTCCTTTGCTCCTTGAACCCACAATGTTTTCCCTTCCAAGGCCTGGAGCCCTCTCCGTGCACCTCCTCTTTGTCACCAGGACGTTCTGCTTCGGACAGTAGACATCTTAGACATCTTGTCTTTGGGTGCTATCAGACCATGGGAGCCTTCAGGCCAGGACCCTGGGGTTTGTAGTGCCGTGTACCTAGGACTGTGTGCTGGATGTGTTTTACAGCACAATGAGGTGGCTGGTGATCTTTGACATCAGGAAGACCCCACTCCTTCCGTGGGAAGGAGCTATAGAGCCCCACCCCCGCTCCCGCAGTGAACAGTAGAATCCTGAGCTGGAAGGGGAATGCACCTACTCATCCCACTTTGGGCCAGTGCTCACAGCTAGCCACTCTGGCCATCCCCAAGCCTCCTTTGGCCTGCCCTCGGTGGCCGCTCCATTGTTTCTGTGACAGACGACTTTCCAGATACGTACATGGAGATGGCTCTCACGGTCCCCTGTCGCGTACTCCCACAGGCTGAGTGGGTCCACTTCCTCCAGTCCTTCGAGGGCACAGCCATCTGCTGACCCAGTCACTAGCCTGTGTCTTTGGGCGCCATTATTTCAGAGGCAGGTCCTGGTAAGAAGGCTCTGTCCATCAGCACCCTGTCCCTTGTGGTGTAGGAGACCAGAAAGTGGGAGCTGGGCTGATTTGCCCCTAAGTGTCTGGGCCCCTGCAGGGTGGACTTAGGCTCCCACATCCCTTTTTACAGAATCGGGGGCATTGGAAGCGGCTTCTTTGGTGACCGTGGTGGGCTGCTGGGGCCTAGAAGCGCTTTTCCTAGGTCTTCTTAGACCCTGAAGGAAGGTGGGTGAGGGAAGGGGACGCAGGAGATGCACCTCTGCTTCTTGGCGTCAAATGATGCTGCTGGGGGCTCGTCATGGGATCATAATGTTTAGAGCTCCGGGGGCGCCCAAGAAAGGCATGACTCAAACCCAGGACTTCTGACTCAGTCTAGTGACTTGTTTGTCTCCCTGGCTGTTGCTGGGGGTTCTGTGGGAGCAGACCCTCCTACTGGGGGGTCTGGGCCAGAGCATGGCCCATTCCATTCTCCTTGCCCCACCCCTCCCACCGCCTTGTGCCCACCCTGGACAAAAGGGGAGAATGTTCAGGGCCCCTGATTTCCCTTTTGTGTCTGGAGCCTCAGACCTTTTCGATGTGCCCCAGGAAAGCTTTTGGCATCTAGGGTGGTCACAGTGGATGCCAGGTTCATCTTCCTGAATTCAGATCTGGCCTCAGACACTTCCTAGCTGCGTGAGCCTGGGCAAGTCATTTAACTCTGTTGGTCTCAGTTTGCCATCTGTAAAATGAGCTGGAGAAGGAAATGACAAACCACTCCAGTGTCTCTGCCAGGAAAATCCCAAGTGGGGTCTTGGACGCGAGTAAAACGACTTGCAACAGTGAAAGCTTTCCACAGAATTTCTCTTCTTCAGTTTGTGGGCATTGAGGGAGGCTGGGCTGGCTGCCACCCACACATTCCAAGCTTGGGGCAGATGGGCATAATAGAGTCCTGGAGGTGGACCCTGGTTCAGACTGTTTCTTCTACTTCCTAATTGTATGACCTGGAGCGAATCTGCCCTCTTGCTGGGCCTCAGTGTCCAGGTCTGTTAAATGGCCCCTTCCAGATTCTGACCTTGTGACCCTGCTGTGATTAGTGATACAGATGAACCCTGGCTTTGGGTGGGGCTCCTTCTGATGATGAGGCCTTTCCTCATTTGGAACATGCCTTCTGACCTGTCACTGTGAGAAGGTGAGGAGAAGGAGGCTCATAGATTTGGGGAGAGGGGCCTTTGGGGTTGCCTAACCTATTTCCTCTTGGTGCGGGTATCTTCATCAGCCCAGGCTGGCCGATGCTTCTCTTTCACCTGGTTTCCTGGCTTGCCTCCTTCCCCGTCCAGGCCGAGCTCCTGGAAACCACAGTCTTGGCACAGAGCCCTGACCGCTTTCCTCCCGTGGTCATCTCTGGCCTGCCATGGTACGCTGCTGTTGGCCCCTGTCAGCCCAGCCTCTTGGCGGGCTCCAAAGCCTTAGAAGAGCAGGCTGTGTCTTTTATCAACCTGCTGGATGCGTGTGATGGGCCAGCGAGCCTGGGATCGCACACAGGGCCCAGCCCAGCCACGCTCTGTGACCCTCGCCCCCAAGGACCCAGGCTAGCTGCTTCCTGATCCTGCTCAGCTGGCGATCCCTGTCCCCTGGGCCTCCTCTTTGACTAGGCTGGGCCCAGCCTGGGCAGACCCTCTGGCCAGGTGATGGCCTGAACATCAGTGTAGCATCCACTTTGCTTCCCTCTCTGTTCCCTTCGGCCAGAGGTCACCGAGAATCAATTTGGATTTGTGGTCGAGTGTGTGTTTGGCTTCGTTGCCGGGTGGTTTGGTGGTAGTGGAGGAAAGAGGCTCTGTGTGTGTGTGCTGGGGGAGGGGGGGCTGCCTTGCGGAAGGAGGTGCAGCCGGAGATGGGAGCGGCTGTGGGCGGGTGATGCTGTCTGTGGGTTTCTAGGTTTATCTTCGTGGTCACAGTAATACTGTACCTGTGAGGATTCTCCACTTCTTCATGGGGAGTTCAAGGCACTGCCCTGCTCTTTTCAGGGTCCCCATCACGCCCATTGGCAGTGTGGCCTCCCTGGGGGTATTGGTGGAGCAGAGTTCCCTGCTCGCATTAGAAGCCTGCTCCCCAGAATGGGCAGTGCACTCGCAGCTCCTGCTCCCTGCTGGCCTTAGCAGCCCCCTGACTGCTTCCTTCTAGGCCTGTCCAAGGCTGGGGGGCAGGGCTGGCGTAGCTTCAGTGTCCTGGAGAGGTATTGGGCGAGGCCTCTGGCCTCCAGGGATGAGAGTCTGCCTCTGTGGGAGGCTAGCTGCCTGATTAAACTCAGCTGCAGGGGCCTTCTCTTGCTGCTGCCAATCCTGTCCAGAGTGTGAATTCATACCCTCCCCCCTCCCCCACCCCGGTTTTAAATGAGGACCTGACTATCCCAAACACATTGTGACTCTGTTGGGGTGTGGGCCAGGTGATGAGCATGGCCCTCTGGGAGGTAGTGGCCTCCCATTTGGCAAGGCTTGGTTCTCCAAGGCCAGCCCGGAAATGGCGCTTCCTGAGTTACCAGGGGCACCAGCCATTGAAGTCCCAGGCTGATGAGCTGTCTGCTTGTTGTGGCCCAGGACGGATCCCTGGCTGCTGTTCAGCCAGGAGGGCACCTTTTAAGGATGGTCAGATTGTGGGAAAATAGGTTAAATGTGGAGGTCTGTACATCCTTTTTCACACTTTAAAACACCGTGGGAACCTTGGCTTCCCGTGGTCGTTGGGCGAGGAGTGTTTGGTCTTAGAGAGCTCTGGGCTGACTCGTGGCCTGGGCCACACTTCCCTGGCTCTCGTCCCCTCACACTGTGCAGGCCTGGCATGCGAGGGAGTCTGCTGTTCTCCCCTCTTGTTCCTGTTGCTGCCCAAGTCTCCCATGTGGGAGCCCCAGCCCTTCCTTGCAGTCTCAGTGGATGGGAGGCCTCAAGAGAATACTGCTCAAAGCCCTCATTCGAGGTGCGTGCTCTTCTCATGGGAAGAGACTGTTCCTGTCACACCAGGCCTCGTGAGGCCAGGAACTTTCCAGGCTCCATTTCCAGGAGAGCTGGCAGCTTTCCTGGGCTGGTCCCACTCTGGCCTGCTCATGTTGTGAGTGCTGCCTGGGCCAGAAGGGGAGGAAGAGAGAGAGAAGGAAGGAAGGAGGGTAGGAAGGAAGGAAAGAGGGTGGAAAGGAAAGAAGGAAGGAGGGAGGCAGGAAGGAAGGAAAGGAGGAGATAGGAAAAGAATAAGGGAAAGAGAAAAGAAAGGAAGGAAGAGGGAGAGAAGGAAGCAAAAGAGGGAGGGAGGGAAGGAAGAAAGGGAGGGAAGGAAGAAAGAAAAGAGAGAAGAAAGGAAGGAAGAAAAGAGGGAGGAAAGGAAGGAAAGAAGGAGGGAAGGAAAGAGGGAGGAAAGAAGGAGAAAAGGAAAGAAGGGAGGAAGGAAGTAAGGAAGGAAGAAAGGAAATGCACATTCACTAAGTACCGCCTGTTGTCTTTGGAGGTTTACAAATATCTCATTTATCCAGCCTTGGGAGGCAGGTGCTCTTATTGCACCCATTTTATAGTTAGAAAACAGGTGAAGTGACTTGCCCAGGGTCACATAGCTAGCTAGTAACTGAGGCTGGATTTGAACTTAGGTCCTCCTGACTCCACGCCCAGCTCTGTCCACCCTGCCATCAGTTGCCTTGCTGTGTGGACCAGTGAACTTACTTGTTCTCATAGGCCTGGGCCTGCATTGTCTTGAGTCTTGTTCTGGCCGCTACCTCAGGCAGCTGAACCCCAGAGCTGAAAAGGAGCTGGTGGTCATAGAGTCTGGCTTGGTTCCCACCATGCCCTAGTGAGGCCTGAAGGCTGCCTGAGGAGAGAGGAGCATCCAGCCCCAGGTCTGGGATGGGTCTTGCTTCCTTCCCCTGAACTGGTCACTTCCCTGGCAGTCTTGGCAGTGGCGATGCTGGCACTCAGAGCCCTTTGGGACTGGGAGGTTTCTTCATCCTCCCAACCCCACTGGCTCCATTTCACAGGTGAGGAAATGGAAGCCCCCACTTGTGGGAGGCAGGTTGGAGTGAGCCTCGTCCTCTGTCATTTCATGGGGGTTTGAATGTGACTTGATGGGATCGAGGGGAGGCGGCTTCTTGGAAGCATGGGCTTGGAGAGAGAGACTTCCATCCCCTCCTAAGCAGCTTGGTCTCCAGGTCTGTTAGTGATCGGGGCCTGAGGGCTCCCAAGAAACAGCCCCCAGCTGGAGCCCAACAGCTGGCTGGTCCTGGGCAGAGGGAGCCCTGCTGGGGGTGCTGTCTCTGCCCCCCTGCCCCAACTTCCTCAGTGATGGGCTGGCCGCACCACAGGACCTAGGCCTCCTTCCTGACCTGGAGTCATTGTGCACCGCTGTGGATCTGACCAAAGTGACTGGGACCTTCAGGGTATCCTGACTCTGGTTCAGGTAAAGGGCGTGGGGGGACAGGGAGGTGCTGCTGTGGGGGTGGCCAGGGAGTCTTCTGGTTTTCTTCCTCCTTCATCTCCGGGTTACAGTTTTTCGAGTCTGTTACAACTTCCTGTTTTTGACATAAGCCTCCTGGTGCAGGAGGACCAGTGCAGACAGGACCCCTGTGGGTGGGCGGGCGGGCAGGCAGGCAGGCAGGCCAGCCAGGCAGCCAGTTTCCTCTTCTCTCTCCTCTGCCTCAGGCCTTGCTGGCCTTGTCCTGAGAGGCAGGTCCTGGGCTTACCCCCAGCCTGGGCAACCGGAAGCCACATTCTCTTTAGTTGGTCTGGCTTGGAGTGGGCCCAGACCTCAGCCTCAGGGAGCCTTGTCTGGCCAGGCTCTTCTTGACACTGGGTCCCAGGTGATCTATTCCCTCAGGTGGCACAGTCAGCAAGGGTTGGTTGGGCTGGAAGGTAGCCATGGGCTGATTCAGTGCCCCATCTCAGGCAGGGGTCAGGGTGGGCGTGGGCTGGGGTGAGATGGCCGATTTCTTCTTTTTGAAGAGAACTTGGGGCTGCTGACCTAAACGCAGGCTTTCCTTTAACCATGAGACTTGGGGCTTTGGTTCTTCTGTGAAGACTGTTGTTCAGTCTTGACCCCCTTTTTGAGTCTTCTTGGCAGATACTGGAGGGGTTGGCCACTTCCTTTAGCACATCATTTTACAGATGAGCAAGCTGAAGGCAAATGGGGTGAAGTGACTGGCCCAGGGTCCTCACAGCTAGGAAGTGTCAGAAGCCCAAGGAGACAACTGGATGCTTCGGCAGAGTTGGCCCCATCTCAGTGGAGCCCAAGAGTTCTAGGTTCCTAAGGAAGGTCCAGTTCACACAACTGGCCTCTTACTTCCTGGGTCACAAACAAGCCCCCTCCCATCTGGGCTCTCAGAATCAGCTGTTGTCAGAACATCGACGTGGACGTAGAGCCTCTGGCCCATTGGAACTTTGTGAGGCAGAAGCCGGTATTATGACCGCATTTCACAGAGGAGGAGATGGAGACTCAGAGATGTCCCAAGATCACCTGCAGGGGAAATCCTTTTTTAAAAAAAAATTTTTTTAACATTTTCATTTAAAGTTTTGAGTTCCAAATTCTATCCCTCCCTCCCTTTCCTCCCCCCTCCCTGAGAGAGGAAGCAATCAGATAGAGGTTATGCATGTGCAATTCTGTAAAACGTTTCCATATTAGTCATTTTGCACAAAAGGACTCACGTAAAAATATGAATGAATGAAAGAAAGAGAGAAATACATGTTTCAGTCTTTATTCAGACAGAACCCATCCTTTCTCTGGAGGCAGATAGTCTGCTTTGTCAGGAGTCATTTGGGATTGTCTCGGAGCATTGTACTGCTGAGAGGGCTAAGTCATTCACAGTTCTTCATCAAACAGTATTGCAGTTACTGTGTACACCCTTCTGGTTCTGCTCACTTCACTCAGCATCAATTCATGTGAGTCTTTCCAGGTTTTTCTGAAGCCATCCTGCTCGTCACTTCTTATAGCACAATAACGTTCCATTACAATTATACAATGGCTCATTTAGCCATTCCCCAACTGATGGGCATCCCCTCAATATTGCTCTTGGCCACCACAAAAAGAGCTGCTGGAAGTATTTTTGTACACATAGCCCTTTCCACTTTTTTTGGATGTCTTTGGGATACAGACCTGGTAGTGGTATTGCTGGGTCAAAGGGTATGCACAGTTCTCTAGCCCTTTGGGCATAGTCCCAAATCACTCCCCAGGATGGTTGGGTCAGTTCAACAACTCTACCAATAATGCATCAGTGTCCCAGTTTTCCCACTTCCCCTCCAACATCTAACATTTTCCTTTTTTGGTCACATTAGCCACTTTGATAAGTATGAGACAGTACTTCAGAGTTGTTTTAATTTGCATTTCTCTGATCAATAGTGATTTAGGGCATTTTTTTCATATGGCTATAGACAGCTTTGATTTCTTTATCTGAAAACTTCCTGTTTATATCCTTTGACCATAGACAAGTCATTTTGACCTCTCCCAGACTCCATTTCTTCAGCTACGAAGTGGAATAATAACACATCTCTTCATCTCCCAGGGCAGTTGTGAAACTCTGAGATAATAGATATAAAGGGCTTTGAAGCACCTTTGAAACACCATAGGAACCTTAGGGATTATTTTACAGATAGGAAATGGAGGCCCCAGGTGGAGGTTGATTGGCCCCTAGGCCATGCCCTTGGAATTGGAGCCAAGAGGAGAATTCTTTTCCAGGTTTGAGGTGGCCAAGGGGTTTCTCTAAGGTCCTGCCCGGTGCCTGAGTTTCCAGATACCGTCGATACTGTCTCATTCCTTGAGAGATTAACCAGGCCTAGTTGGTAAGAGTAAGTCTGGGGTTACCTGTGTTACTCTGTACTTCATGCTGGTGGCCAAAGGGATCCCCAGCTGTTGGCTCCAGAGGGAAGGATGGCCAGAATGTGGAAGACTTAGCCAAGAAGTGTAAGGAGGAGGGTTCTTTAGAGAATGCTTCCTTGTCCAACCCCAGGAGAGCCTGGTACTCTGGTAGCCAAAGACTCTCAAAGGTGTCTGGGCCAGCTTTCTCAAGCTGCCCAAAGGGTCTCAATAAGTTAATTCTCTAGAGGCTGAGCCCTGCTCCTTTCAGGCTGTGGCTTCTGTGGAGGGCAACAGTAGAATCTGACTGGGTGAATGTGGGGTCTGGAGCTCCAGATGACCAGGCCCATGCTGGCGCAGTGCCTCCTTTCCTTGGCATAGGTGAAGGGAATAAGCGCCCCTGAGGATGGTGGAGAATGAGCTAGGATTGGGAAATGGTCAGATCTGGAAGTCTGTTTCCTTGGCCCCCTTAGGTTCAAGCTGTGTTGGCTTGTGAGGAGGCCCACCTGGTCAGGATGCCTTGGACCCTGAGGCTAGCAGCTGCCAATGGAGCGCTGTGTTTAGTCTGGCATTGCTAGACTGGACCACATGAGCCTGGCCCAGCTCTCCTTTCCAGCTCTATCCTGCATCTCTCATCCTCAGATCCCTCTCCTCACCTCACTCTTTTCTGCCTCCAGGAGTGCTTGACTTTTGCCACTCTGCCAGAGCTCAGCTCTGTCCGTCCTGTAAGGGTTCCCAGCCCAGTTCCCCTTTCCCGTGAAACCTCCCTGATCCTGCCACGGGCCTCATAGAGTGCCACATGTGCCTAGCTGTTCTCCTGCATGTTCTCGTGGTTTCAATCTGTGACCTCATTGGGGTGGCCTCGTGTGCCATGGACACAGGCCATGGGTTCTTCCCTTTCTTCCTGAGGGACTCGTCAGGAGCTGGAGGTTGTGCCCTGGAGCTGGAGGCCATCCTTCCTATGGAGTTATGGGTTCCATTGCAGCATCCTTCACTTGGAGCCTGGGGCCCTCTCACCTTCCTTTTCACTGTGAAGCTTATCCACAAACATTTCCCGAGTGTCTCCCACTCTGCTGGGCCTGGGGGTGCAAAGATGAAACAAACAATGCCTGGCTGTCAGGAGGTTACCTTCCATCGCTGGGGACACAACAGCGTACACATAATCTACACAGTGTATATGGAGTAAATTCGAGACTGTTTTGGGGGAGGAGCTTCAAGCCTAAGAAGTGACTAAGGGAGGAGGGAGTACCTTCCAGGCCTGGGGCACAGCCAGGGCAAAAGTGCAGAGATGGGCCATGGAGGCTCGTGTATAAGTGAACGTGCTTGGAGTGAGATGCTGCATGAGGCTGGAAGGAAAGCTAGGCTGGGGCCAAGCTCTGGAGGGCCTTAAAAGCCAGAGGAGGTAATAAGCAGCCACTGGAGTTGATTGACTGTGTATCTGTTGGGGGGTGGGAGAGGTCAGACCCTGCCCTCAAGGAGGATGACTTTGGCAGCCAGGCAGAGGATGGGCTGGACTGGGGAGAGACCAAGCTCTAGGCTATGGTGATGTTTCAGGCCAGCAATTCTTAAACATGTCGTGGTCTCAGGGCCCCTTTGTGCTCCTAAAAATTACTGAGGCTTCTCCCTACCCCACCTTTTGTTCAGGTGGGTTATATCTATCAGTGTTTACTATATTCAAAGTTAAAATGTTTTAACATTATTATAAAAATTGTTTTGACCTTGCAGACCGCCAGAAAGGTTATCAGGATCTCCTCCCCCCCAAGCCACTGGTTCTTGGATCATATCCTGAGACCTACTGGTCCAAGGTGTAGGGGAGAAGGGCCTAAGCTAGGGTCAAGGCTGTGTGAGAGGAGAAAAGGGCATATGTAGGTGAGAAAACCTTCATGGAAAAAGAAACAAGATGGCGGCCAACTGCATGTAGGGGATGGGTAAGAGAGTAGCATGAAGTCTAGGTTGTGAGCCTGGGCAAATGGGAAGAGAGTGGTGCTTTCAACCGTAATAGGAAAATTGGGAAGAGAACAGGGCCCGGGGGCGAAGACCGGAATGCAGTAAGCTCTGTTTGGGACGCATTGAATTTGAGATGCCTACATGACAAAGTTCAAACTTTACAGTAGCCATATGGTGATATGGGAGTGGATGTCAGGAGAGAGTTATATCCATCTGTGAGAGATGCTGGGTGAAGCCATGGGAACTAATGAGATCACCCAGTGGGAGAGAGCCAACATGGGGCACTGATGTTGGGGGAGGGGAGATATGGCGGAAGCGCCAGTAAAGGGGCCAGAGCAGCGGGAGAATCAAAGAAAAGGAAGAACGGTAAGAGATGAGGGTGGGGCTGACAGGGGTGTATTTGTAGGTGCCGGGGAAGCTGACTGGAGAAGGGGGGGAGAGGGGGAGGACTCTGGAGGGGACAGTCTTCTGGGAAAGAGCAGAGAGATGAGCTGGATCATAGGGGTATGATGAGGGGTTTGTGCTTGTATGTGGCCACCTCCTTCTGCCCACCACTTGATTGTTCCCCTTTTGGTCACTTATCCTTTGGTGGGTGTCCTACAAGACTGGTAGCTCCTTGAGGTCAAGGAAACTTTGTAACTATTATGAGCTGTAGAAGTATGCTGGGCAACAAGTAGCTACTGTGCAGACACGTGGGTTTGGACTGAATCGGCTCTTGACCAAAACTGGCAAGTTGTCCCCGTGTTCATTTCCCCATGTTTTGTTGATTATTCACCAAATATTCGAAGGCAGTTTATGTGCAAAGTTGCCTGGTGGGTGCCCTGGGAAAATGCCAAGAGATACTAAGAGACAGTAACAATGGTCTCTGTCCTCAGAGTACTTTATTTAAGAGTGGAGATAGTGGTTCTGTCTCCCAGGGCCTTGTTTCTTTAGTGGTGAATAAAAGTTCCTGTAATCCCCCCTCTTGGATTGGAGGATGCAGCTGTCCCTGGAATTCCCTGTCTCCTGCTTTCTCTTCCCTTACCCCTCCTTCCCTCCCCCCCTCCCCACTCCTGCTCTCTCTCTCCCCCCTCCTGCTCTCCCTCTCCCCCCTCCTGCTCTCCCTCTCCTTCCTTCCCTCCCTCCTCTCTCTCCTTCTCCCTCTTCCCCTCTCTCCTTCCCCCTCTCTTCCTTTCTCTCCTCTCTTTCACAAAGTCAAGTGGCCATAAAGTAAGTCTAACTCACCTCTGTGTAACACTTTAAGGTTTACAAAGCATCCCACCTAAACAAGTATCCTAGACAGCTCCCCTGACTCCAAAGTTAGCACTTGGTCCAGTAAAGCTCCTTTCACAGCGAATCATTTAGGCTGCTGGCCCTGAGCTATCCTCACACTGACAGGAAAGTTTGCTCCTTGCTCAGCTCTCCGACTCTGTACTCAGGGCAGGGGGTCTGTGTATGGGGATATGTGCCAGGCATCAAGGCCCAATCATATTTGAAAGAAAAGGATTCCTTGCTGGTGCCGGGAAAACGAGCCAAGCACATTTCAGCGAACTGTTATTAACTCTTCTAAGTTCGACTCTTGTCCTTCCTCGTCTCCTGTCGTGTGGGCGCACTCTACCACGGCTCTTTCTTTCATGTGTCAGATGCTTTTGTGTATACAGCGGGCCCATTCCATCCTGTCTTCTGGAGTAGATTGGTACCTCTGTTCCCACTCTTCGTGCGCTGCCGGTTTCCTGATTGCCTACAAATATGCCCGTGGCTCCCCTGTTCTCAAAAGAGGCAGCTGGGTGATACAGTTGATAGAGCACTAGGCCTGGAGTCAGGAAGAGGTGAATTTAAATCCAGCTTCAGACTTCCCACTAGCCACTGTGTGTCCCTGGGCAAGTTATGGCACTTCTGCCTCAGTTTCCTTAACTCTAAAATGGTGATAATATTAGTACCTGCCTTGTGGGTTGTTGTGAGAAGTAAATAAGACATTTGTTAAGGACTTGGCACAGTGCCTGATACATGGTGGGCATTTAATAAATGTTATTTTTCTCAAAAAATCTTCACTTAATTCATTCTTCCATGCTAGGTATCATCCCATATCTCTCCTCCCTTTGTGACTAAACTTGAGAAGGCAGTCTGCCTTGGCTTTCGTTCCTCTCATTCTCCTTTTAACTCCATAGCAAAGGTGTCAATCACAGGGCCTTCCAGTCTGCACGGGGGCCAAATTTCCAAGGTCAGGAACTAGTTCGAAATGTAATTGGGAAATATTTAATAACAAATACTACAATAAATAAATACATACGATAATAAAAACTAATAAAAATACAATAGAACATAGATAATGTTAATGTGCGGTTTTCTAAGTCCATTTTTGCATGGTCCCTTTTAAAATTTGAGTTTGACACCACTGACTTACAATCTGGCCTCTGACTTCATTCAATTGAAACTTCTCTCTCCAAAGTTACTAATGATCTCTTCATTACTTAATTTAATGCCTTTTTCTCAATCTTCACCCTTGATCTCTCTGTAGCCTTTGACACCGTCAATCACTTTCTCTAGGATATTCTCTTCTCTTTAGGGTTTAGGGATATCACTTTCTCCTGGTTCTCCTCCTCCCTCTCTGATTGCTCCTTCCCATTCTCCTTTGCTAAATCCTCATCTAGGTCATGCTATGGTATTTCTTGCCCCCAGTGCTCTGTCTTGGGACCTCTTCTCCCTCTAGACTATTTTGCCTGGTGATCTCATCAGCTCCCATAGGTTCAATTGTTGTCTCTATGGGAATGATTCTCAGATCTTGTGGTTCAGCCCTAACCTCTTTTCTGATCTCTAGACATCTTGAATGGGATGTTCTAGAGACATCTCAGATCCAACAAAAACTGAATTCATTCTCTTTTCCTCTCTTTTCCCTTTCCTAACTTCCCTATTCCTGTTGAGAGTACCTTCATCCTCCCAGTCACCCAGGCTTGAAACCTCGTGGTCACCTTGGACTCCTCGCTCTCACCTGCCAGATCCAGTATGCTGCCAAGGCCTGTTGATTTCACCTCCCGCATCCATTTCACCTCCTGCATCCATTTCACCTCCTGCCGCATCTCTGGTCCATTTCACTTCTGCAGCATCTCTGGTCCACTTCACTACCTGCCCCATCTCTGGTCCATTTCACTTCTGCAGCATCTCTGGTCCACTTCACTACCTGCCCCATCTCTGGTCCATTTCGCCTCCTGTCCCATCTCTGGTGTATTCCTCTCTGCTGCATCTTTAGTCCATTTCACTTCCTTTGAGGGCTTGGGAAAGAGGATGCTTTGCTTTCAGCCCAGTCATGACTGAACAGGCCTTGGAAAGATGAGTGCGGTTGTGGTCCTCATCCAGTTGCTCAGGTGCCTGGGTAGGTGATGATGGGAATGAGAGGGGCAGTCATTCTTCAGACATTGTTTACTCACCAAACACACCTCACTGGCTCAGGGCAGGGCCTGGTTTGTTTATGTATAGTAGAAGCCTGATTTTTTTTCATGATGTAATAAAACAGAGGTCCCAAGGAACATGTGTAAAATTTTATGACCATGATAAATAGTGTGGAGGACTTCCTGGAGAATCAACCAGGAGAATCCATGTGGGGCCAGGGAAAGAGAGCTAGGTTTGGCCTTCCAGAATTGGGTTTGAGTTCTGACTTTCTTACTGTTGGGTGACGTGGCTCAGGCTTCTTTCTCTTGATGGGCCTCATCTTCCTCATCTCCAGAGTGATGCTCTCCAGGTAACCTGTCAGCTCTGTTAATCTCGGATCAGTGAAGTCACTTTTTGCCTGTTGGATCTTCTTGTTCACCTGGCTTTCCAAAGGAGTACATTTGGATTTCTTTTCTCTTTCAGAAATGAGTGTGACCACTCATATGTGCTTCACCACAGACTAGTTGTGTTCTGGGCTCCTTCACTCCATTGCTTTGTACAGATCTCAGGAAATGGAGGGTCCTTGGGCCTGTCCCATGAGGACTGTGCCTTGGTTCTTTGACCTACAGGTGTTGTGTCAAGGTTATGTGACCCCAATTATAGGTAATTGGTACTCAGTCTATAGGTGGCTCACCCTAGGGCCTATTCTGGAAGAAACCAGTATGGGTGTAAGGGAGAAATGTGCTTCTGGCTCTTTGGAGGAAGATTGATGACTGGGAGGAAAAAAAGCACATTTTGTGGTGGGATCAGAAAGGTCTACCTCTGGGTAATTGTATCCCTGAAATAGGTGGCTAGGGGGCGCCATAGTGGATAGAGCTCCAGACCTGGCCTCAGACACTTCCTAGCTATGTGACCCTGGGCAAGTCACTGTACCTGCTTGCCTCAGTTTCCCATCTGTAAAATGAACGGGAGCAGGAAATGGCCAATCACTCCAGGATCTTTACCAAGAAAACCCACAGGGGATCACAAGGAGTCAGACACAACAAAATACCTGAAGTTGGCTAAGCTAGGGCTCCAGAGGCCCCCATTTCACCTCGAAGTGTGCAGGGACATCTCCACTGGGATGATCAAGGCACATCTTGAGCTCAGGGTGTCTAAAGTGGAACATTTTGCCTCCCCAGCCCCAGGCCTGCCTTCTTTCCTCCCCTCCTTCCCAGCACCCCCAACCCCAGGCCTAACCCCCAGCCCTGGGCCTGCCTTCTCCCTCCCCCAGCCCCAGGCTTTCCCTCTCCCCTGCCCCCCCCAGCCTCCCCACCCTTCCTCTCTGTGGTCTTACCATCATCCTCTACCATTCCTTCTATCCTGCACCGCCCCCCCCCCAGCTAATCAGCTATGAACCCTTGCTCAATTGCCAACCTTTGTGGCCTATTCCCCTCAGGTCCCCAGCTCCACTGCCAGAGCCTTGTGGCTCAGCCGGCTTTCAGCTTCCTTTTCTCCCATCCCCCACCCAAAACAGCTGTCAGAGCCATGGTCCCAAGGCCCAGTTCTGACTTTGTCACCCCCTTGCTCAGAAGCTGCCAGTGGCCCTGTTGTTTCTCAGATCTGATTCATGTTTACGTCACAATCTCGCTCGTCTTCTTTTTTTTGGAGCCTGGCCTGGCATGTGGCTGTGTCGAGGAAAGCCTTCTACTAAACCGTGTGTCCCTTGAATGGGGATGTGACTTGTCCAGGGTCACTGCGTGTAGGCCCCGACTGTCCTGGGTCCGAGGCCAGCTTCCCCCAAACTGTTCTTTGTTGCTTTCAAGCAAAGATGAGCTATTAGTAGGAAAAGCTGTAAAGTCACTGGGAATTCTTGGGTGAGTTGGAACGTTTCTATGTGATAGATTGACCGCCGTGTTGCTGGCGACAGTGGCTTCCCGTGCCCACTGGATATCCTTTGGATTGTCCCATTCTGTATGTCTCTTTGGGCCCTTCATCCCCTGTGGTGGACGCTCCAAAATGAGCAGATGCTGCATGCTTCATGGAGACCACTGCCCTGTACCTGGGATCTGTGAGAGAGCGAGAGATAGAAGCCGCCTCTAGTCAGAAATAAAGAACGTTTTAGTTGGTGGGGCCTGCAGAGAATTGTGAGTAATTATCACAAGGAAAGCAGCCCTGTCCTCAGCCTCAGTCTCCAGAAGGGCGGCTCCCCAATGTCAAGGCTTCTCTGCCCAGGAGTGCAGCAAGGATGGCATGGGAGCAGCCTGGCTGGGAGCCTGGGTTGGGCACTCAAGGCCCCTGGGAGCCAGATTGGGCTGCTGGCAGTGTGCATTTGGGGGCTGCTGGGATGATTACTGGGCCCCCATGTTTACCATGTTCTCAGGGACAGAAGGGTGCTTTTCCGCTGTATGGGGATGGGTGTTCTGCCTCCTGGTTGGGTGGGCTGCGGGGCTTCGAATGCTAGACTGAAGAGTTTGTACCTTGTCCTAGAGGCAGCAGAGAGATTCTGGAGAAAGGAGGGACATGGGCTCCCTTGGTCTTGGGCAGACTATTTGGGTGCCTTCCCAAGGATGAGCCAAGAGGGAAGAGAGGGCAGGTATGTGCCCAGACTGTGATCCTCCTTTGGGCCTGGGCAGGGAGCAGCCCCCAGCCTCAGGCTCCTTACCTAATGAGGTGGCTGGGACAGCAGCATGGGGCCACATTTGCCTTGGTTGTCTAGGGACTTGGCTTCAAATCCTGGCTCTGAAACTTGCAAGCCCGATGAACTGGGGCAAGTTAGGCCCACTCTGAACATCAGCTTTGAAAACTCTGGACCGGCGTTTTTTTCCAATTACTACTAGTTTGTTTTCCCTTCCCTGTCCTACCCCCTGCATTGGGAAAACAAAGCTCATGTGACCAATGGGCATAGTCAGGCCAACATTTCTGAAACTGCCTGTCTCTGGTGCACCTGGAGTCTGTCCCCTGGTGGGCAGGGGTTGAGCAGCTGGGCAGCTGGCTTTCCCATGGGTCCTCCTGAATTGTGGCTGATCCTTGTGGCGATTTGCTTTCTTCAGTCTTGTTGCTGTTGGAAAAGGTGGCTCTCGACGCTCTGGGTGCCAGCTCGTGCAGGGCTCCCCAGGTTTCTCTGAGACATCTGTTCATCGTTGCTTCTGGCGTGTCAGGACTCCACTGCATCCTGACCCCGTCATTGGCTTAGTCCTTCCTCCCTCTTTGTCCCAGTTTTTGGCCCACAGATGGGTCCTTTTCTTCCCTTCCGGGTCTCTTTGCAGGACAGGCCTAGTGGGGGTGTCACTGGATCAAAGGGAGGCCCACATGAGGAGATGGGGGAGCTCTAGGTTGTCTCCAGAAAGCTTGGCCCGGTTCATGGCCTTCCCCCCGGAAGTGCATTCCTAGCAGGGTCTATGACTTGACCTATGTCACATAGCTACTTTGGAAGAATCAAGGGCAGACCTGAGGTCCCAGCTCCCATCACACGGGGCTTCCCAGCCTTGATCTCCCTGGGCCGAGCCGAGGCCTCTAAGGGCATGGGCAGTGCTTGGGGCGTCACTGCCTGGGGGCTGATGGGAGCTGGCACTTTAACTCACGAGGGGTCCTAACTCTAGAGCTAAAGGGCCCCCCGAGCCTGTCTAGACCTCCCATTTCATGGATGGGGAAACAGAGGCCAGCAGGGCGAAGTGACTTGCCCAAGGTCACACAGCGAGTACGTGTCGGAGGTCAGATTTGAACTTAGCTCCGAGAAGGGCAGTGCCTTGCTCAGGGTCATCCTGGTGTCCCTGTCCACAGCAGAGCTGGGATTTGAACTTGGCTCCTCTTCTGTCCAGAGCTAGCGATGGTGCCTGCCCATGACCTGCCTCATCGCAGACAGCGGCTGTTGGAGAGGAGGCTTTCCTGGCACCGAAGGCTCTCTACATCCTCAGACCCCCGTCTGTGTGCCGGCCTGGGCCAGCGCCTGCCTTGCCTCAGCCTGCTCCTGTTTCTCTTGAGCAGCGGCCTGGACATGGGCTCCCTGTTTGGTGAGCTCCCTGGGCCTGGTGAAGGCTGTCCTCCCAGAACTCTTGGGCCCAGTGAGGCTTGCTTCTTATCAAAGAACAAGGGCTCCCACCTGGGATCTCTGTGGTCGCTCTTGTGGCTTTGGTTTGGAAGCAGTCCTGAGATTCTTTTCATCCCTGGAGCACTTCCATGCCATAGAGGATCCCAGCATAGTCTTATCTCCATAGGAACAAGGAAGGCTCAGCCAGAGAGATCGTGGGGATATTTTACAGAGTAGGTATCTCCGTCACTACTGGCTCAAAAAGCCAAGGCTGCAGCTTTTCCTGGGCAGCTGCTGGAAAATGAACTGCCATGGGCATTTACAGAGTGACCCCAGGCAGGCCTGGAGGGGAGAAGAGAAGACCAGCTTCCCCATGCTGCCCTGGGGTAGCAGGCACAGCCCTTTCATGGCTGCTCGGCTTAGGGTCTTTGGCATTTATTCCCATTTGGCTGGAGAGCTCAAGCTGAGCCTCTGTTGGGGGAGGAGGGGCGCTGAGTGCCCAGGTGGTTTGAGGAATGTGAATTGGCATCAGTGGAGCAGGGAGTAGGGGAGGGGATGGCAGAAGGGAGAGCAGAGAGCCTGGGTTTGGGGCTTCTTCCAGCTCTGTCTTTGTCACCTGAAGGCTTGGAGGGAGGCCCCTGACTTTGGAACCCCAGAGAGGGGATGCCATGGGTCAGCGTGAGCTTCAGGCTCCTGGCGGCAGGATGCGGCTGACCGGGCCAGGCCTTTTCACTCCAGCAGTCTCCTGGTGGTTCTGGTGCTGGCAGCTCTGGTCCCAGCGGTTCTGGTCCTGGAGGCTCCGGTCCTGGTGGTTCCAGTCCTGGCATCTTCAATCTTGGCGGTTCTGGTCCTGGAGGCTCCGGTCTTGGAGGCTCCGGTCCTGCCATCTTTGATCTTGGCGGCTCTGGTCCTGGAGGTTCCGGTCCCAGCGGCTCTGGTTCTGGTGGTTGCGGGAGCCTCCTCACTGGTCTTCTGGCCTCCAGTCTTTTCTTTCCAGTCTGCCACCAAAATGCTTACCCTAAGACAAAGGCCAGCCATGTCCTCCTGTGCTCATGGGCCTCCCCAGGCTTCCTGTTGCTGAGAGGATCCAGGCACAGATCCCTGGCCCAGAAGCTTTGGCGGCTTCTTTCCTACTTCTCACCTTCATGAACTGGCCATTCCTCCTTTCTTGCCTTTGCATGTGCCATGCCCAGAACTAGAGCCCCCTCCTCCTGCCTTCCCCCCTCCCAGGTCACCAGGCTAGCTAGTGTTGCAGCCAGTACTTGAATCCAGGACTTTGGACTGCCTGTTACAGGCCCTTGAACTTTGGGCAGCTTGTCCTTTGGCCCTCACCAGAGGCAAAGCTCCTTTTCCTTTAAAATGAGCGGTGGGCGGCTCGTTGGCAAGGCTGCTTTGGGAAGCCGTGTCCTAGGTGCTGTGGCCACTGAGACCACAGCCAGGCAGCTTCTTCGTGGAGCAAAGGCCGCCTGGCTGCGTTGGGCACTGGGCTGTGGTCAGCCTCCTTGGCCTCTTTTAAATTCATGTGTGACTGTGTCAGAAACCCGCTTTCTTGGCTGAGCTGGGCTTCCCAAATGCTCCATCCTTCATCCTTTATCCTAAATCCGTGATTTTGTCTTTAAGGAGATTTTTCTTGGGTGAGAGGCTTGATCCTCCTGGGAGGGGGCGGCACCTCGGCTTTTAGCTATTCAGCTTCCAAAGGGCTGGAATCTGCCAGTTAGACAGGCGTGTTTTACCATCAGAGTTCAAGATAGCAACTGTTGTTGAGGTCTCGGCTGGCCAAATATGGCCACTGTCCCGTTCCCTTGACTGGGGGTGTGTGTGCTGGGCTATTTGTGCACTTGGCCAAGTGCCTCTGCTGAGTACACATTGGTCGGAGAGCCCAATGGAGGGGCATGGGGGGCTGGGAAGCCAGCCACAAGCCAGGCCTGGGCTTCAGGGGCCTCTTCCACCTGTGGCTCAGACCTTCAGTGAGGGCCCAGGCACCGTCATCACCCGCTGCCGTCCCCAGACAGCCTGTCTTAGCCCTTCG
Source organism: Phalanger gymnotis (assembly GCA_028646595.1). Taxonomy (NCBI): domain Eukaryota; kingdom Metazoa; phylum Chordata; class Mammalia; order Diprotodontia; family Phalangeridae; genus Phalanger; species Phalanger gymnotis. The sequence goes on along the minus strand of CM053624.1, from coordinate 1,353,984 downwards.
GGCCTCTGCTGGGCCCATGCCCTGTATGTGCAATCAAAGGGGCTTGAGAGGCGTGGGGTGGGCTGTGGCTCTGTCTGTTTCTCTGTCCGGCTTGGTGCCAGTGTTTGCCCCAGGTGGGTGAGAGCCTTCTGTGCTGATTACCTCTGGCTGTTTATTCCTCGCCTGGCTTCCTTGGAAGGAGAAGCTGCTTAGCGGGTGGGCCCTTGGCAGTGCCCAAGCTCTCTGTCCCCTCAGAGCACCAAGGGGTACGTGTGGCAGGAAGGCTGGCTGCTACTTATCAGGAAGTTGAGAGCATCTCCTATAGATACCTGGTGTGTGTGCATGCACATATGTGAGTGCACATGTATGTGTGTGCATGTAGACATGAACATGTGTATATGGGAATGTATTTGTGTTTGCACATGTATATGAGTGCAGGTGTGTATGAATATGTATGTGTGTGAGTGTATGACTGCAAGTATGTGAATGAGTATGCATGTGTGTGAATGAGTGTGTAAGTGCAAGTGTGTGAATGAGTGCATGTGTGTGAGTGCCAGCGTGTGAAACAGTAAGGCACCAAACACAACATCAACGATAATCGTGAACATGCCTATGTAGTTCTGTATTGCAAAGTATGAGAGACTCTCCATAAAAAAGTAAAGGAAGTATAGCATTTATTCAGACACCAGAAAACCATGTCCTGTAACCAAATGCTCAGCTCCCACAGCCAGTCAGCCCACTTCATCATAACAGCAAGGAACTTAAAACACCTTATCACAGCCTGGAGCCTCACCATCTCAAGAACTCTCTGACCCCCTGCTGGGGTCTTCCCAAAACAAACTCACAGTACAGCTAAGTCAGTCTGTTCAATTCTAACAATCACCAGGGTGGCCATCAGCAGCCACCAGCAGCCATAACATCTTTCTCTGTCTCCCTCTCAGCATTTTCTGCGACATAACTTTCTTTTCCTGTCAGGAAGCTCCTCCCTCCATGTAACTTAGGCTTCCTATGACAGAAACAGGTCACATGGCCTGTTGATGGGTGGGAAAGATCTTCAAATCCAAATTGCTACTACAGTATGTGAATGAGTGTGCATATGTATGAGTGAAAGTGTGTGAATGAGTGTGTGCGCACACGCAAGTGTGTGAATGAGTGTGTGTGTGTGAGTGCAAGTGTGTAGATGAGTGTGTGTCCATGTGAGTGCAAGTGTGTGGATGACTTTGTGTGTGAGTGTGCATGTGTGTGAGCATGGGGGTGGGCAGCAGCCTGCCTCCTCCTTCCCCTGCCTGGCTTTTTGAACTCTGCCTGGGTCTGGACTGGCAGACACAGTCAGCTGTTCCCAAGCTTGCCCAGCTGACAGCAAGGGGCTGGCTTCAGTCATTCTTAGGATCTGGGCACTCCTTCCTTGATCCCCACCCCTAATGCAGTTGTCCGTCATGTGTGAATGACCACTCAGGCCTCTCCCAGGATGAGGTGATATCTCCAAACTTCCCTTGGCCGCTCAGCACCTGGCTACCGGCTCCAGACCATGTGGTCTCTGCTCTGACCACATCCTCCCAAAGACTTGGGCTGAGATCAGTGACCTTTCATCCACTCGTGCCCATTTTCACAATGTAGAATAAGGTGCAGAAAGTGATTTTGAGGGAGAGGACAGAGCTGTATGTCCCATCATTGAGAGAGGGGCCCCGTTGGACTTAAGCTGTATTCACAAAGAGGAATGGAATAGAAATGGCCATGAAGCGAGGTGGCGCCGTAATGCAGACAGCGTTGCACTTGGATTTGGGAAGTGGCATTTGGCATTGGGGGACAGCCCAGCCTCTGCCTGGCCCAGCTCTGAACCTCAATTTTCCCAGCTGTGAAATGGGGCCAGGACCCAGGCCTGGCTCTGCCACCCCCGGTCCAAGGCCTTGATGGGCTTGGCTTCCTGCCAGCTACTCTCCATGGTGACAGTAAAAGCCCTGAACAAACACTGTTCACCTGTTTGTTTTCATTAGCAACTGAACTGTCGGTGGATGAATGCCTGCCCAGATGCTGGTGGGGTCTCATGACTTGAGAGCCGGCCCAGCGCCTTTCAGCGTGATGGGTCAGGGCTGCTATCAGCTGCTATTTCCTCAACCTCTCATTGGGTTCACTTTTTGAAACCTTGCAAGTGAATCCCCCACCACCTCTGTTTGTTAGTTGTGGAGCAGACCGGAGTGGGAGGGTGCCATGAGGGCATGGGTGCCATGGGGGTGTGGGTGCTCCACAGGGAGGTTGCCATGGGGTTGTGGGTGCTTCACAGAGTCGGTGCCATGGGGGTGTGGGTGCTGCACAGGGAGGGTGCCATAGGGGGTGATGATGCTACAGGAGTGAGGGTACCAGAGGGTTATAGGTGCCATGGGGACAGTGCCATGGGAGTATGGGTGCCACGGGGCTGTGGGTGCCACAGGGTGTGAGGATGACACAGGGGGTGAGGGTGCCAAGGAGGGGTGAAGGTGCTACAGGGTTATGGGTGGTCCACAGGGGGGTGCCATGGGATTGTGGGTGCCACAGGGGGTGATGATGCCACAGGGGTGTGGGTGTCACAGGGTTGTGGGTGCCATGGGAGTGTGGGTGCCATGGGGGGAAGTTGTCATAGGGATGTGGGCGCCATGGGGCTGAAGGTGCCATGGAGGGGTAAGGGTACCACAGGAGTGTGGGTGCTGCACAGGGAGGTTGCCATGGGGTTGTGGGTGCCACGGGAAGGGTGCCATGGGAGTGTGGGTGCCACAGGGGTGACGGTGCCAGGGGGAGAGATGCCTATGTTTCTTTATTGGTGCCTTTTGGTTTCACATGGCTGGCTTTCCCAAGATGGCGCCCACATCACTATTGAATGCTCTCTTGTAACATGGGTGAGGTTCCCCACTGATATTCCCCCCTCCTATTTGGCAGAGAAGAGAAGCTTCCCGGGAGTTTTCTAGGCCCTGCCTGGTGGGCAGCTGCTTGGGAGGCCGTGCCCGCCATTGTTGGGGTGGCCAGCCTTCCCTCGTGTGGTTCCCTGGGAGGCTGTGGACTCTGGTCTGTGCCATGCCTCACGTTGCTAGCATTCGTTTCTCCTCCTGCATGCAGGAGCATGCTTCTCTATGGCCTCCCTTTCAGCAGGACACATCTAGTTTTCTTCCCCAGCCGTTTCCTTCTGCAGTTCAGATTGGTGAAGAAGCACGTTTGGGCTTCTAGAAGAAATGACTGAGCGGAGGGCCCAGATCTGCGGGCCTGTCTCTGCCGATCTGCCAGAGTGTGCCTTCGTTCTGGAGGCTGCGAGGAAGCCTTCCTCCTGCTGGTGTTTGGCCTTTGCTGAGCCTTCCCTTTTGTAAGGCCTTGGGAATTTTCATTTTAAATGATAGACTGAGGCTAGCCTCATTTTCTCACTCTTCGCATTTCTTGCTGTCATCATGTAGAGAGGGACCATCTGGCCTTGCTGCCTCAGTCATGAAGCAGATGCGGGTGACAGGGTATCCACCATTCCGTTCCCGTAGTCCCCCACCTCTCTGCCAAGAGGGTTTCATTCTCCTGGTTTCATCCATGGGCCTGGCGCTTGTGAGGTCTTCCAAGTTTTGTTTTTGGTGGCAGACTTTTAAGCAGAGGAGGCAAACACCCTGAATGTTGCCTGTGCTTTTTGCATTAGAGTACTGAGGTGGGTTTTGGGATCTCCTGATCTGGCCCAGTTGCTGCTGAGGCAGTGACTTCAGGATGGTGTCTGAGACACATGGTTAGCTTTTGACCAGATGAAGGGATGGCGCTTTGTTGGGGGGGGGTCCCGGACTGAGAACAACTCAGTGTACTCTCTAGCAGTTGGGTTTTCATCCCAGGATTTCTGAAAGGCCACGTTTTTTCCTGATGTAGTGGGTGGTCTTGTCTCCTCAGAGGCAGAACAAGGCAGCTGGACCGGAGGGTGTTGAAGGGCCCTCCCAGCTCTGGTGAATGTTCTTTATGCCCCAGAAATGAAAGCTTGAAGGTGGTCGACGGATGAGACTGAGTGCTCAGAATGGCTCAGGGACTGGCCCTGGTGCCGTATGGCCTCAAAGGTTCTGCTCAGGGAGTTGTTCATTTTGCTGTCTTGAGAGGCAGATGTGGGCCACCGGGGGAGTGATCATCCCTTTGCAGAGCCTCCTTCTTAAAGAGAATGTTGTTGGTGAAACATCGTGGCTTTTCTGGAGCCCTCAGATGTGCATGTTAGAGAGGCAGTAGCTGCCCTGGGGAGGTGGTCTGGCCTCTTCTTTGGGATGGCCTGCACTAGCCTGAGCTCCCTTTGTTTGGGGCCCCAGTTCAGAGCCTCTTTTCTTAACTATAGGCTTGCCGGCAGATAGACCAGACTGGCTGACTCACTCCGCTGTGCTCTACAAGTCTGTCCACAAGCGCCCTGGGACCTTCCCAGCTCAGGTCCTGTTTCAACAATCTGGCTAGCAGCTGTTGTGGGGGTGAAAGACCAACACAGGCCCAACAACAAGCATGTGGCCAAAGCCCAGATTCTTTTGATCTGCTTTACTAAGGAAAGCAACGTTAAGGGGTTGACAAGTTTACTTTAATCCAGCATACAGACCTCATTCACTTAGAGCAAATTACAAACAAATTACAAACATGGAGAGACAGACCGAATACAATTCATAGTTACCAACATCTGAGTTCAACCCGGGCGCTCATAACAAGGGCTGGTCCAGAGTCACGAGGGCCACCACTGCTGTGGGTAAGAGCTCTGAAAAAGAGAAAGCCAACCCCTGGTTTTACATCTTTTTAAGGGTCAAGGGTGAGTCACACATACGACTCACCCACGTGTCCTAGAATCGTCATAGCCACTCACCCATGTGACCTAGCGTAGTCACAAAGAGGTGACTTAAACCCACGTGGTCTAAAAGCCTCTGGTGTCCCAAACATGTCACTCAAACTCATGTGTAAACTAGGCTCTCCCCTGAGGCAAGGAGGTCACCAAGGACTCCCAAATCTAATCAAGGAAACAAAGGCCAAACTTTTTAAGGGCACTTGGTTGAACTGAGTGCTAAGAGCCCATTTTGTTTACCAACACAGTTTCCTGGAGCCCCCCCCCCCCCCCCCCCCCCCCCCCCCCCCCCCCCCCCCCCCCCCCCCCCCCCCCCCCCCCCCCCCCCCCCCCCCCCCGCCATGGCTTGGCTTTCCAGCCTTCTCGCCTTCCCAATCCTTGAAAACAAGAGTAAAGGAGCATTGTCATTGATGATGAGGGTGGCAGTGACGGTGTCTTCAGCCTTGGTCCTTCTAGCCTCCCATTTCCCCAGCCTGCTCCTTCTCTGCATCCCCCATCCCTTCTCTATAGTCCTGGCTTGTGGCCAGTCATTGTTCCTGGTGACCGAGGTTGGCTCCCGGGCCTGTTGCCCAGCACAGAGAGTCTGAGGACTGGCCCATCCCTGGTCAGGGCCTCCAGTCTTTCTTGGTCCCATTGGAGGGGACAGCTCCCACCCCAGCTGAGATCCACCACCCTCTAGTGGGCTTCTCTCAGCTTCTCGAGGGCAGGCACCCTGTCTTGGCTGCCAGCCTCTTCCCCCAGCTTACTCTAAACTAGCAGTTCTAGAGATGACACAGTGTGAGCAGGGCGGCTGTTTTCATAGAGAATGTCGATCATGGGCTAGAAAGGCCAGCTGGGTTCATCTCCTAATTTAAGAGGTGAAGGAACTGAGGCCGAGGATTCCCATGAAGGAAAGGAGCACATCCTCTGTCCCCAAGTGTTCTCTCCAGGCTGTGATGGGTCAGCATTGGGGAAGTCCTGTTTCCATGATGTTGTGTCGGGAGGTGGGAGGTTTCATCTCTGATGTTCCAGTTGTATCTGTGGGTGCAGCGGCCAGAGCCTGGGCCTGGGAGCTGGGGGAATGGATTTATTTGGAGAGCAGGTTTCTGGAGGGTGGAAGCTGGCCACAAGGAAAGGAGTGTTCACGGCTCTGCAGAGGGTCATTCTGTGGTCGATCAATGAGCTTTATGAGGCGCTCCCTGGGTGCCAGGCACTGTGCTACCCACTGGGAATGCCAAGACAAGCTGAAAACATGATGCCTGCCCTCAGGGAAGCTCACAGCAGTGCACATGAGATAACATACAAGCCGTAGACAAAAAATGGAAGGTCATCCTAGAGGGGAAGGCACTAAAATGGGGGACGCCGGGGGGGGGAGCCTATTGCTGAAGGTGGGACACGGGAGTTTTCTTGGAGGAGCATTCCCACAGTGGAGGTCAGCCCTTGGACAGGCGCAGAGATAGGAGGGGGCCTGCCCTGCGTAAGCAACCATCTGGAGGCCAGTGTGATGGGATCATAGAGTTCATGGTGGTGGTGGTGGGGAGAATTGTAAGGACCTTGGAAAGATGGCAGGGTCGTGTTTGGCAAAGTCAAACTGATTTGAGGAAGAGACACCACTGATGCAGAACTGCTCTCTGGGTCTGAAGGAGTGGCTCCATGTTGTGCCCTCCTCAGGAGAGGCTGGAGGCTGCCATTTTGGAGCGCTGATCACCACCCTTTCACTATGCTTGCCTTCACTCACTCAAAGCTTCCTATGATTTTCCACTTGTTCTGTGGCCCTTTTTCTTTCTTTTTGAATTTATTTAGTATTTTATTTCCCCAGTTACATGTAAGAACAATTTTTAATGTTCGTCTTTAAAATTTTGAATTCTAAAGTCTCTCCTTCCTATCCCCCCACCCCCCATCCCCACGTTGAGAAGGCAAGCAGTTTGATAGAGGTTATACATGTGTAGTCATACAAAATATTTCCATATTAGTCATGTTGTGAAAGAAAGCAGACCAAAAAAGAACTTCAAGAAAAGTAAAGAAAGTACAAAAGTCTGCTTTGGTCTGTGTTCAGGCCCCACCAGGTCTTTGGGGATGGATGGCATTGTTCATCCCAGTCCTTCAGAGTTGGCTTGGGTCGCCGTGTTGCTGAGAATGGTTAGTCCATTCCTGGCTGAGCATCTCCCAACACTACTGTGACTGTCCACATTTCACTCTGCATCCGCTCATGCAAGTCTTCCCAGGCTTTTCTGAGAGCAGCCTGCTTGCCATTTCTCAGGGCACAATAGTATCCCATCACAAGCACATAGCACAGTTTGTTCAGCTGTTTTCTCAATTCCCAGTTCTTTGTCTGTGGCCCTTTTCAAATTGGGTGATGGATGTGGCATTTTCCCCTGGAGCTGGGCTTAGGAGTTGCTTCTGGTGGCTGAGAATTCAAGCAGAAAGGCAGCAGGGCTCTTTCCCAACGGGCATTGGTGTTCTAGGAGTCTTTGTCTGCGGGTAGACGTTACAGGCTTCTCAGATCTTGGAACCCGCATCCTGGTGGCACCGATGCGCTACATTTGCTTGAGGATACTTGGATGTCAACCCAGGTCTGCCTAGTGAATGGTCCTCACATTTCTCTCTAGCCCTTCTGGCCAGCTTGTTAACATTTGGGGAGCTTCTTGGAGCTGAGGGCAGGAGGCTTTTAGGAGACGAATCCCACAGAGTGGGGCCTGGTGACTCCTGGGGGCCATTGGCGCCGCAATGCTTCTTGCTCCCATGAGCTTCTGCTCCAGATGGTGACCTGGCATAAGCCAGGAATGTCCACTCCACCTAGGCAGGGCCCTTGGTTGTTTGCCCAGGAGCTCTCAGCTCCAGCCTAACTGGGAAGGGCTGCTGGTCTCTGAGGTGCCCTGCTACAGATGGGGTCCTTTCTGAACCTTGGCTTCCTCCTCTATAATGTAAACAAGGCTGACTTCTGTCTCATAAGTCTCTGGACCCCCTTGTGTGAGCTGCTCCGTCATCATCAGCCCACAGGAATCCCTAGGCAGGCAGAATGTTGGACTTCGGAGCTTCTGCGTTGGGTCACTGGGATGACCCTGTACAGCAGAAAAGGAGTTCGAGATTCTGAGTGATCCAGAAAAACTGGCTGTTCTTTGGATCGTTTGGCTCTCCGCCTCTGGGACAAAGCAGCAGGTTTGTATCTGGGGACTGTGTTTGAGGAGGGTTCTTTCCGCACGACCTTTGGGAGGCTCCATGGATACCTCTATGGTGCACCTTTGGACCTGAGCCCCTTCCTTGCTGCTCCTCACCTCCTGCCCCCTTGCTTCTCTTCTTCTCTGCTCAGAAGCAGGAAAGTTGATGTGACGTCCACTCTTTGGGGCTGTGCCCCCTGACCTGAGGGGCTTCTGAAGCCCGGTCCCTCTGCCAGACTCTCTCACTCACAGTCAGGCAAGAGTGTACATGCACATAGTGGCCATTCATTCCCAATGGCCTGGGTAAATAAACATTCTGAATATTTTTAGGCATCAAATATTGACCCGGCAGCCAGAGCTGCCATCTCCTCCTTGTGGGGCCTGGTGAATGAAGTGGCAGGAGCCCCTCCCTTCCTCCCTCCCTCCCTCCCACAGCAGACAGTTCTCTCTTGGCCCAGTCTTCAGGGAGAGCGACCTTTAAGAAGAGGAAAGGCCTCCTCTCCACTGTAGAACTCGGAACCTAGAGAATGTGAGGAGCAAAGTGGGGCATTTCTACGCTGTCCTCTCTCCCTAGCCTGTCTCATATACCACCACCAGGATGGGGAAAAGCACTGGCAGGCTAGCTTCTCTTTGGGCTGGAGGCCGGGGGACTCCCCAACTGCCCCTGAGGCCCATCGTGTGGTCTTCCTTGATGCCAGTGATGAGTTAGGCTCCCTTCTGGGTGGGAAAGCGGCCCCAGATAACAGTGTTTGGGGCCCCAAGAGTTGAAAACATGTCTGTTAGCGGGGGTTTGATGGCCTGTTTTCATCTCATCGATCCCTCTAATAGCATAATGGGGTGCCTAGGGGGACCCCCACTCGAGGCCCTGGATCGGGTTTCTGTCGTTCTTGGCCCTGCTTGGTTGTTGAAAAGCCTTCATGTGCGTGGTGTGGCGCCTGCTCGTCCGCAGGTGCAGGAGGAGTGTTTTTGAAAAAAGGAAAATGAATGGCCCATAAACTAATGGCCGGTGAGCCTGATTTTGATTTCTGGCAAAAATTTTAGAATGATATTAAAGAGATGGTCCCTGAAAATCTAGAAAAGGAGGCAGTGATCAGATATGACAGCACGGATGGCTTCAGCAAGAGGCCAAACTGGCCTCATCTCCTTTCTAACAGGGTGGGGGTCTAGACTGTAGCTTGGAGCTTTCAGCCAAAGAGGCCAGACTGGCCTCATCTCCTTTCTGATGGGACGGGGGTCTCAACTGGCAAGATCAGGCCAGCCTCATCTTCTTTGTGATGGGGCAGGGAGGTGCCATGTCTAGGCTGGCAGCTTGGAGGCTGTTTTGTCAAATGTGTGGCTCAAACCAGGTTGACTCTCATACCAGTCTTAAGTCTGGGGAGTTGTGGGCTGACTGAGTGCAATGAGGTACATTATTAATGTTTGGCTGTTAACTTGGAAATGCCGTCTCTATTGGGGAGCCCAGTGATCTGTGCTTGCGTCTCTGCTGCTCAACATTTTTATCAATAACTTGGAGGAAGACCTCGCTCACATGCTCCTCCAGATTTCATAGCTAACACCAGATAAGGAGCAGGGCCTAAAACCCCCAGGTGGCTCCCTGGGCAGAATCGGATAAAATGAAACATGAGGGGAAGGGGGCATGGGTCTAAGGTGGGGAGGTTGGGGTGAGCCACAGTTTGTGTGAAGGACAAGGGGTTTGGGGCACCTGGAGCCCCTCAGAGTCAGGGCGCAGGTGGCCGTGAAGAAAGGTGGCTCAGCGTGGGTCTGCGTGCTAGTCGAACCTAAGGGATTGAGCTCACTGGGCTCTTCCAGCTTTGTGTCTATGGTGGGTTGTCGGCTGGCTCAGTGAGGCTGCAGCCCTTGGGACCTCCAGGCCCCATCCCCTGATGGGGCCTATTCTTCACCAGTGACCCCACAAAGTATGGGCAGAGGCTAGGATTCTTTTCACAGAAGGAATGAGAGTGGACCTTTCAGCAGCCCAACTGATGGTGAACTCAGAGTCTCCAGGGTTGGGTTTAGAAATAACAGCCCATGACAGCAGAGACTGTGCAATTGAGGGCTGTTCTCTGCCTTCCTGGATTCCTTGGAGAAGGTGTGGGCAAGGCCTCTCACGATTCACAAGCTCCCCAGCACTGAGCATGGTCTAGGACCCTCCCCATAGCAGGTGTTTGGGGTTTATAGAATGGATGTGGAGGGGACAGAAAAAGTAGTCTCATCAATCAGTGAACACTTATTAAGGGCCTACTATGTGCTAAGCCCTGGGGTTACAAGAAGAGGTAAAAGACCGGTCCAGTCCTTCAGGATTTTACAGTCTAATGGAAGACAACAGGCAAATAGGTACAAAATGAGCTCTGGGCAGGACAGAGGGAGATTCTGGACAGAGGGAAGGCCTGGGATTGGGAAGGCTTCCCGGCCTGAGATTTTAGCTGGGATTTAAACGAAGCTGGTGAGGTCAGTGGTCTGAGCAGAGGAGGGACAGTGTTCTAGGCCTGGGGCATGGCCAGAGAGGACCCCAGAGCCAAGAGATGGAGGGAGGCCTGGTGCTACTTGCTGGAAGGACGTGTCAGGGCTGATCTGTAAGGAGACTGGACAGGCTGGGCAGGGCTCTGAAGGCCAAACTGAGCATGTCTTATGTGATCCTGGAGGCCATGGACAGCCTGGAGTTTAGTGATGTGATTGGACCTTTGGTGGCTGAATGGAGGATGATCTGGATGGGGGGAGACTGAGTCAGCAGAATACCACCCCCTCCCCCCATCTTCTCCTGTCTCAGGCTGTTGCAGTAGGAGCGTGCCATGGGGTGAAAGGAGGCCTGAAACAGAAGCCCGGATCAGGCTGTGCAGGCTCTGACCGTTCTCGGGGCGGGGGTGGGGTGGGGTGGTGTCTGTATTTGGTCCTGGAGGAGCTGGGTGGCAGCTGAGTGACAGGCCTTGAAGTGGGGGCTGCTTCAGGCCTGAGGGGTGGAGCTGCAGAGAAAGAGGGAGGTGTGACCCTGGTGTGGTGAGCCTGGCTGCCTGAGAAGATGGTATGGCAGTGCCCTTGAGATGCCCAGCGCCTGCCCTCTTGGGGCATAGCGTTGTCAGTGGGGAGTCTGCTGCTGGCCCCAGAAGGCTTCCCTCACTCTGGGATTGCCTCTGGGCATGCTTGTGTCCTGCTCCTAAGAAATCCACAGGTAGGAGCCAGGCCAGTGGCTGCCTGGGCCCTGGGCAGAAGGCTGAGCATGTTTGTGACACTTTTGGGAGGCTCATGTTACATTGTGAGGTCTCCCGCCAGGCACTCCTGGTCGTCAATGGGAAGCGACAGCCAGTTTTCAGGGATTTGTTTCCCACTCCCCCTTCCCAGACTTGGGGAAGGATTGGTCAGTCTGAGCCATCCGGCTCGGCTCCCGCAGGACGCCTGGTCTTTCCTCCTTAGGGGGACTGCCTTGTCCCTGCCTCTCTCAGCTTCCCACCTGGGTCCGAGCTCTCTAGGAGGATGGGTTCAGGGGAATCATTCCTTGGGGAGGTTGAGGCTATACTGGCCCCATAACCTCCATTCGGCTCCTTTCCCTCTAAACAGGAACAGAACACTTCCAAGCTGGGCTTGACTGGCCCTTTGGGCCTGTGAGTGAGGGCTTCCTCAGGAGGGCTGTGGGGAAATGCCTTTAACTCACTTCAAAACAGGATATCTCGGAATAGCCTAGCTTTAAATATACAGGCTTGTCCCTGGCTATGTCTGAGGCCCAGAGAAGCTCACTCCCAGGAGAGGAGATGCTGGGATATTTTGGGGTACAATCCCTTCAGATGAGGTACAATCCTCCAGCAGGGTGGGTCGTCCAGACAAAGGTCTGGGGCTTCAGGCCAGGTCTTACCCACCCCACCCCCCAAACAAACAAACAAAGGTTCTTGGGGAGTGGGGTAGCTTGGTGCTTCTGTTTAGGGCCAGAGGGCCCTGTTTGGGCTCTGGGGTGGAGGGGGTGATATAATAGCGATGTTTTTGTGGGTTGTCATTTCAGAACCAGCAGAAAAGGGGGTTGGTGGAAACATATTTTTTAAGCCACAAATCCTCCAATTCATTTTGGTTCCAAAGAGACTTGGTGCAGGGAAAGACAACTTTAACTTCTTTTGGGAATGAGGGTCACCTCTAGTGGCCCTGGGATGTTGGAGTTGGGGTGGCATCCCCAGGAGCCGAAATCATGGAAATGGGTGAATGGGAAGGTCTGTTGGAGCTGTCAGATTTGTCCAGTACAACCCTGGTGCTGTCTGTGGTCTGGGCTTTCTAGATGGTGCCAGTCTCTTCAGCTTGTGTGGGGTTAACAGTCATGGCTCCAGGCTTTCCATCCAGCCCTCCAGACCACCCTCTCTAGAGCTTCAGTCCCAAGAGGACCCCTTCATCTTCCCTTTCAAACATCCCACCTTATTGTCTCAGACTGCAGACTGCAGCCTCAGCGGTATCCTGATCTCCTCAGAATACAATCAGTATTTATGAATGTTCTATTCGGTTCATTCAGCATTTACCAAGTACCTACTGTGTGCTGAGCATTGCTGCCATTTGGTTCTGTGGTAGGGGTGGCACTGGTTTATTATTAATTACTGTAAATAATAATAGTTGTGACAGTAATAGCCCTCATATAGCTCTTTATGGTTTGTCCTCACTATGTACAACTCTGGACACGTAGGCCCTTGTTTTCAGAAAAGAAAACTGAGGCAGATAGAGGTTAAGTGATTTGTCCAGAGTCTCGTAGCTGCTAAGTGTTCGAGACTGGATTTGAACTCAGGGCTTTCCTTGCTCTGGCTCTGCCCCTCTATCTGCTGAGTCACTTAGTTTATTTCATACAGGCTAGGCACCGAGGCTCGGCTGGTGCTGGAGGTGGCCTCGGGTCACCCAGTAGGCAGTTGTTGGCAGATCTGGGCCTGGGGCCTGGGGCCTGGGCTGACCACACCCTCAGCACTTTGGGCAGACACTTTTATTTCTTACTGAGTTGAATTGGGCTGCTTTAACGTTTCAGCCTCCTCTTGGCCACCATGTTTTCAATCCAAGTCCTGATGTTTCCGTGACTCCTTGTGCATTCCAGGGCTTATCTGCCCAGTGCCCTGCATACAGCAGGCATTGAAAAAAAGTAGGCAGTCTGATCATGGACGATCTCTTCGGGCTCCCTTAAAATCTGAGGCTTTCCCTGCCCCTGCAGTGGGGGGCAGCCCTTTGGGACTGGCATCAAGGAGGAATCAGCTGCCCAGGTCCCCTCCCTGCTGAGGGCAGAGCAACGAGCTGGCTCGGTGTTTGATGCCCTTGGCTCTGGAGCTTAGGTGAGTTTGGGCTCAGGCCCCTGAGAAGCTAAAACCTGGAAACCATTTGGGTCTTACCTCCTGTGCCACCTTGTGCAGACCCTGTTAGCAGGGAAATGGGCCCAGAGCCCAAGGGAAATCCCTCCAGGCCCAACCCCACCCAGGTCTGGAATTTAGCCTGAGGCTGGGGAGCTCTTCTAGGAAGCAGCTCTCGCCTGGCCAGTCTATGATGCACACTGCCTGGGCATGCCTGGGGAAGGGGCTGCTTTGCTTCCCCTTGTTACTGAAGCCAGAACTTGGGCCAGGCAGCTTCCCCCCCCCCCCCCCCCCCCCCCCCCCCCCCCCCCCCCGCCTTTGCTGTGTGTACTTTCCCCTCCAGACTAGATGGATCTGCATTTCCTGAGTGTGTGTGTGTACATGTTTGTGCATCTGTGTGTGCTGTGGCAGCATTGGGGCATGTGCCCCAGACAGACAGTTCAGGGGAAGCTTAGTCCCATGCTGCTTCAGCTGGCATGGCTCCGGCCCAGCCATTTCATAGGTGGGGATAGGTCAGCAGGGCCTCCCCTCCCCTCCCCCAGCTCCCGAGCCCTGCTATCCATGTCTGCCTCTTCATTATCAAGGTGCAAGAGGCTGCAGGTCGGGTCTCCCCTTGCCAAGAATCCACTTTCTTCTCTTGGCTGTGGCTTTTCTACGTAAAGATGATTCATCTTTACATCAGGGCTATGCCTTGCCAGGCCTGCAGCCCTCCCCCATCCAAGCCCACACGCCCAGCACAGAGAAGGAATCCATATGTGGGCATGTTGGGCGCCTGGCTGCTCATGCCATGCTCTGGTCTGCGTGCCTGGGACCAGCCTGTCTAGGGCTAGGGTGCTCAGTCCGAGTCTGCAAAGGTCAGACTGAAGAGGTTTGGGGTTGAGGGGTGCTCAACACCCCAAAGTACCTATGTGTCAGGTCCTGCCGAAAGAATTAGACTCAAGCCTTCTCAGCCAAGGGAAAAGACAAAGTTTATTAAGGGTTAGCCATATTGGGTTGCCTTAAGAAATCCCACCCTTTGTGATGCTTGTAACAAGTGGGCCAGATCGATCTGAGCAGAGGTAGATGGGATCTGAGCACCTTCATGGAGGCAAGATGGAGATTATATACACAAAGATTGTGGGACTGATTGAGGGGTGGTCTAGGTTGACTAGAGGAGGGGTTTAGGGAGAGACTTGAGGGGGAGTCTAAGGAGGAGCTTGATGGGACTGAGATGAGGTCAGACTCCATGGTGGGAAATAGCTGAAGGCTATGTGGAGATGACAGACAATAGAGGGCCAGGGTAACCGAGCTAGGGTATAGATATTTTGATCAGGATTAAGGGTGGGAAACAGCTGGATAATAGAGGGCTAGTCTAGGCAGAGACTTGGGCCCAATGAGAATGCAAGGCCCATGGCCTTAGGGGAAGGCCAGATCCAGTTGGAAGACTCAAGGAGAGTTCAAGGGGGCTCCCAGAGACTGTACTCCAGGTTCAAAGGGATTCCCAGAGACTGTGCCCTCATCAGGATTAGAAGAGGGCTGGAGATGCCTGGGGATCATCTTTATCCAAATAGGAAGGCTTCTCTGTGGCCTTCAAGGTCCTGGGGGTGGGGTGGGGTGGTGTGAGAGTTGTGGTCCCTGAACTTACTTGGCCAGTGTGGGAGTGCTCAATCCACTCAGAAGGCTGGCAGCGAGCCGCTGGCCCGCAGTCCTGTGCTCTGCCCCTGTCTCTCCTATGTAGCCCCTCGCACTTTCTGGGCCCCATGCAGACTGACCCTTTTGGGATGGGAGGCAGCTCTCTTCTAGAGATCAGAACCTGATCCAAATCGTCCAGAGAGCCCTCCGTTTGAGCATGGGAGACTTTAGCTGAGGTCCCCATGGTGAATCCCAGTGACCTTGGAGGATAGCCTCCCTCCTGGTCTTCAGGCTGCCAAGGGGCTGGATACAAGCAGCCCAGATAGAGAGTTGGGCAAGACTTGGGAGACCACTGATCTGGGGAATCCTTCCCTGCCCTGCCCCCATCTGAGACCTCTGGGCGTGGCCCAAAGGCTTAGGCTGAATGACTGTATCCTATAGACCCTGGACCCCACCCCCCCTCCCCAAAGCAAACACTGAGGATGTCTTTTCTTCTTGCCTCTAGCTGAAAGTTAACTATTGTTGGATGCCTTAGGCAGATGATGGAGGTGTGGGCTCCACTGGAGACCCCTGGCTGTAGCTTGGTCCAGGAATGCCTTGCCAGAGCCGTGGACCAAGAGACTGCGCCCTGGGGCAGGCTTAGCTTCATTATTGGGAGGTTAATCATAGGAGCCAATAAAACATTTCCCTTCTTTTAATGGACTGAGTTCTTTAGAGTTGGTAAAACTTTCCTTTTAAATTCTAAGGGCTCTGAGTGGCCAGTCTGTCTGTCTGTCTGTCTGTCTGTCTGTCTGTCTGTCTGTCTCTCTCTCTCTCTCTCTCTCTGTCTGTCTCTCTCTCTCTCTCTCTTCCTCCCTCCCCCAATCTCTCTCTATCTCTCTCTTTTTAAAATTTTATTTTAGACTCAAGGGCCAGAACATAAATAGAGAATAGAGAAAAGAAACAAAACATCATAAACTTAAATATTGAAACTTAAATGCAAAGAAAAAAAAGCATGTTGTATGCATAGCAGAATGTAAGAGAGGATTCAAAATATGTAACAATAAATTTTCATTTCACAAAGGCCTGTGTGACAAATAATGCACCTTGTGCTGAGAATTGTCCATCTTTTCTTTGCTTCGCTGTGAATTTTCTTTTGTTCTTTGCCGTGCACTTTTTAACTTCGTTCTTTCCCCCCTGCTCCACCCCTAGAAGGTTACAATGAAGTTTAGATAGGTTTCTCTATAGCCATAAATGTGTACATACACATATATATACACACATATAGACATATATGTTCCCAAACATACTCCGCTCTCCATCTTTGTTTTTATATTTGTGTATATCTCGTTTCCTATCCCTCCTGCCTCCTCTACTTTGCTTCTACCCACTACCTTGCCCTATGTCTCTCTTCCTCTCTCTTTCTGTTTTGTTTGCTTGCTTGTTTGTTTTTGGCAGGGCAATTGGGGTTAAGTGACTTGCCCAAGGTCACACAACTAGTACATGTGTCAAGTGTCTGAGGCCAGATTTGAACTCAAGTCTTCCTGACTCCAGGGTTGGTGCTCTACTCACTGCACCCACCAGCTAGCCACCCCACTCTCTCTCTCTTTCTATCTTTCTGTCTCTGTCTCTCTCTGTCTCTTTCTCTCTTTCTCTGTCTCTCTTTCTGTCTTTGTCTCTCTCTGTGTCTCTCTGTGTTTCTCTCTCTCTCTCTCAATGGAGGACTACAGTGACCTTCTGTGGATTCTCCTCAGAACTGTGCTCCCAGTGGTCTCTGGGCTCGGGCTCTTACTTGATCCTCAGTCTTGTATCACTGGCGTCCTGTCTTAGGGGTCTAGTCCCAGAGAGTTCCTGTGGTCCTTCTGCCACACCTATAGGATGATGGGATCTGAGATTTCAGCACCAGAAGGTCATGTGTCTCCCTCCACCCCTACATTTTACAGGTGAGGAAATTGAGGCAAGGAGAAGGGAAGTAACTATCCAGGATCCTACAGTCAGTTACCCCAGGAGGCAGGGTATGCACCAGGCCTCCCTTACTCCAAGCCCAGCACCATGCATTCCCTTCAGTTGCCTGTCCCCCTCTCTTCCCACACTGCCCCTCTGCAGTAAAGTGGGGCCTTATTTCCATGATCATTGGGACAAAGGCCAAGGCAAGAGCTGGGGCTGACTCTCCAAGGCCTCAAGACTCTCCAATAAAACCTGGTGGTCACCTGGACTCTACTGGAAGGCCTCTGGGCTCAGCTCCGGCCTTCTGAGGCTGCCCCTTCCACTGCTGGATGGTCACATGTGCCGGAGCCTGGTTCAGCCCACGGCTGCCCTCTGAGTCCCACGTGCCCATTGCTTGGGGTTTTCCCCAGAGGCCAACGGAACAGCTGTCCTGCTGCACCTGCCCAGGGCCTGATCTCAAGGCCCACCTTCCTCTCAGAGGGGTGGTCTGCCCTGCCCCCTCTGCTGCCTCTGCCCTTTTGGAGGCTCAGCCCCCAAGCCTCCTTCATCCAAAGGCCTTCCTGCCTGCGTTTGTGGGAGGCTTTCTCAGAAGCAGGTTTTTAAATACACAGTTGTACGGGATCAGCAAGGAAACAAATTAGATGGAAATACAGTTATTGAAACATCTTTTCAGAAAGGTCCCGGGCCCCACGTTAAGAACGCCTGTTCTATTCTCCCACCCCGTTTTCTTTTAATTATCTGGTGTTTCTTCTGCCTGTCCTTCTCTCTGTTGGGCTGTGTGGTATCTGGTGAGGTGGCAGTTCAGGCCCGCCACACCTGTCCTGGCTGTGCCTCTTTGCTGCCCCGTGGTCTAGGCGCCTAAGACTCTAAGGTGGAGAGAAAGTGTCAGCCCGTGTTGGTAGAGGAAGTGGCCTCATCCACTCGTTCCCTGTGCCAATTTGTTTCCAGTCCACGCGCTGCCTGTCTGTCTCCTTAGACTGGAAGCTTCTTGAGGGCAGGGATCATACTTAGTGTGAGGCCTGGCATACAGTAGGTGCTTAAGAAATGCTTGTTGATTACCGAAAGACTTCTATATTCCATTTGGAAAAGCCCAAGTGGCTCCCACTGGAGCAGGTTTTATGTTGCCTGAAGTTGGGCCTGTCCAAGGGCACCTGTGGGGCTTGGTGGGCCTGCCTACCACACCCGGTGGGCCTCCCCCAGTTCCCAGAGTCAGGTAGAGAAGAAGACCGAGGCTGGCGGAGGATAGAGAGGAGGCCCTCAAGGGGCCATTCCGAGGCAGGGCCCTGAGGGGGATGGGCTCAAAGGCAGGGGATCCCTAGGTCTTAGAGAAGGGGGACCTCAGCTCATGGGGGAATGACACCAGGAGCCAAGGACTGAGAAGCCAACCCTGGTGCTGTTTTACAGTCTGGGTGGTAATTCCTGACTTTGGTTTTTCTAAAAAAAGGCAGAGATGGAAAAGATTCACCTTCTGGTTTTCATGCTTGCCCTTTCTTCATCCCAAGTGCCCCTGAATCGCCTCTTTGGGGCGGTGGCTCCCCACTTTTGGGGCGCCCCCCCACAAACACAGGTGTTTCTGTTAAGTGAAAACCTGGTGTGTTTGTTCTTTGGCGTTGGATTGGACTGGACCGGACCATTTCCTTCTGCAAATGTGGTTGAGATTTATATCCTCCTGAAGATCTTGAGAGGAAATCTAACATGTTTGCTGAATTGTGAAAGAGATTGTCTCCCTCACCCTGGTGAGGCTGGGCCCAAGCTTGAGGCTTCGGAACATGAGAGCTGCACCCCACCCCCCAAAGCTTGGGTAAGTGTGAGCAGCCCACAGTGAGCTGGGGCTGTTAGGTATTAATAAAACAAAAAACCTGATCCCTTTGTGTGTGTGCCTGTGTGGATATGTGTGTGCACGTGCACATATATTGTGTGTCCATGGGAGTGCATGTGTCAACCTGTGTATGTGTGGATGTATTGCAAATGTGTATGCGTGTGAGAATGTGTGTGCCATGTCTGCATGAATGTACATGTATATGTATGACTGCGTGAGTATGTATGATTGTATGTGTGTGAACTTGTGTATGTGCACATGCGTGGTGTACATGTGTATGAGTGTGTTCAGGTTCCCAAGCTCAGTTACTGTTTCAGAGTCAAGGAGGGTGTTCCCTCAAATTAGTTTTGAATCACTGACTTCTACTTCCAGCTGGGCTGGGGAGGGACCCTCAGGATCTTGTCAGCTCTGGCTCCAACTGAGGGACCACCCCTGCTAAGCCCTCCAGGAGCCCCCAGGCCACCCCAGCCGGCCTCCAAATCTGGGGCTCTTTTCCCCAGCCCACACACCACCTGCCTGCCTTAGGGTGAGTGGGGATCCCTACACCAATGCGCCATTTCACAGACCGATCTCCCAGTTCATGGCCTCAGTTATTGGCCCTGTCCATCTGTGTAGCCCTCATCTTTCTTGTTCACCATCTATGCCTGTGGAAGGGAGCGCGGCTTTCCAGCCCCCGGCTTTCCAGCCCCCACCGGCATGGGCCTGCAGCCTGGCTGCCCCACCCCCCCCTTCTTCAAGGTGAGTAAAGCAGCAGTAACAATGGGCATTCAGCATGTTTGATCTGGGAGGCTGCTCCACAGATGAGGAAACAAAGCCCACGAAGGTGGAGTGACTTGTCAGGGGTCCTGTAACTGTCCAAGGCTGCATCTGACCTTGGCTCTTCTCAGTCCATCTTCTCTTCTCCTCTGACACAACCCTGACCCCCATTGCCTCCCTCCTGGAGCTGCTGGGGATTCTGCCCAGAGGTCGTCCACCCAAACTTCAGACTGAGCTTCCCAGAGGCTCAGCTTCCCAGAGCCTCGTCCTGCCCCTGCCCCTGCCCCTTCTAACCTGGGGCGGGAGGGGGCAGGGCTCCCAGCAGGCCCTAGGGTATGCAGAGTCCTCCCCAACCCCTGCCCTCCCACCTCCCTCTTGACTTGTTCTCCTCCTTCCAGTGGCCTGGGCCTCCTGGCTTTTCTCTTCCCCTGCTGAGATGCCCCCTTGGCCAGGCCCCAGGGAGTCTAAAAGGCCTGGGAGCTCTCGGCCTTCTGTCTTGGCTGGCCTTGTCTGCAAAGTGTCTCTCCCATGAGACCCTGGGCTCTTTGTCCTTTCTTTGTGTCTTCAGCATTTAGCCAGTGCCTGGCACTTAGTTGTTGCTTCCTAAGTGTCTTTTATCTGCCTGGCTGACTCTCCTTTCCTGCCTTCCTCCTTCCTTCCCTCCCTCCCTTCCTCTCTCCCTTCCTTCTTTCCTTCTTTCTTTCCTTCTTCCCTCCCTCTCTGCCTCCTTCTCTCCCTGCCTCCTTCCTTCCCTCCCTGCCTCTTCCTGAGGTTGGTTAGGGTTATTTTCTAGGTAGTTCTGCTTTGGACGAGGCCTTACTTTTTAGGAGAAGATGCTGCCTTGTTGTGGCAGTGCCCTGGGCTTGTTTGCCTCCTCTGTTGGGGAGCTGTTGGTCTGATTTGTAGAGCCCTTAACCAGACTTGGCCCTTTGACTTGATTTAGGAGAATTTCCTCATCAGCCTTCTCTACATGTCCAGTTTCCCAGAGAGCAGCCCGCCGTGGACAGAGGCCTGGTGGCCGGCTCTCTGTGTCCTTTGTCCACTGGGCCAAGGCCTGGCCACCCTCCGCTTGTGGGCCTTCCCCATGTTGTCATTTCAGTGAACTGACCATTATTTCCTTCCTCGAAAGATCTGTTTTTAGTCTTCTGCTCGAGTGATGGGGCCCAGCCCTGCCCACTGGCCTTTCCAAAGGAAGTGTTCTTGTGTCGGGATAAGAGGGGAGCCCAGGGCAGGATTTCCTGTGGAAACTTGTGTTTGTCTTCTGGGCTGGTGAGTTTGTACCTGGTCATATGAGTGGCCACAAACAATAACAGCTGGCTTGTACAGCCAAAGGAAGCGCTGCTTCTCGCGGGCTCCAGGGAGAGCGCCATGATGCGGCTGCTGAATTTGGCGCAGTAGAGGCCATGCTTGTCAGAAGGAATTGGATGATTCATTAGGGAGCCACTGTAGGCCCTCCCCTGTTTCTTCCAACTTGGGGAGCTCCCTTGGATGCTGAGCTCTGAGGTAGACTGGCCAGTCTCAACAGAGTGGCCAGGCTCTCACCAGGGTCGGAGGGGAAGCTGGAAGCTGGAGGTCAGGAAGCTCCTCCTAATGAGGAGTGGGAGGCAGTGGGGACACCCTCATGGGGAGTCTTCAGGGGGAGAGGGGCTTGTTGGCAATGTTGGAGAGAGCGTTCTTGGTCTGCTATGAAAGGCACTGAGATGATTGGACTACAGGGTTGTTGAGGCCCCTTCCTGATCCTGTGGGATCATTGGGAGCATCTGGCCCAACATGCAGGGCAGGACTTGTCTGCCATGACAGCCTTACCCCAGCCCTCAGAGCCAATTTTAAGATCGAGGCTTGAGTGCCCCCATCCCCCTAGGACTGGCCTGATGTTTGTTTTAGCACCTAGAGTTAGCTTGGTAGGGGTTGGCTTGGGAACTTCCCTTCTTGTGCTCTAAGGGAGGCCTGTTATGACCAGCCCACAGTCAGAGGAAGGCTCACTGCGTTGGGGAAGCTTTGGAGTATCTGAAGGACTTTGTAGGCAGGAGCTTTTTTGGAAGATGTTTGTGAAGTGCACGAGCCCTTCCTTCTCTCAGCCTGGTGCTTTGATTCTAGTTCATGCTTCATGAGTGAGTGGGATAATGCAGTTACCCCAGGCAGGCCCAGAGAGGGGAGGTGACTATCCACAGCCATAGAAGCGGCCTTCTCAGACGCCAAGCCCAACTCGTATGCAGCAGATGTCTCCAAGGACCAACCGAAGAAAACGAGATGGTGGTGAAGAAGCATCTACGTTTGGCATCTTGTGCTAGAACTGCAGGAGGGCCCAGCAGAGAGTCACTGGCTGCTGTTTAAATAAAGAGCTCCACCTAAGCCTCTTGGCTGCCTTCTTTCAGCTCAGCCCAGACGGGTTAGTGCCTCCTGCCGGTACAATGTTATGATTCTTCTTGCTCTCCCCATCCAGACTTCATGGTCTACACAGTACTCTGGCATTCTGGGATCCCCTAAAGGTTGGCAAAGCACGTCGTAGACACTTCTCTGGTACTGCTCTGACTTGCCCCCTCCAAAGATGGTGCAGGAGAAATGTCGACTTTGAATTGCAATTAGGTTATTTTCACTTAATATGGAATGCATTTGCTTTTCTGGAGAGTTTCTGGGTCTCGCCTACAGGTCACACCTGACACTTTCCTGGGTTCTCCTATAGGAAACCCAGATGGCCAAGCTGGGCAGCCAAGGCTGGAAATGGGCTTTCTGGACCCATGGGGCTTGAAGTGCCTGCATCTCTGCTGCTCAGATAGTTCACGGGCTCTGGGTTGGGCCTGAAGGCTAAAGCAGTGGCGCTCCACTGATTCACAGCCTGGGCTCTCAGTGAGCAGTGTGTCGATGAGGTGAAGCTCTTTTAAGCTGGGGGGGGACACCATGCAAGAGTTCCACCCTCCTCAGCCCTACCTCAAAGCCCCAGCTCTGCTCCAGCTTCCCTGATCTCCAGATGTTCTTCACAGGGAACAGTCAGGCTTGGCCAGCACTCACAGGGAAGGATTCTCATTACATCTGACTTACTTTCCTAATGGCTCTTGGAGGGCCAAAGCATTTGTTGTTTTGTGGCCAGCCTGCTTTGTGGAGAGGGTGTGGTTGGGAGGGAGGTGGGGGGCAGCCTGAGCAGGAGGCTGGACCACTGACTCATAGTCCCTCTCCATGCCCTGAGAATGACGTCAGGCCTGTTGTGCTTGATGCCAGTGAGGGCCTTTGCACACGCCTTCTCTTGGCGTCTGCTTTGGAGAAAGGCGGTCCAAGGGTGATGACCTTTCCCTGGTCAGCCCCAGAATGCTCCTCCTGGCTGCCCTGCCCTGGGACTCTCAGGAAGTATCTCTCTTGTAGAAGAGCAGGCAGGCAGGCTGCCTTTGTAGGTCCTGGACTGCAGCCTTGGCTCCAGAGGACCTGGATTTAGATTGGAACTAGCTGGGGCAACTCAGTTTCCCTTTTGGCAGTTCCCTTTTGGCTGACCTAAGCAAGTTCTTGTGCCCAGGGAGCTCGTGTAAATGATTTCTTTCACAGCATCTACTGATTGCTCCCCATTCCCTTCGAGGGCTACATTCCAGTCTCTCTTCGTTCCTCTCTGAGGTCTTTGGGCAGACGTGTCAGTGCCTAAGGGGAGTCCTGTGACTTTGTGTTGAGAAGCCTAGTGATTAGAGACAGCCTTCCTTATGGTAGTCTCAACTCCATAACACGTGATCAGGACCTTGGCGAGGTGGCTTGGCTTTTCTATCCTAGGAGGGAGTCAGACCCTAGATGGACGTCACTCAACAATTGTGCTTGTGCTCATGTGCCTGGCTGTATCTTCACCAGCACACATGGGGCTCCCTTTGCTGGTTCTTCCCTTCCCTGCCTGTGAATCGGTGTAACTTGGAGGTTATTGTCATTGAGCCCTGGAAGCCCCAAGGGTACATCTTGCTTCCCCCCTGGACCCCTTGGGATTTCTGGGAATGGGATCAGGTGTGCCTGGATTGGCATCTCAGGAAGAAAGTAGGCGAGGCTGTGACCTCGGATGCTGATGTAGACCCCGAGGGCCCCACTGCTCTCCTGTCTGTTTCTGGTCTGTGGAAGAGCCTGTGGGCTTGGCTCTGAGTGCTCAGACCCAAGGTTAGTTTCTTGGTGTCTCCACCCACATTTGCCGGGGAGGGGCTTCTCCTCTGCTTGATGCCCTCTAAGTGTTCGGGCTGCCCTTCAGATCTGGAGAGAAAAACCCAGCAGAGCCTGTGCTGCTGCCCAGGAAGCCTCTTCAATGGGAGGGAGACCTCTCTTTGCAAAGGTGTAGGGGTCTCTTTATTATTTATGCTCTTTTCTGAGGTGCTAGGCTCCCACCTAACTGCTGTTTCTGGGGTATACCTGTGCCACCATGGCCAGGGCCTCCCCCCATCTCCTGGCTTTAACTAACAGTGATTAACCAAACTAAATTAGTGATTCTGATTATAAACGTGCAACTCGGTAACCTCTATCAGGTCGCTTCTGGCTCCATGCCCTTTGAAAATGAAGTTATTTGAGTCTAACAGCTGTGCTACAAACATTCCTGACAGTTAACCTCACTCCCCAGTACACTTTGAGCTTCAGACAAAATCTCTCTTTCTGAAGACTTTCTCAGAGCCCTGGCCTGAGGACTTCGGGGGGTTGCCACTGTCTCCCTCAGGCACCTCATGTATGGAAAGAGGCTGGTTTGGGGCCCTCTAAGGTCTTTCCAGCTCAGATTCCTGTTGGACCAATGTGGAGGATCCCAGACTAGGCATCAGTTCACAGTGTGGCTCTCCTCCTGGCCATGTGGCCGTGGACAAGGTCCTTGTCTGCTGGGCACCTCAATTTCTTCCTTTTAAAAGAGAGCCAGGCCTCTGGAAGCAGTGCTTGGCAAATGCCCTCCCCGGGGCCTTGGGCAGCCCACATAATGGTGCTATTTCTTCATCTATAAAATGAAGGGTCAGGACTCAGTGAGTGCGCTTCAAGCTGCCCTTCCCAAGAAATTCAGTGGGCCTGGGAGAAACCTTAGCAGGCATCTTAGTTTATCTCAACAGAAAAACTAAGGCACAGAGGCAAGCCAAGCTGTGGCTTATGCCTGTGGCTCATGCTCATGACATTCCCAGTGACAGTGGCACTATACTTCCATGAAATACCTGTGTGACCTTGGACAGGCCACTTAACTTCCTGAGCCTCAGTTTCTTATCTGTGAAGTGAGAGGGTAGACCAGACGGTTTCTGAGACCCATTATTGCTGTGGTTGTCTTCCTGTGTGACCTGCAGACCTCTTCCCTGGATCTCTTCCTCCTTCCTGACCCAGCCCAGGATCCAGCACCCTCCTGAGGCCTTACAAATGCCCCAAGAGGAGGGTGTGCTTAGGGAGGGGACTGGCCCGCTGCCCCACATCCATCCCTTCTTTCTCCCCCCATGGCACAAGCCAGGTCCCATGGAGATGCTCATTTAAGCATGGGGCAAGCTGCAGTTGGGTTGTGAATTAAGACACCACCATCGCAGATACACAACTTTATTTACTAGAGTCTGTGGGCAGATCTGAGAGCTTTGTGTAAGTTGCTGAGGAAGCTGAGTGAGTTCCAGATATACTCCCAGACAGGAGCTTTCAGTGCTGCTTTCTGCTCACCTTGGAAATCACCAGGAGCGTGGTGGCAGTAGTGATGATCTGTGGACCGTTGGTGGAGACATTAGGATACTGGGTGGTGTGCTGGCAGCCAGCTGCCAGGATCTGCTCAGGGTTGGCAGGGTAGGTTGGGTGCCCATGAGAGCAGCACCCCTTCCCATGCTGTCTACAAGGACAGGGCTTGGGGCAGGAGATCCCAAAGGGCTATAGCTGGCAAGATGCCTCCTGAGCTGGGAGGGAGAGAGGAAGACAGAGAGCCAGAGGAAAGCCTTAATTTCTGCTTGGAGATTGTGTGCCTCAGGAAGGATATTTTACTAATAGATTGAGCTGAAGCCCTCTCACCATCTGCTTAAATTAGACCTAGTTTGTATATTTATCTTTGATTCTTTATTTAGCAACTTTTAACATTGTTTTAAGTTGTCAAGTATCAGTTTTGATTTGGAAAGGAATTTGTAATTCCTCTGCGTATATGTGAGTGTGTGTATGGCAAGAGACAACAAGAGGTGTGTATCTGTGTGTATATGTACATGTGAGTGTGTATGGAAACACAAGCTGTGTGTGTGTGAGAGAGAGTG
>CM053624.1:1305627-1322560 GCA_028646595.1 Phalanger gymnotis | reverse complement strand
CCTCTCTTCTTATAGGGCTTCAGATGTCATCAAACATCATCTGAATGACCAGAACTTAGGCTGCTATGATTGGCTCTTGAGTTAGTCCCTCCCCTTAGGACCCTGGGAGGTTCACATCCACATAGGTTAGGTTAACACCTAATAGGGGTTAGAGCCTGGGGCTTAGCACTTAGTAAGACTCTAGCGGGGGCATGGAGCTGGAGTTAGCACCTCCCCTTAGCCAGCCCCACCTTGGGCCCCGCCCCAGTCACCAATCCACACCCACATAGGTTCCACACCTAACAGGGGTTTGGGCCTGGGGCTTAGCACCTAGTAAGGCTCAATGAAATACACTGAATTACTCAAAGGAAACAAAGGCCAACTAAGTGCTAATAGCCCATTTTGCTTACCAACACACATGCCCATTTCATTGATCTGCTTTTTCTCTCTTTTATTAATGTAAGCAATTAGAGATATATCCCCCTATGTACTGCTTTGCCTATATCCCATAAATATTGGTATGTTGTCTCAGTCTTGTCATTTTTTTTAAAGTGAAATTATCTATTGTTTGTATGATCCATCCTTTGACCCATTTTTTTCCCTTAGGACTAGATTATTTAATTTCCAATTAATTTTTAATCTCTCTTTCCATTATCCACTTTTGAATGTAATTTTATATTTCAATATGATCAGAAAAGGGTATGTTTATTACTTCTGCTTTTCTGCATTTGGTTGTGAGGTTTTTATGTTCTAATACATGGCTATTTTTTGTGTAGGTGCCATGTACTGCAAAGAAAAAGGCATCTTTCTTTCTATTCCCATTCAGTTTTCTCCAGAGATCTATCATATCTAACTTTTCCAGAATTTTATTCATCTCCTTGACTTCTTTCTTGTTCGTTTTTTGGTTATACTTATCTAGTTCTGAGAGGGAAAGTTGAGGTCCCCCACTAGTATAGTTCTATTATCTGTTTCCTCCTGTAACTTATTCAACTTCTTCAAAAATTTAGATGCTACACTATTTGGTACATATATGTTCAATGTTGATATGACTTCATCATCTATGGTACCTTTCAGCAAGATACGGTTTCCTTCTTTATCTCTTTTAATTACATCAGTTTTTGATTTTGCTTTGTCTGAGATCATAATTGCTATCCCTGCTTTCTTTGCTTCAGCTGAAGCATAATAAATTCTGCTCAAGCCCCTTACTTTCACCCCGTGTGAATCTCTCTGCTTCAAATGTGTTTCCTATAACTAACATATTGTAGGATTCTGGTTTTTAATCCATTCTACTATCCAGTTCCATTTTATGGGCGAGTTCATCCCATTCACATTTATAGTTATAATAACTGCATATTTCCATACTCCATATTCCATTTTCACTTATCTTCCCTCTCTCTTTACCCCCCCCCACTTCTTCACAAGGGTTTTCTTTCTGATCACCACCTTCTCCAATCTACCCTCCCCTTTTTTCAGTCCCTCCTCTCCCTTCTATTGTCACCATCCCTTTTTACTTCCTTATAGGGTGAGATAGATTTCTGTATCCAACTGTGTATGTTATTCCTTCTTTGAGCCAATTTTGACCACACCCCACCCCCTCCCCATCCCCACCTTCCCCTCTGTTATAATAGCTCTTTCAGTGGGGTCTCTTTTATGTGGGATAATCTCTTCCATTCCATCTTCCCCCTCACACCTTTATTTTGTTTTTGGCCAAATTATCCCATCAAAGTCTCCTTATATCCACACCCTCTATCTAGATATACTCCTTGTAATTGCTCTTATAGTAATAAAGTTCTTAAGAGTTACAAGTATTATCTTGCCACATAGAAATATAAACAGTTTGACCTTGTTGAATTTCTTACTTCTTCTTCTTCGGTTGAGTCTTGTATTTGGAGATCATATTTTTTTTATTAGAAATGCTTGAAAGTCCTCTATTTTGTTAAATGTCTACTTTTTCCCCTGAAAGTTCATATTCAATTTTGCTGGGTAAATGATTTTTTTTTTTGGTGGGGGAAAGGCAGGGCAATTGGGGTTAAGTGACTTGCCCAAGGTCACACAGCTAGTAAGTGTGTCAGGTGTCTGAGGCCGGATTTGAACTCAGGTCCTCCTGACTCCGGGGGCTAGTGCTTTACTCACTGAGCCACCTAGCTGCCCCAAGAGTAGGTGATTCTTAGTTGTATTCTTAACTCCTTTGCTTTGTGGTATGTCGTATTTCAAGCCCTCCGGTTCTTTAATGTGGAAGCTGCTAAATCATGTGTAATCCTGACTGTAGATCCATGATATTTGAATTGTTTCTTTTTGGCTATTTGCAATACTTTCTTCTTGATCTGTGAGCTCTGGAATTTGACTATAATGTTCCTGGGAGTTTTCATGTTGGGATTTCTTTCAGGTGGTGATCAATAGAGTCTTTCTATTTTGTCCTCTGGTTCTAATATATCAAACAGTTTTCTTTGATAATTTCTTGAAAGATGTTGTCTAGGCTTTTTTTTTTTTTTTGATCATGGCTTTCAGATAGTCCAATAATTCTTAAATTTTCTTTCCTGGAGCCATTTTCTAGGTCATTTGTTTTTCCAATGAGAAATTTCACATTTTCTTCTATTTTTTTCTTCTTTGATTTTGTTTTATCATATCTTGATGTCACACAAAATCATTAGTTTCCATGTGTTCAATTCTAATTTTTAAGGAATTATTTTCTTCAGTGAGCTTTTGTGCTTCCTTTTCCATTTGGCCAATTCTATGTTTTAGGTTGTTATTTTCCTCAGTAAATTTTTGTATATCTATTGACTCTTTTTTTCTATGATTCTTTTGCATTGCTCTCATTTCCTTTTCCAATTTTTTTTTCTACTTCTCCAATTTGCTTTTTAAAATCCTTTTCAAGCTCTTCCAGAAATTCTTTTTGGGCCTGAGACCAAATTACATTTCTCTTTTAGGCTTCTCATGTAGCCATTTTGACGCTATTGTCCTCTTCTAAGTTTTTGCCGTGATCCTCTCTATCCCCACAGTAACTTTATATAGTCAAGTTCTTTTTTTTTTTTTTGTGACTTTCTGTTTTTATATTAAAGTTGGACTCTGGTCCTGCACTGCCCCAAGCTTTTTGTGCTATGGCTCTGGGTCTTACTGCTGGCAGAGGGTAGGCTTCCCTTCTAGTTTGTACTTGGTGGTGGGAGCCTTCCTATTGGAGGTTTAGCTGCTGGCCTGCTGCAAGGGTGGGGCCCTGCTGCTGGTTGCTATGGAAACAGAGCCTCTTTGCTAGTAGGCTCTGAAGGAGTAATTTTGTTACTGGTCTATGCCAGGGGTGGGGCCCTGCTGCTGGATTGCCATGGAAATAGGGTCTCTCTGCTGGTAGGTCCCAGGGGTGGGGTCTCATGGCCAGCCCAGGGGAGGGGCTTCACTGCTGGTCAACAAGTGGGGTCAAGGCCTGGCTGGTGGTTTGTGCTAGGGGTGGGATCATGGGGTGGGGCCTTGCTCACTGTCCAAGAGGGCTGCTAGTTTGAAGGAGAGTGGAGCCTCACTGATGGATTTCCCCAGGGTTGGAGCCTTGTTGCAGACACCCTGCTGTGAGTCTGGATCTTGGCCCTGGCTCCACTCCCACCCCAGTAAGACAGACCTTTTCTGCTGCCCTGCTCCTAGATCAATTCTGAGGTAGTTTTCTAGTTGTTTAGAGGGGAATCTGGGAGGCTTCAGAGAACTTCCTCCTTCCACCATCTCGGCCCCCAAAGTCCTGGGGACTTTTCTTAAAACACCTCTTTAAGCACCTTCCTCTCCTAGGGTGGGGTGCCTGGGAGGTGATCCAGGGGTGGGCACATTATCCTTAAATGCTCTTTGCTCTTTTTTCTTTCTTTTGAGTAACTTGCTACAAAGGATGACCCCAAGGGGGCAAGGCGGGCATGTTGTAGGTTATATTTGGAAATGAAGTGATGTAAATACAAAAGATGGCAGTAATTAAAAACCCAGATCCAGCAGGTCCCGTTCCTCCGGGAGTGACCCAATGTGACTGCTTTTCAATAACTCGCTAGATCTCCCTCCTCTCTGCGGATCCTCTTTGCTGCCTCCCAGACCCCTCCCCTCCTCTTCCCTCTCTCCCCTCCCCCCTTTTCCCACTTACCTCCCCGGCACAGGCCTGAACATTTTGAGCTGGCAGTGGTAACAACTATTTTCAGCTTTTGATTAACGTTTAACTCCTGAAGTTTCCTGTATTTTGTGCTGTCAGCCCCAGAGGGGGGAAGGGCTGCCTGCACCCCTAGGGCCTGGGCCAAGGTCTCCTAGAGATGAGGGCCATGAGATGGATGGCTTTCCCAGCTCCCTTCCTCCTTTTCCCCCCTTTTCAAGAGCAGTCTGCTTAATCCCCAAGTTCTCATGACCTGCGGTTTGGGGAGTCTTCCTTTCTCTTGACATCTGTGTGGAGAGAACGTGGGCTCTGGGTTCGGCTCCTTTAGCCACCTGTCAGAGTGCTGTAGGCAGTGCACTTTGTGTGGTGGGACCTTGATTTTGTCATTTGTAGTAAGATAAGATTGTCCTTCCCAGGGCTTTAGGGCTGCATTAAGGCAGAATTCATGACTTCAAAGATCATGAACGGTTTGGAATCGCAGGATGTAAGGAATTCTCTAAGTAGAAGAGAGAGGAATTAAAGCATTTATTCAAGATCCAAAGTAGCAGACCCAAGGACCAGCATCCCCAATTCAGTATTGTGGCCAAAACCTTCTGGATCCAAGAAGCTCCCCTCACTATAGTAACTAGGAGGCTACAGAAAAATGTTATGGCAGCGAGCCAAACTATACTTGTGCTTCCCCCCAGTGCTAGGGCCCTCCTCTAAGAAGGTCACTCGCAGCTCCTCCTAATCCTCAAATTCTCCAGCCTCTACTTCTTCAGCTTCTGCTGGTTCTGCTTCTTCAAGCTCTGTTCTCTCTTTTTACACAGTCCTTAGCTGTAGTCTGAGAGATGGACTAGGATGTCATCCGATCGACCAGAACTTAGGTGAAGGCCGTTGGCTCTGGTGTTAGCAACTCTGCTGCGGTCCTGAGGGCTTCCTGCACATTGGCTTAGCACCTAGTAATCAGGGGTTTGGGGCCTACTTAGGAGAGAAGATCTAATCAGATCTCCCTTTTGGCCACACCTGGAGCTCCACCTGAAGCCTATTCAGAATGGGGGGGGGGCGCGGAGATCTCACTTACTGATTGCCTTTACACATGCCGGGACTGTTATCCTGGGTGGGCAGAAGTTCCTGAGGTGAGCATTGGGAGAAACTGAGGCATAGCATGGGGCAGACCAGCAATGACACTGCCCCCTTCTCTCTCCTCCCTCCCCACTACCCCCCGCCCTCCCTGCACTTTCCTCAGCTTTGGTAGTTGAAGTCAGGAGTGATAGCTGCCCAGCACTCCGGGTTGGGTAAATGAGACCTAAGACCTGGCAAATTAGTTTTCAGCAGGTTTCAACTCGCCCAAAGCAGCACTTACTGGTTGCCACTGACTCAGACCAGTTGAACTGGTTCTAAATGGGCCCCACTGGCGCCAGGCTTCCCATAGCAGTTCTGACATCCTCTTGCCTGGACATCCAGCCAGAGCCAAAGGCCTCTGCAGCCCCTTGATGCCAGCCATCCACACCCTGTGGATGGATGGCAGAGACAATGGAAGCCAACCCTCGCACCTAGAGGAACCTCTTGTCCTGTGTCTGGGTGGTGGCGGCTGCTGCTCCAGGGCCCAGAAGGCTGCTTTCTGTAGGGTTGCTTAATGGGTTTCTGCCACAGCCTAGTCTCCTAACACGGGGCAGAGAATAGACCCTCTTTACACCCTGCTTATGGTCTTCTGCCTACTCTAGTTATGCATGTCACCTGATCTAGGCCAGGTGGTCCAGTGGACAGAGAGTCGGGCTTGTGGACAGGAGGACCCAGCTTGCAGCATCTACTAAGGTGGCATTGTATGTGGGAGCCAGGGTTGCGCCAGAAGGCACAGGGTGCTGGGCTCAGGCCTGTGGTCAGAAGGATGGGTTCAAAGCTGAGCCTCAGTTTCTCTCTATGTCCAGTGGAGATAGTCATACCTGAAGTGCCCTGCTTCCTAGAGGGAGGGATCCAGGGGACCTCACAGTGCCTTTGTTATTCTCCACTGGCTGCTGGGACAGCCAGAATCAGTCAGTCATCATGAATTTCTTGGGGCTTTTGTGTCTGGCCCTGGGGTTGGGAATGAAGCAGCCTCTGCCCTCCAGGGTCTTATCCTCTATCGGGTCCATGATGTGTGGCTTTGGCAGTGCATGAGGTCTGGGATAATTGGCATCAGGAAAAGCCTCCTGTAGGTGGTGCCTAAATTGAGTTTTGAGTCCAAGGGGCAAGGGGAGGGGAGAGGAGAGAGAGCATTTCAGCCCCGTGGAGGTGGGAACAGGAAGAAGCATGTTTTCTGGGCTTGGTGTCTCCCCAGCACCCAGGACAGCTCCCTGCCCCAGCCAGCACTAGCTGTAATCCCAGCTGCAGGCCAGGCCACTTTGGGGTAGCTGCTTGTTGGATGGTTCTTCTGTGTCCAGCGTCAGTTTCCCTCTTTAGCCCCAAACCCCTTCCCTCACAATGGGATCTATGTCTGGGGCCAAGTTAGACAAGTCTGAACCTTCATTCTCTTGACTGACTGACTTTCTCAAAGGCACTGCTCTCATCATCCTGGCTGAGTACCCTGTGCTTTCGGCTGCCATTCGATGTCTTCTTTTGTCAGGTCCTTGGCCAGAAGATGCATATGCAACTTACCATGCTCCTGCCACCTCAGCTCATTTGCATTAGCTGTGGTGGCTAACACTGGGTGCTGTGAGCCACCCCCAAAGGTCTTGCTGGCTCCCATTTTTCTGCTGTGCTCAGAAGAGAGACAAGGCTTCCAAAAGCAGGCTGCAGGGGAGAGGAGGCGTTTTTCATCTGTGCTGATGAGGGCCTGCCATCCTGTCCCTATCCTGGCCTCCTGGTCCCGGGCCTCCTTGTCCTGCCCTCCCTGGGGCCCAGGCCTCCCCATCCTTTCTTCCTCCTGCACTGACACTTTCTGTGCCTCCCTGTTCCTTCCTTGTCCTGCACCACTCCTGTCTATGGTACCAGGGGCCATCCCAAATTGGGGGACCAAATTGGAGGTATAACCTCAGCTCCTGGCCACAAGGCTTTCTGACAAAAAGCCCTTTGGTCAGGTGGTGGATCATGGGAGAGCATGAGAAGGAGTCTCAAGCCCCTGGCCCTGCCCTGGGTGGTGTCTGGGCACCCTTGACCTAGGGGCTCAGTGGGGAGAGGGCAGGACATGCCCTCTTGCCTGCCTGAGTGGCTTGTCCCTTTATCAGAGACCAGGTAGGGCTCCATGGGGTCTGCAGGAGGTAGATGCCGGGAGCACTTCCTCCCCTCCCCTAGTGTCTGCTCCCACCCTGTGACCTCTGTTCATCCTGCTTTCTGGTGAGAGGCCGCTTGGGTCTGACTGCTTCTTTCTTTTTGATTTCCAGCCGGAGAACTTACAGAAGAATTGGCTTCGCGAATTTTACCAGGTAAGCAGACTTCTCTGAGTTCATCCTCCATCCTCTGGGGTGCGAGTCGTTATGTCCTTCATTCTTGCCTGCCAGGTGCTGATCACAGGGCCTGGCATACAGTAGGTACTTAACGACTTCTTGTGGATGATCTGGCTTGTCCCTTCCCTGAGGGATGGGGACCGCTTTGTTTCCCATTTTTGGCTATGACAGAGAGTCCCATTATGAGTATATTCGTCCCCGTTTTTTCCTGTCTTTGAGCTAATTGGGGCAAATGCCCAGTTTGTAATTGGTGAATCAAGGGGCACTAATGGGTCAGTTCAGCCCTTTTTATTGTATAATCCTAAATGATGCCCTGAACAGCAGGGTATGAGTGGCCTTGGTGCCCCCTCCCCATGAGGCACTCTCATTTGGTGTCATCTTGCCAGCTTTCTGGATGTGAGGCAAAGCCCCCTAACTCAGGCTGGGTGACTTCAATTTCCTTAGTGAAGTGAGGTGAGAGTATTATCTGTGGAGAGAGATAGGGGTGCTGGGGACTGCAGGGAAGGAGTTTGGAACAGCTGTGGTGTGGGCTGGGATGGAAAGCCTGGCCCAGCAGAATGTGCACTGAGGGGCCTGGCAATGAGTTTTTGTGAATGGGGCATCAGCGTAGGCTGAGTGGTTTGGAGACTTTCTCCAGCAGTGGTCAGGACGCCAGTGAACTGGAGTGTGTCCAGAGGGCGTGGCTAGGAAAGTGAGAGGTTTGGAAACGTAGCTGTCTGTGGGCAATGAAAGGCCTGGTCACATTCCTGAAGAAGGAATGACCCAGGGCCACAGACAGGGTAGAGATCTAGAGTCAGGGATAGACAGAGGAAGAAAGACAGACGAAGCAAAGCAGGTGGAGAGGGACAGAGACAGAGAGAGACAAAGAGGGAGAGAGAGAGAGACAGAGAGAGAGAGAGACAAAGAGACAGAGATACAGAGAGAGAAATAGAGACAGAGAGAAAGACAGAGGTACAGAGAGAGACAAAAGACAGAGGTACAGAGAGAGACAGAGACAAAGAGACAGAGATACTGAGGGACAGACAGAGACAGACAGAGATAGAGAGAGACAGACAGAGACAGAGACAAAGAGACAGAGAGACAGAGACAGAGAGACAGAGATGGAGATACAGAGAGAGACAGACAGAAAGAGAGAGACAGAGACAGAGAGAGTGAGAGAGGGCCTATGAGCATAGGGGAGAGTCAGCACTTAGGAACCTCTTGCTCTCTGTAGACATTGTGCTAAGTAAGCCCTGGGAATATTAACCCAAAGGATCCAGGCCTCCCCTTGCCTCAAGGTGCTGTCATTTTGGGGAAGATGACACACAAAAGGGGACCAGAAAGGGCTTGGTGACAGCTGGTATGGGAATTCCAAGAAGGGTCCCAAGGCTTGGGTTCAAATCCTGACTCCCGTCACTTAACCCCCCTCAGTGTCCTCTTGTGCAAAAAGAGGAGGTTGAATCGACTTGCCTCTGGGGGTCCATTTCAGCTTTTTCTGATGTCTCCATGATCCTATTTGAAAGGTGGCTGGTGGGCGGCAGGAAGGGCTGAGTGATGTTTTTCCCTCAATTGCAGTGGGGTGAGGGGCCCCATTGGGCAGGCCCAGCCTCAGTGATCTCCTGTGTGCAGAGGCCCCAGCCTGTCCTCTGAGCTGCAGCCTTGCACCCCTCATGGCCATGGTGGCCCTCCCCTCCCTCAAGCCTCCCTCCTGCTCCTGTTGTGGGCATCACCTAAGCTTGAGCCACTCTCCACTCTGCCACCCTCTCCCTATGCTGCTGAGGGGCATCGGCTCTTGTTTCTGTCTTGATAACAGCTGCAGGTTTAGAGAACTGCACGGTTTGCTGAGGGCTTTACAAATATGATCTTATGGGATCTTCTTGTCCACCTTGTGAGGGAAGTGCTGCTGTTATCCCCGTTTAACAATTGAGGAAACTGAGGCCAAGAGACATTGTGGAGAGAGAACCAAGAGGCTTTGGTAACTGACTGAATGGGAAAGAAGTACAGAGGGAAGGCTTTGGCTGAGGAGGGCAGGGGGGGAGTGAATGGTGGCGTTATAGGCAGGAAGAGTGAGGTCAGAAGATGGCTGTGGTTTGGGAGGGGCCAGGTGCGCCAGGTGTGGGATATGGGCCCAGAAGTCAGGTGAGAGGGCAGGACTGAAGAAGGGGCTTTTGGAGTCACCTGTTCAAGGGCAGTGAGGAAGCCTTGTGCAGGCAAGCAGTAAACAAGATAAATGGGAGATAATCGGCAGAGGGCAAGCCCTGGCATTTGAGGGGATCCAGACAGGATTCTGGTAGAAGGCAGGAGGTTAGTTGGGATTTGAAAGAAGTTGGTGAGGGCAGGAGTGAGAAGGGAGAGCTCAGGCCTGGGCGTGGTGGCCAGAGAGAAGGCCTGGAGCTGAGAGATGGACATAGCTGGGAAGCTGGGGGCATGGAATCAGGAAATAATGTGTGAGAGGACTGGAACACAAGAGGGGCAGGTTAGGAAGGGCTTTGAAGGCCAGAGTCTTTTGTATCTGATCCCAGAGGTGACAGGGAGACACCGTAGTTTATAGAGTAAGAGAGTGAAGTGATCAGACCTGTGCTTTAGGAAGACAATTTGACAGTGGGTGGAGGCTAGACTGGGGGCACACCCCCTCCCTATACCTCCAAGCAGTGATCAAAGTGTGAGTTAAGGAGGGCCTGCCCCAGGGTGAGGGCAGGGTGGAAGAGAGAAGGGGTCATAGTGGGGAGATGCTGCAGAGGTGAAACTGACCACAGATGTTGCAGAGGTGAAATAGACCAGAGATACTGCAGAGGTGAAACTGACCAGAGATGCTGGAGAGGTGAAATGGACAGGCTGGATATGTGTGTCTAGAGAGGGTGAGGAATCCAGGATGACACCGAGGCTTCAAGCCTTTAACCTTCACTAACCTTTCTATAGCTAGGGGGTGCTATGGAGAGAACTCTGGGCCTGGAGTCAGGAAGACCTCAGACACCTATTAGCTGTGTGACCCTAGGCAAGTCATTTCACCTTGGTCAGCCCCAGTTACCTCAGTTTTAAAATGGAGAGGGCTGTCAGGAGGAACAAATGAGATAATGTTTGTAAAGTATCTAGCATAGTACTTGCCACACAGTAGGCACTAAATAAGTCCATGTTTCTGTCCTTCCTTCTTTCTCCCTCTCCCTCTCCCCTTCTCTAAATATAGAAGGCAGGGAGACAAGGACAATGCCATTGCCCTGACCCCTCCCTATCTGCTTTCTTAGCGAACAGAGACGTCCTCAGGAGTGAATGTGATGAGATATGACTTGATGATGTAAAGGATTTTTTTTTGGCCTTGTTCCCCCTGGGGCGCTGATGTCTCCCAAGTCTTCAGTGGGTCAGTAATGGGCCTTACCTGTTTCTCTTCCTTCCACCTCATGCTCGCTCTTTATTCTTCACTTGGATAATTACTGACCAGTCAGTCCTTCAAGAAGCATTTATTCAGCACCAGGCACTGGCTAAGAGCTGGGGAGACAAGGAAAGGCAAAAGATAGCCCTTGTCCTTGGCTATCAGGAGCTTCCAGTTTGATTCAGGAGATACCAGGCATCTAGTTCTGTACAGACCAGTTTTGATAGGACCAATGGGTGTCAGTCAATAGAGGGGAGGCTGAAGTGGTAGGAGAGGGCCAGTGGTCTGCTTCTGCAGGACCTGGGGGTGACTGGGGATGGGGGGGAGTATGATGAAATTAGAATTTAGATTCTGGAAGGACTGTCCTGGGGCGGGGGGGGGGGCAGCCTGTCTCACAATGGCCTCTGAGTGCAGAAGCCACAGCATTTTGGGTCACAAGGCTTCTAGATCTGGAAGCTGAAGGGCCCTTAGGCATCTTATCTCAGAACCTGGTTTTGCAGATGAGGACTCTGAGGCATAGACAGGTCATGCCATTTGCTCAGTGTCCTATAGGTTGAGAGGATTGGGGTGCTTGGCCTCCATATCCCCAGAATGAAGGGGTTTGAACTCAGGTTGGATGGGACAGACTCAACCGCCTGCCTTGGTGTCTCCTCTGGGGGCAGGTTGTGAAAAGGCTGATTTATGCTTGAAGTCAGGAAGAAGTTGGGAGAACATTTTCTCCCAGGGGTGGTCATTCCCAGAGGGGGACACTCCTTTCCCAGAGGGGGAATGCTTCTCTCTGGAGGAAGGGGGAATGCTTCCCTCCCAGTGGGGGTCACTCCCCTCCCAGAGGGGATGCTCCTTTCCCAGGGGGCTTCCAACAGAGACCTGCTGGCACCCTGACAAGCAGACTATAGATTGGAGTCTGGCTTGGATGAGCTATCTGCCAAAGCCTCTTTGGATTCTCGCCCTGAGAGCTGACCTTTTGTTAGCACCACCAAAGTTTCTGGTTGTTTTGTCAGCAGTGACCCGGGTGGTCAGGTGGAGGTCTGGCTTGGACATCTGGAGAACTAGATCGTGGCTCTGTCTGTCGTGGGAATCTGGGGCCATGGGGATGGAGGTTTCTGCCTTGGGCGAGGGGTCTTCTGTGCCCCGCCTGGCATGCTGGAGATGAATCTCTCCTGACACACACCGCTGCTGCTCTTCAGGGGTGCAGCCTGGGGCAGGCTGGGATTTTCCATGGACGCTGACTGTGGGATTCCCTCTGCTTTTTCCTGCCCTGGCCCTGACAGTTGGTTGACCTTCAGGGGCTGGGGGGGCCTTAGCACGTTTATTTGCCTTGGCCAGAATCAGGGTTTCATTTCTGAAGTTTGATTTATTCCTTATTGTTCATATGTCTTTGAGGTATTTGCCTGGGACCTCAGACATTTCAAATATGGGTGCATATTTCATTCTCTCTTTAAAAAAGTTATTATTAAACAGAGCAAAAAAAAGCCGCCCCAGGAGGCCTTGTGTGGGAAGGACTCGGGGCCATGTTTCCCTCAGCAACACTAGCGAGAGGCTGTATTTTTAGCATCTCTTGAGCAAGAGCGGCCTTTTCCCGCCTTGTTTGGTTGGGCAGCATTGGATGGATGCCACCTTCCTGCTCCCCACATGAGGAAGGCTGGGCCAGGCTTTCCAGCTCACCAGGGTGGGCAGGGCTGTCCTTGTTCCAAAGAGCACTCTGGGATCTACTGGCTGCCAGTTTTCTCTTTCTCTTTCCAAAGTCTGCCAAGACTGCTTTGCTTCTGCACCCTGGAGGCTATGGCCAACGGCCTTGGCTCGGCCCTCTACAGCCTAGGCCACTGTGTCGTGCTGAAATGGGAGCAAGAGTAAGACAGGAATCCCTGAGCAGGGCCGGAGAGTCATGCTGGACTTAGGGGACCAGGCAGCTCCCACAGTCAGGTCAGGGAAGGATAAGGGGTCACGATATAAGCTCCCAGGATGGTGAGGCATCAATTCTGAGCTCAGAGGGATCTTGGAGGTCCTCTAGACCAACCCCCTCATTTTACAGATGAAGAGACTGAGGCCCACTGTGGTAGTGACATCCCCAAAGTCTTTCAGCTCTTAAGCAGCAGAGCATGGGATGAAGAACCCGGGCCGTGTCCTCCAAATCTTGTCACTTCTCCAATGTTGCTAGCCTACTCTTCTCTCAGGTGAATGAAGGCAGAATTCACCCTGTGGTATTCATGTGTATTCCCCACCTGCCACTATACTTATAATGGGTGAGCTCACTCTTTCAGACTCTTGGGGGGGGGGTCACTCTTAAGGTCCCACTGGAGCCTGCCTGGGATTTGGATAGACCAGCACTAACTGCCAAGTAGTAGAGGGGTCACTGGCCTGGAGGTAGGAGATCTGGGGTCTCAACTCAGCCTTTCTCTCTTGACGTAGAGCTAGATGATTTAATTAAGGGGAGCCCTGTTGCCCCAATTTAGGAACAAGGAAACCCAACTACTTAGGTGTGGATGCTGTCTCTGTGGTCCCATGGAGCCCCAAGGTGGCATGGGTAAGCCCAGACCTGGGCCCAGTGTGCGGCAGAGTCACCACCGAGGTGGTGTGGGGGCCCAGACCTGGGCTCAGTTTGTGGCAGAGTTACCACTGAGTTGGTGTGGGGGCCCAGACCCCACCAATGTCCCTACCTGAGCATTCGTGTTTGTATTGCAGTGACTAATTACAAGGCGGGGTCATGCTCTGATCAGGGTTAGGTCTACACTGAGATGTGGTTGTCACAGCTGGGTGAGGTCGTTGAATGGGGCCAGGACTGGGAACCCCAGGACTCTAGGATAGCTTGTTGAATGATTGCTTTGTTCCACTCCCTGATGTAATGCTCATTCCCATGTTTGTAGGCCAGCTCAGGAGGCCAAGGCAGCCCCTTTCTCTTTGGGGGAGCTTTCATAGTCCGGGACTTGTGATTTACTTTTGCCCCTAAATCAGCCTCTTTCTAGCTTTTCCCCATTGATTCTGGATCCTCTCTTGGGGACCAAACAGGGCACATGTGAGCCATCCTCCCCTTGGGCCCCCGTCCGACACTTAGAACAGCTCTCGTGTTCCTGTGGGCTCCTCTCTGGATCCTCCACATGTTGAGCACAGGGCAGAGCTTCCCCTCATTGCCTTCGACCTTGAATGCCCCCTCTCCTCTTTTTCTTGGGGCATGAGTCACCTCCAGCCTCCAGATGTGTGATCAGAACCTCGATGGGCCCCATTCTAGGTCTGGGCAGAGGCAGTCGAGTTCCCAGAGCTTTGCTGCACCCTGGCTGGGGGCACAGCTGCTGCCCCAGTGGGCACACAGCCTTTCATCAGTCCCCAGAGAGGGAGCAGGTGGTGGTCGCTGGGCCAGGAGGCTGAGGGTGTGTTATGGGCGTAGGCACTGGGCCAGCGTTCCTTTGTGTGAAATGGAGCCCAGGGGCTGATCTGTGGGTGTCTGTAGGCAGGTGAAAGGCCAAGGGGACATCTCTGCCTCCTTGGTGCATGGGGACAAAGAAGGGAGGTGATCTGGAGCTGGGGCTGGCCCCCAAGTGAAGCTCTGCTTGCTAATTCATGCTAACTCCACTCCAGGCTAAGAAGAAGGAAGGAAGGGTCTGTGCCAAGCTCTTCACAAACATGGCCTCCCTTGATCCTCACAACAGCCCTGGAGGTAGCTGCTGTTGTCATTTTATTTTAGAGTGGAGAAGACTGAGACCCAGAAAAGTCGAGTAACTTGCCTAGGGTCATTCTGCTCGTCAGTGTGAGAGGCCGGATTTGAACTTAGGTCCCCTTCTGTCTCTCTCCCCTTCTCTTCTCCTCTCCCCCTCTTCCTTTTTCTTCTCTTCCCTTCTCCCTCCCCTCCCCATCCTGCCAAAGGTGAATGGCCAGGGCTCAGGTGGCTTCTAGATTATCTGGGTTTTCCTCTTGTTTTTCTATGTTTGTACCTTATGAGGAAGGACAGGCTTTGCCCTTGTACCTCTAGGAATGATCATGCTGTGGCGATAGCTGGGTGGGAGGGAAGATGCCAGGGGACCTCAGGGGATGCCTTGGCACTGGAGCCTTGGCTCTGGCTGAGGGACCTTGGGGGCATGAGGGAGGCTGGGAGGGCACGTCCCACACTTTACTTCATCTTTTAAAAATGTCTACGTGAAAAGAAAAGGAAGGGTCCCCTTTTCCCCCAGCCTTTGGGCCCCTCTGAAAAGCAGAAATTTATCCATATAAGCTGTGACATAATACTCTATCACTCCAACTTTAATCTCTAGAGGAAGATTACACACACACACACACACACACACACACACACACACACACACACCCCCTACCCCTGCCACCTGCCCAGAAACACAGCCTGTTGGTACAGGAGGCGCACTTGGAGGGCCCCCATCTCTCAGCTGACACCTTCTGCTTGAGCGGGTGGGCTAAAACTCCTTGGGCCCATTTACACGAGCTCTGGCATGTTTCAGCAGCACGGGCTGCCGGCCAGTGTTGGAGGCTCTGCCCCCTCCATGGCCTCCCATAGCCCTGAGCCTCACACACTGATGGAGAGACTTGGGATTTTCCTTTTCTTTTTACTATGCACTTAAAGCCAAACACATAAACATTTCCATATCCAGTGTCTCTGCATACAGTGTTTCTGACTCTGAGCCTCTATTAGGGACAGTTTTGTTTTTAGAGTGTGTGTGTGTGTGTGTGTGTGTGTGTGTGTGTGTGTGTGTGTGTGTGTGTTTTGTGTGTGTTAGCACACAGGAGGGACCAGGCTGTGCTGTGCTGTGTCTGTGGCCAACCCGATCCTGCTCTCATCCACAGGCTACAAAGGTGGAGTCTTGTCGGACCTTTACCTGGTCCTGGGGAGTGAGGACGGGCTACCAGGAATGATGAGAGGGAAGTCTTTCCAAGTTCTTACCATTTGCATTATTAGAGACATTTTGTGAATTGTTCTTCTAGTTCTGCTCACTGCTCTGCCCAGACGTATCTTCCCAGATTTTTCTGAATCCTTCTCATGGGCCATAGCTTCTGGCACAGTGATGTTTCCATCACATCCATGGACCCTAATTTGTTCAGTCATCCTCCCATTGATAGGAACTTGCTTTGTTTCCAAGTCTTTGCTACGAAAAAAAGTGTTGCTTTTTTGCATTTCTTTCTGTCTTTGACGTTTTTGTATTAGAAATGAGTGGATGATGAAAAAGCATTTAATACATATTTATAGTGTGCAGAACACTGGGGATTACATAGAAGAGGAAGACAGTCCTTGTCTCAAGGCACTCATATGCTAAAGAGAAACAGTCCACATGAGGGGTGGCAGCTTCAAGTCCGATGGAAAGGGCCCTGGACCATGGGCATCTTTTTTAGTGGCATTTATGCTAATGGAATCGTATCTATTACTGGTTTGGCACAATTTAAAAACATTTGAGCCACAGAAGAAATAACCTCAACTTGGTGGACCAGGTCACAGCTCCACCAATAATGCATAAGTGTGCAACCCCTCCCTCCATTTATTGGCACATGTGGGAAGGGCTTTTTCTTTGATTTCTTTTGTTTTGTTTTTAGGAAGTTCTCTTTGGGGATTTGATCTATCCTACCCTATAATTCTGGGATCGTAGTTATCCAGTCAAATGTTATTCTAAGATGGGAAATAGTCTTCTTAAGCTATTCCTCTTTGGAGTGGGGGAATGTGAGAGAAGAGAGATTTAGGAGAAATCCTTTTGTGAAAAGCCCCTGCACCAGGGCTGATTTAGCATTAGTCTCTGACAGTTGCCTTGACAAAGACAACTAAAAAAATGGAAAGGGGAATATTGGAGAGTTTGGGGCAGAGTTAGGTACCCTCCCTAATGCCTTGTTGGGGGAGCTGGGAGATCAGAATAATCATTCTGGAAAGTGTTTGGGAATTATCCATTAGTCAGTAAACAAGCCAAGAAACCAAAGGCCCCAGAGACACCACAGTATTCATGGCAGCACTTTTTGTGAGGGTGAAGAACTGGAAACAAAGTAGATAGAAGCCCATGTGTTGGGAATGGCCAGACCCAGTGCAGATCTTGAATGTCGTGGAATCTTCCTGGGCTGGAAGAAACGAGGAACCTGATAAT
Organism: Phalanger gymnotis; assembly: GCA_028646595.1. Lineage (NCBI taxonomy): Eukaryota > Metazoa > Chordata > Mammalia > Diprotodontia > Phalangeridae > Phalanger > Phalanger gymnotis. Next base: position 1,305,661 of record CM053624.1, on the reverse strand, counting down.
ACAGAGAAGCCTGGGAAGACTTCCATGAACTGAG
>CM053624.1:1250886-1305527 GCA_028646595.1 Phalanger gymnotis | reverse complement strand
TCCTTCCTTCCTTCCTTCCTTCCTTCCTTCCTTCCTTCTTTCCCTCCCTCTCCTTCAGGTACACTTATGAAATGAGGCATTTGGCATTTGAAAAGTGAACAACAACCTTAGAGGTGACCCATGGCCCGAGAAGGGGGTCTTGACCTAGGGCATCCTAGGAACAGTGAATGGAACTGTAGGACACTTAGTGGCTAGGTCCTGTCTAGAAACAATCCATGAGACGACTTAGATTCTGGTTGCAGAGCTGGGAGAGGCATCAGGGCTGGTGAAGCCTGAGGGGTCCTGTGAGTTAGAGTATGAGTGGGGAGCCATGTACCCCCCCCAGGAAGGGGGTCACTCCAGAGCTGTAAGAATTAGGTTTTCTGGGTGTCACCCTCTGGTCTGGAGGCTTCAGCATCAGACCAGGGGATGCAGAAGGTGTCAGGATGTAGGAAGGGTGAACAGGAAATGAGCTCAGCTCTCATGGGTATCTCTTCCCCAACCCATGTCACATCCTATAAACCAGCTGTCTATGGAATATCCCTGGGAGAAAGGAAGGAAAGAAACAAGTGTTTCCTAAGACCCTGTGCTGTGGCCCTCCCTGTGCTAGGTGCTTTACAAATATCAGCCCTGTGAGACAGGTGTTAACCTCATTTTAAGGTTGAGGAAACTGAGGCAGACAGGTGAAGTGCCTTACTCAGGGTCATGCTTGGAAGTATCTGAGGCTGGAAATCCAGGGAATTTGGGGCTTCCTGACTTCTGAGCCAGCCTTGATCTTCTGTGCCCAGGGGCTGGGATAAAGATAAGTAAAGCCAGGGCTCTTGGGGGAAGGGGATGTTGAGGAGCTGGCCCAGGGCCTTTGGAGGCCTTCGTACTTCTTGACAGCATCTCTTCTCTTGGCTTTTCTCTGTGAGGCCTTGTCCTGCCTCCTGCTGTGCTCTTGGGCCCTTGGCTCGTTCCCCTCCAGCCTAGGCTGGGAAGGTTCAGGAGGCCCTTTCAAGGTGTTGAGGAGGGAGGGAATGGAACCTGGACCAGGGAGAACATGCCTTCTCCTCGCCTTCTGCTCAGGGCCTCCAGTGCTTGTCCTGGGTGAGGTCAGAGAGGTGAAATGGCTTCTCTGCCTTCTGTCCCCCAAAGGCTTTTCTCTGGAGCCTCTCTGCCCATCCTCTTGACTCACAGGAAGACATAGGAACATTTGGGGAAGATGCCGCCTTGTCACGTTCTCTAGAAGCCCTTACCCCTGTGGATTTGGGGCATGTGCTGTTGGTCTTAAATGGAGGCTCCACGAGGACAGGTGCTGCTTCCTCTGTGTGTGCCAGGGCCTAGCACAGTGCGTGGCCTGCAGAAGGTTCCTAATAATTCCTTGGCGATCGATTGCTGCCATCAGCGTGTGTTCTCTGCCCCTCCCAGCACTGTGCGTTGGATCAGGTACTGAGGTGCTGATAACAGCTCCTGCTTTTGGAATCAGGGTCTTCTTGGGTCTCCCAGCCAGGCTGCTGACATGAATGTTTTCACCCTCGTTTTCCAGGAGACAGACAGGAATCATCTCCCCCTGTGACTCACTTCCTATCTCCAAAGATTGGGGGGCTGCAGGCCTGCCTTGGTTGCCTCCTTCTGGTCCCCTAGCCCTGGTGGCCAGTGGTTCAGAACGTTCACTGCCTCATACGATTGGTGTTTGGGGGGCTTCTACCTTTGGGGGAGCTTGGTGCTCCCCAGGGTCTCCAGAGCACTGGTCCATACCTGACTTTGGGAGTCATGTGGTTATTCTCCTGTACTCATCCCACCAAAGCTGTCCTTGGAGAGGAGCTTCTTGGAGGCAGAAGGGCCATTTATTCTGAGACCATTCCCCCTCGTGTGGGTAGCTGTGTCTGGGCTGTCCCTAAAACACCTTTGGCCTGGGTAGCTAGAGGCTGGCTGTGCTGTGATCAGAGTTGGGCCTCAGCCAGCCCTGCTGGTGATGTCATGGAAACTGTGGCATCCTGTGTGGAGAGAACTGACAACAGCATTCTGGCTGCCCACAGAGCTGGCCCCGTGCCACCCTCAGTGTGGCAGGACAGGGCGGGGCCTGGCTGGGGGGCACACACCCCACAGATCCTGGTGTTTTCTGTGGCTTGCAGGGAAGTGGCAGAGCAGCCCCTGGTCCTGTTTGAGGGGCCTCGGGCCCCGAAGGTGAGGGTATGCCCCCTTCCCCTGCTAGGAGAATGTTTCTCATGCTTGGCCTCTGCCCTCTAGGGTGGTTGGGAGACGGGTGACCTGTATCATAGATGTGTAAAAGTCAGAGAAAAGCCTTGATGAAGCTAGATGAGGCTCTCACGCTGTGGAGAATGGGAAGGGGCCCCTGGAGCTCCTCTGTGGGGTCTGTGGTGTTCCCATGACACAGGGCCTCCTGGGAGCCAAATGGGCCAGTATTGTTGTCTCTGTCTCCTCCTCAGATATTGCGCTGCCTCAGCTGCTGGAAGGGGGTGGGGCATGGAGCATGGGGAGTGGGGAGGGTTTTCTCTGCTGTCTTTCTTTTATGAATTTCTCAGATATTTCTATTTGAGGAACCCTAGCTGAGCCCATGTTTCTCTTTTGACTGTTGCCCCTCTGCTAATATTGAGGGGCAGGTCATTGGTCAGGAACCTACTTGTCTCCTGGGCAAAGGCCTGTCCTTTGTCCCATTGCACTCAGAGCTGCCCAGAACCCTCACTATGCAAAAGTGGGGGCTGGAAGAGGCTCCCACTTCTCTCCCCTTTCTTCCATGTCTCTCAATGCTGTCCACAGAGTGACGGTGCCGACCACTTATATTTCAAAATGATGGTGATAAGAAGTCTTGGCTAGTCTAGAGGAGTGACAGAGCCTTAGACTATATCCACACATGTACACACACACACACACACACACACACATACACACACACACACACACATACATACATGCATACGCATAGCAGCTGTCTTTGCCCAGAAGAGTTTTCCTCAGCCAAATGGGTACGTGTTGCACAGAGATGTCTGACTTTGTAAAAGAGTCTCTGTTGTCTGTGTCCTCAGGATGGTGACATGTGGATGGAGAGACAGTGAAAATAAACACACCCACGTGGGGGCTGTGTGTGCATGTGTGTATGTAGTATATGTGTGTGCACATGTGTGTGTGAGAGCTTGTGTGAGTGTGTGTGGCGGGGCATGGGGAGAGGAAGGTGAGGTGTGTGTGGGGGCCATTAGTGACTGGATACTTTGCTTAGGGGAAGTGTTTACCTTGACACCTGCCACTGACTGGGGGGAATCTTTGTTTATAACTGGGTGCCTCCTAACTCTAACCCTACCCCTAAATGGCCTTGTGGGGCCAGCTTGCCCACCTACCAGCCTTTTATTGAGAACCTTTGTCTTGCAGAGGCCCTGGGCTCCCAAGCAGAAGCTTTCACCCAAGGATGGTCTTGGCAGGGGGTGCCCCTCTGTAACTACAGTGTTGCTAGCAGCTGTTGTGTATGTGTAAGGCCCATAATACCAGCACACAAGAGAGCTGCTAACACAGGTTCTTTGATCTGCTTTTCTAAGGAAAGCAACTTTAAGGGGTTTACAGTCTCACTTTAATTAAACATACATATACCATTCACTTAGTTCAAGGGAGAAAGCCAGAACCCTGAACTTCAGAGAGAATACAAACAGAAATTACGAGCATATATTATATAAACAGCAAAACGACACAAATCAGCAGACAGGCTTCTAGCTGTCTGTCCAAGCAATATGTAAACAGTTACCAGAGAGAGAAGCAATAACATCTGGGGTTTTCAAACCCGGAGGGCTCCATGATGGCTACCCAGAGTCTCGTCTGGTCAAATCATAGGACACTCTTCCAGTGAGTGAGAGCCCCAAGCAAAATACTAACCTCACAGTATATATACCCCTTTTCAGAGTCAAAGGCTATACTACGTTGTGACTCATACTCATGCGACTTAGGCTATCTTGTGACTTAAGCAGGTCATCAAAGACTCCTGATTCAATCAAAGAATCTTGATTGAAACAAAGGCAAGACTCAATCAAAGGCATGGGATTGGTTTAGTGCTGAGAAGCATTCCTAAACAAAAAGTAAAGGCAAAAGTCCCACCTTGCTTGGCATTGCACCCTCATCTAGCTCAGGCCCCCCAGCTTACATGGTGCTCATGGGACATTACAGGGAAGGGGGACCTTGGAGATCATTTGGCAGCTGAGAAAGCAGAATCCCCATGAGAGGAAGGGCCTTGATGCAGATCCCTGAGCTCATTAGAGGCAGAGCCAGGACAAGAACCCAGGTGTCCTCACTCCTGAGTCCAGTACCCCTGATTCTTATCTGTCAGGAGAGGAGAGTCTCTGGTCCAGCCTGCTTCTTTCTCCTACCTTCATCTCCAACCCTGATTAGTTCCTGGCACCCCCAGTGACAAGATCTCAGGCCAAAGTTTGGGAGGCTTGCTCCATTCCTTCTTTCCTTCAGGAAACATTTGTGAAGTGCTTACTATGGGCCAGATACCTCTAGTGATGGAATGAAAAAATACCCTCCCCCGCAAAGGACCTTGCCCTCAGGGGGCTGACACTCTTCGGAGCAAGAAGTGTTAACAGATAAAAGTGATTCAGTGAGATTATTTTCTGTTGGTTACTCTGTAAACATTTATCAAGGCCTACCCTGGGCCAGACCCTGTGCTAAGCTGGGGATACAAAAAGAGGCAAAAGGCAGGGACTGCCTTGAAGGAGCTGAAGGTCTAAGGAGGGAGACAAGATGCAAACAGACAAATACAAAGCAAGCTCTATCCCAGACAGATGGGAGATGAGAGTAGAGGGGAAGGCATTGGGATTAGGGGGAATCAGGAAAGGCTGCCAGTAGAAGGTGGCATCTTGGTTGGAACATGAAGGAAGCCAGGGTAGTCGGGGACCTGGTGGCGGGGGGAGCCGAGGTGAGGAGTGAGAGTGTTCCAGGCCTGAGGGACAGTCAGAAAAAATGCCTGGAACTGACAGATGGGAGGTCATGACACAGCCAAGGGCTGGTGTCACTGGACGGGAGGTCATGTGTCCAGGGGCTTTGAGTGCCCAACAACATTTCGTACTTGACCTTGGAGGCCATTGGGAGCCACTGGACTTTATTGAGGGCAGGTGGTGGTGATATGATTGGACCTATGCTTCAGGAAAACTACTTTAGTGTCCGAATGGAAGATAGATTGGAGTGGGGAGAGGCTTTGGGCAGGCAGCCCCGCAGCAGCTATGGCAATAGGCCAGGCCTGAGCTGAGATGATGATGAGGGGGCCTGCACCAGGCTGGGTCAGAGGAGAGAAGGGGGCGTAGTGGGGAGAGGATGCAGAGGTGAGACTGACATGCCTTGGTGACAGCTTGGATTTGGGGGCTGAGAGAGGAGGTGAGGAGGAGGAGGAGTTGAGGATGCCTCCGAGGTGGGGAGCTGGAGAGATTGAGAGCTGCCTGGCAGTCACAGGGAAGTCAGGAAAGGGAGAGGGTTTAGGGGGATAGATGATGAGTTCTGTTTTGGAAATGCCGAGTTTCATATGTCTACTGGACACTCAGTTTGAGCTGTCTGAAAGGCAGTAGGAGACATGAGTTTGGAGGTCAACAGAAGGATTAGGGCAGAACAGGTAGATCTGAGAATAATTAGCATAGAGAGGGTCATGAAATCATGAGACTCGGCGACAGCAGCCACATTCCGATGTGGGTAGAGACCTCTTGTTTGATCTAGTCCTTTGCCTGGAAATTCTGGTCAACTGGTCTGTTTGTCCCACGTCACCAGCCGACCGCTTGACATCCTTTTCCAGATTTCTCATTGGCATCTCCAGCTCCTCAGCTTTCCCCTCAAGCTTCCCCTCCTCCACTCTTCCCAATTGCTGTTGAGGTCGCTACCCTACTTCTGGGGTCCCAGGTTCCCAGTCCAAGTCATCCTGAGCTCTCCGCCTCATTCCTATTAAGGCACGAAGTGAGCCAACACACATTTATTAATGTATTCTAAGTGTTGGACTTGCAAGTAGAGAAGCGATGTGGTTGCTGCTTTCAAGGGGTCTACACTCTAATGGAGGAGCCGACGTATAAAAAAGGGTTGAAGAAGTTCATGGCGATGCTTGGGTTCTCAGCAGGAAATAAAGTCGAAGGGCAGACAGCCAGGGGCCAAGGCCCTTGGGCACCGTGACTCATCAGATGGTCCCCGGGGCAGAGTGAGGCAGGGAGGACACCTGGAATCAGGGGGGCTTGGCCTCTCACGTGTGGTGGGTGCAGCCTTGGCATTGACGTGGGGGCGGTTGGGTTGGGGAAGGACACGGTCCCTGGCTTCTTGCCATAGCATCCAGCGGCGCCAGCCCTAGTGGTAGGCCGGGAGGAGGAAGGCAGTGTCCACTGCCACTGAGTCCCGTGGTGCTGGCTGTGGTGGTCAGGAACTCCTCAGTGGCTTCAACACCCCCACTGGATATTAACTGAAAATGAAACATCTGCCCTGTGCTTGCCCACCTGCCATTTCCTGCCTCCCCTCCGGCTTCACCCTGTGCCCAGAAGGTTCAGTGAGCCGGCTGCCGTGACTTCTCCCTCCGAAAGGCCGAAAATGTGCCTTCTTGCACGGTGGAGCAGCAAGAGAAGGTCAGCTGTGGGTGCCCGAATGAACAGATGCTCCGAGAGTTCCAAGTTCTAGGAGAGAAGGGGCTGAGTTGGCCAAGATTCTGCTGATTCCACCAAGTCTTGGAGCATCTTGGCTCTGTGGCTGGGAGTTATGCTCATAAAAACGTAGAGTTCTACTTCAAGGTCGTATCTTCTGAATTGTGAGAGTCCTTAGCCAGTAAGCAGCCAGGTCTGGGCCTTTCTGCCTCAGGAGCATTTCTCTCATCCATCCATCATCTCATCATCCCTTCTCTATCACTTGGCCATGACCCGCTTTTCCCTCTGATTACTTGTCTCTCAGATGATTGGAGGAGCCCCTCATTTCTCCCCTCTCCACTCATTACTTGTCTCTCAGATGATTGGAGGAGACCCCTCCCCGCCTCTTTTCTTCTCTGTAACCCAAGGTTGAGCCCCTGGCCCCTTCCAGAAAATAGGTTTTTGAATGCATAAAATACAATACACAGGATTACAAAGGACATCAGGCTCTATAGAAATATGATAAATATCTTTAAAAAAAGATTTCTGAATGCCAGGTTATGAGCCCTGGCCTAATCTCTTCTCTGTGGGACTTCCGAAATAATTTCCAAAGCAAAGTCTGGTCCTGGGACTCTCCTGCTAACTGTCCTGCATTTTCAGTGACTCCTGCTGCCTCCAGCACAGAGGCCTCAGGCTGGTGCTTAAAGCCTTCCACATCTGTCCTGCTGTTCCCTGCCTGCCACTGCTCTCTGGCTCCTCCATTCTGTCTTCCTCCTTCCCATCTCTTCACTGTTTTGAGCATTTCTGTCTCATTGTAAGGTTCAGCTGAGGGGTCGCCTCTTACAGGATGCCTTCCCTTGTTTCCCTGGCTGCCAGTACCATTCCCTAGAGTAGTGGTCATTTACCCATCTGGGCATTCCTCCCCTCTCCTTGTTTCCCCTGCCCTCTGAAGAGTAGAAGCTTGTTGAGAGCAGGGCTGTGCTGTGTCAGTTTTTGTTTGGCACTCCTGCAGCTCAGGGAAAGGAGGCCTTTAGTCAGGATTTGTGCCCCTCAAAGTTGAGACTGCTTCTTACCGTTGGGCACGAGTCTTCCCAGAGATGCGGTTACTGCTGGTGCTCACTGTGCCCCGCGGCATGACTGGGAATGTCAGAGCTGCTTTGGGCGCCTTGCCAGCGTGAGGGGAGGGGTGTGTCTGGGGTCAGGTATTAGACTGGTTTATGGATCAGGCTCATGAATAGGGCATCTTCAGAGATGGCCCAGAGAAAGCCCATCTCAGATTGTCCCTGGAGAGGCTGGCCTGCTTGGAAGGACCACCAAGAAGCTCATAGATGAGCATCACATGCCCCTTGCTGTGTGTGGGGGCCTTGAGAGAGGATGCCTCCTCCCCAGGGCTGGAGCATCTCTCAGCACAAACCTCAGCTCTCCATTGCTGTCTGTGGCCCTGAAGCATTGAGGTGGGGGAGGGGGGATGACCTCATTGGGCCCCAAGGCCCGAGATCCAGAGTGGTCTCAGGATGAACAATGGGCTTCCATTGTGGGCCAGGGGCTACCCCTGTTTCAGGGGTGTGCAAAGCATTCCTTTGGCCAATGGGCTGTGAAGCACTTGGCTTTTCTAGAATACAGGAGGACCTAGGAAGAAAGAGGGGGGCTGTTTGAAACCTGCCCCCCCCCGTGGGTGCTCAATGTAAAGTCTTCTCTCTGTCTCCCTTTTAAGCAGCTGGGCTGTGAATTCTAAGGCTGCGGGGATGAGGAAGCCCCCCTCCCCAGCTGGGAGCAGGGTCATCTTCCTTTTGAGCCTGGAGATCCCCTCCCAATGGGTGCTTACTGGGGGCCCACAGTCATGAGAACTGACCTCACACTGGTGTCCTCAGCCCTATGATGGCTCCACCTGCCCAGGAAGGGATCCCCGGGGCCTTGTGACTGCAGAGGGCCAAGTGTGGGGCAGGGACACGGATGAGCCTGACTCTATTCGGTGACAGCTCTGTCTCCTTGCTTTTGAAGGGGGCTGGGCACAGTGAGGGAGGAGATTGGCTGTTCCTGGGCTGTCGCTAAGCTCTCCGTGGCATGGGGACAGCCCATGGAGGTGGATGACGGGGATGCTCGTGCGGTTCCATCCTTTGGGGGATGGCTCGTCGCTGGCTGCTGCAGTCAGGGACACCCAGAGCCAGTGGCCAGCATCAGGATACGTGGACTCAGGAGTCCCTTTTCCTTTTTGTTGGGGGTGGTGGAGCCAGGGGAGCAGCAGCATTACCCCTAATCCCTCACCCGGGAGCAAATAGAGGTCTGTTTTTTCACTGGACTGAAGGATAATGATTTAACCAGGGCAGGCTGTTTGCCTCTGCTCATTCTTTTCCTTAAATTCACAGGCTCCTCCTTGTCTTCTCCATCTTTGGGGCATAGAGATTCTAAGATTGGGGAAGGATTGGAGCAGCTGCTTTCTCGTGCTGTTCATGGGGGTGCAGGGAACGGGGATCCGAGGCTGTTTTGGGAGACTTCCTGGCCTGGGAAGCTCACTACCTGGTTATCAGGGAATAGCTCAGAACCTCCACTTTTATTCAGTCTTCCTGACGTTGATCGTGACTACCTGGGGCCTGAGAGCACAGATCTCTTACCTGGGAGACTGCCATCAGTGGCTTGCCCCTGGACCTTCTCTTGGGAGGGGGGGCGACCAGGGCAGAAGCCAGCAGTGCCAGCCCCGCCAACTCCAGGTACCTGGAAGGTGAATGTCCTTCTGGGCCTTCAGGAGAACATCGTGGCCTCTTTGACAGTTCAGTGAGACCCACCTGTATTATGTGCCTCAGTTTCCACATCTGTAAAATGGAGATCCTCTTTGCACACACCTCACAGAATGCTTGTGGGGCCTCAGGTCCCATAGCGAAGCCCTCAGTGCTGTGGCTCTGGCAGGGTGCTGGGCCCGGGGCTGGGCCACTGAGTCAGAGGCAGCATTGGTCCTGCTGGCTGGGAGAGAGGGCACAATTTTAATTGCTTACTTGTGTGTGGAGCACAGGTTTGCAGAAACCTTTACCTCCCTTACTCATTTGGTCCTGGCCTCAGCCCTAGGAGGGCGGGCCTTTTACGGTGTAGAGTAACTTCTCCAGGGCCGCATAGCCAGGAGTGTAGTAAACCTGGAGTCAGAATGACCAGAGTTCAAATCCAGCCTCAGACATTTTTGGGCATGTCATTTAACCTCTCTCTCAGCCTGCATTTCCTCATCTGTAGAATGGGGGCATTAATGACACTTGTCTCTGGGGAGGTCCCATGTGTAGTAGGAAGGCCGAATTTATAATCTCAAATATAATCATGTATATGTTTGAATGGTTCAAAATCACAAGTATGAGAGGTTCTCTAAGGAGAAAACAACAAGAAATTTATTTAGGCACCACTGCAGCAGAACCGTAAACCAGCCTCCCCATTCCGACATCTTGACAAAAAGACTTCAGGCCCAGAAAGCCCGCCTCACAAGAGTAACCAGGAGGCCACAGAAAAACAAGATAGTATTTAGCCAAATCATTTTTACTGGCCTCACATTCCTGCTTGCATTCTTGGGTCTGCACACGGGTAAGCCCTGCTTCCGCACCTTCCTGCTTCCACAGTTTCCGCCTCCGCTGAAGTTGTCTCCCGGCTCACCTGTCCTTGCAGCCGAGCTTCTGGCGTTCTCAAGCCCCGCCTCAACGACCAGAGACCATTGGTTCCCAAGCTGGCCCCTCCTAAGTCACCAATCTACACCCACACAGGTTTCACACCTGACAGGGCCCTGGGCCTGGGGCTTAGCACTTAACAGCTGAAAGTACTTCCACTCAAAAGAAACAAAAGCCATGCTAATGAGACAATTTTGCTTAACAGCACACCATGCAGGCCCTTCACAGCATTGTGTGAATGCTCTGCTCTGGTCCCATTCTCTAGTCTGTGGCAGGCCTGATTCAACCTCTTCCTGACTTCAAGCCCAGCACTGCTGCTGTGCAGCACCTGGTGAATGGCTGAGGTCCAGAATCTGAGGAGGACCCCACGGACACCCGTCACCAGCTTCAAAGCGATGTAGATGAAGGGCTCCTCCTCCCCCTGGCCCGTGGGCCAGGGAGAAGCAGGACAAGAATGAGGGGTGTCGGACGTCTGGCCGAAATGTGGGGTGCCCAGAGGGGAATGGAAGGGAGGAGGCAGGGCAGCCATGTCTGAATCAAGCAATACAGGGACTGGTTGATGGGGGCCAAGTGCTCTCTCAGCCTCACAGGCAGTGACCCAAGTACCAGTGGCAGTTTTAAAGAGTGATTTCACATGCACGATCTCATTAAAGTCTCACATGACCTGCATGAAGTCGAGGAGGCCATTCTCCCCATTTCACAGATGAGCAAACTGAGGCCTGGAACTGGGAGCTGGTTTTTCCAGTGTCAGACTTCCAGTAAGTGCTGGGCTTGAAGCCCAGCCCAAGTCTCTTGTCTTCATGTTAATTATTTTTCCTGTCGTCCCCAAATTGGGTGGTTTTGGTGGAAGTGGATAGGTTAGTTTTATCCTACTTTTAAATTTTGTTCTTCAAAAATAAGCTCTATCCGCCAGCACATACATTACAAGTGTAGAGGAGGACAGGAGTGGAGTTTGTGTCTAAGGCTGGGTGCTTTTCACGATTGGTTTCTAAGTGTGCATTAAGGAAGTAACCAGGTTGCTGTGGCCTTTCGGGACTCTTGGTTTCTTTTGGGTGTTTAAAAGTGTTCCTTTTGTATCTTTAATGCTCCCTGCTAGCTCACGGCTCCAATTTTGAACCCATCGCTTGTAATAAATCTGTAAAGTCAAGCAGAACAAACCTACATGTTGGCTGTGTCTAAACATGGACGCCCCATTCTGCACCCCTGTTCCACCACCTCTCTGCCTAAAGCTCCAAGTCAGGCTTCCTCCTTAGCCCTCCAAGGTCTAGTTGGGTCTCCCTCTTGATCAGAGTTGTTTTCCTGAGCACTGTGGTGGTCATTGTGGGAGTGGTTTGTTCTCGGCCCCGCCCCACCTCACTCCCAATCAGAACTCACAGACCTTCCCTGGAATCTCATGATTGGTCATATCCCACAGAACCATGAGATTCCATTGCCTCAAGGCTCTTTTGGAGCTCAGATGGGGGAGAAAGAACAGGACATCTCCTGACTCCCTTAGAATCTGATGGTCACTGGATTATTGCCAGTCCAGGGAGCCTGGTCAGCATTGCCTACCAAGGTGGCAAATAGTCTGGCTTATTCATTGGCTTGTGTGGTTTTAAGTAAGTGTTGGCTGGAGCTGGTGGCCAGAGCGGGGTCAGCAGAAGCTTTGAAGTAACCCAGTCTTAAGTGTGTGCTTAGATGGAGGGGTGTGTTTCTTATGTGCGTGTGTGTGTGTGTGTGTGTGTGTGTGTGTGTGTGTGTGTGTGTGTAGGGGAGGGAAGCATGCCAGATATGGAGAGCAGGAACCATGCCCTAAAATGGGCCAGTTTGTGGCATGGAACATGGGGATGTCAGAGGAAGCCGGAAGACCTATTGCTTTTATTTGGGGGAGGGGGGTTTTCTCAGTCAGGAACTGAACAGAGACTGGATTCACTATCCTTGAGATCTCTCCCACTTCAGAGTCCTGTGATTATGAATCCCCAGAGGCTGATTGTGGACAGTCCAAAGATTTGGGACTCAGTTTGCTGAATTCTGCCCCAGGGAATTGCATGTATGGTGCCCAAAGAGCAGGGTCTTCCTTGTGCTGACTGCCCTGGCAGCCAGCCTACAGTGGAGCCCCCCACAGACACACGAGGTCGTTGAAGGGGCTTCTCCTGAGCATCTCTACAGGACTAGTGAATGTTCCTCCCCAGGGAGCAGCATGCATTTAGACGGGCAGTCTGTTGAATTCATGTATGTGTATGCACATGTGTTGGTGTGTCTGTATACATGGGTGCATGTGTGTGAAACACTGTGTGGCCTGGACAGGAAACTGGCCCCAGCATAGCAGCACAGATCTGGCTGGATCACATTTGGGAGGCTGGGCAGTGTTTGAAGTGGCCTCCAAGCTGCCTCTGTGGTCAAACTTCTCCCAGGCTCACTGTCCAGTTTGGAATCCTGGAACAGTGCAATTTCAGAAGATTGTAGGCAATGTGGAGGGGAAAGAAGCCACCTGTAGTGGACATGCCGCCCCAGCACTTGCGTGTGCGTGTGCATGTATGCACATGGTTACACGTGTGTGAGAAGTGGCGTGAATGACATGGTTAAAAGATTTGGGTAACTGGGAGTGGAGATCCAGCCATATCCTCAGGGCATGAGGCAACCCCTGATAGATGTACTCTTTTCTGGACACCTGGTTTTATGAAACTGTAAAATTGAGGTGGGGAAAAGGTTGCATCTAGCTAGAAGCCTATGCTCCTCTGCTGCAGGGGGCTCTCCTGTGGAGGAGAGCTCGCACTCATGGTATCATGAGTATGAGTGCATCTGAGGCATAAGGCCTTGAAAGCCTCTTCTGGAGATAAATCCATAGCCTTGTCATCCTAGTGGGAATCTTGTTGGGCACAGATTGCATGAAATGATCTCTAAGAGTCCTCCCATTCTGAAGGTCTCTGTTTTTTTTTCATTTACCTTCATGGGAAAGACAGATGGAAACAAAAAGATGTGTATGAAGTGTGGCCTTCCTCTTAGTGACTCCTTTCTTTCAAAGGTGTCTCCAGCCAGATTCCACATCATGGTTCTTCTTTGTACATTCATGGTGTTGTTTTCATTGGTGGTGGTGGCGGTGGCAGTGGTGTTAGGAGTGTCAGTGGTGGTGGTGGCAGCAGCAGCAGCAGCAGCAAAGGTCACACAGCTTTCAGGGTATCTAGGTTAGCATTGGAACCTGTGAGGTTGGCAGATCAATCAAAGCCTCTGACTTCAAAGCATCAAGCTGTCTCCTGCATTGTCCTGCATCTCCGTCTAATTCAATATTCTTCTCTGATGCTCTGCGTCAAAATGGCTGCTGACTCTCATAATTCAACCTGGATTTCACAGTAGAAAGACCTTGCCTGGAGAATTAGGAATGAGATGGAAGCTGTCTGAGAAGAAAGAGATTGTTTTGGGTGCAGTGAAGAAAGGCCAGCATCCTCTTTTGGTTCCAAGTCATTAGGGACTTGGCAGCAGGAGGAGGGAGCCTTGCTTGGGCTACCCACTGCTCTCACTACCTGTGGGTGGAATGCACCAGTGTGAAAGCCCCTCACCTTGTTTAGGGGAATGAAGATGCTGACCTAGATCTGTGTTCCTGCTGCTCACAGGACTGGCTGTACTTACACAACATCCCTCATGGCAACTGCAGAGAACAGCGTGAAGGCCGATCACATCTGGGTCAGGCATTCAGAATTCAGGGGCTATTTTCTCCCTCAAATCTCATTCCTCTCTCTGTGAAAGGAAATGGAGGATGGTAGTAGCCCCAGAGGCATGGTGGCACCAAAGGCAGGAGTGTCAGTTTTCTGTCAGTTTCCCAGTTCCATTGGAGAAGTTCCTATGAGCCAGGCACTGTGCTGGGTCCTGGGGATACAGACACAAGAAACAAAACAGTCCCTGCCCTCATGTTCTGCCCAAACAGATGAGAAGGAGGACAGACTGTCTGCAAAGAAGTAAATCCCAGCAGTCCTAAGCCATTTCAAGCAGGTGAGATCAGGGAAGGCACCATGTAGGAGGAGGCACCTGTGCTGTGCATGGAGGAAGCTAGGGACTCTTTGAGGTCCAAGTGGGAGATGAAATTCAGGCCCGAGGTGTGCCCGGCAGGCCAGAATGACTGGCAAGGACAGTTCCGTGAAGAAGAGTAATACTATGTATTAAGAGCGATAACATGGCTGCCAAGGCAGGTGGGAGCCAGCCTGGCAGAGCTTCCAGAGCCAGGCTGAGGAGTTTAGAGGCAATGGAAACTAGAAGTGGCGCGGTCACACAGGGGCTTCTCTCTGAAGGCTGGTTTGGAGAGGGGAGAACCTGGAACCCGAGAGCTGAGCAGTGACACGGGTCTGAGTAGCTGGGATGGTGTGGGCGACGACCATGAGAAAGGGAAATGCGATGCTGGTGGTATGTGTGGTGCTCAGCACAGTGCCTGGCACACGTTTATGGGTCAATCGGCCACATTCATCGTATAGCCAATCATCCCACAGCCATTTTATGGCTAAGACTTGGGGAGCAGCTTCACAGATCACGTCCAGAGGCTCCTGGATACCAGGCCGCCTGTGGCCAAGGGACAGTGGCACCACAGGCGTGCCCCCAGAGGCAGAGACGCGGGCTTCCGGAACGAGCCTCAGCTATCTGTCATTCCAAAAGATGGCGGGACCGTCTGACTTGGGGTACAGGTGTAGATGGCCACCAGATTGAAGGAGACGGTAGGAGTCCCCCCACCTTGACATTTAGGACGTTCAATGATGTTCCTGAGGAAACTTTACGTGCCCCGAGCTCGGTCTCTATGGACCATGGAGGCAAAGCTTTGTACAGGCGGACAAAGCGATTCCTGAATACTGTCTCTGCCTCTGAACCCTGGCCCAGCCCATCCCCAACCACAATCATGAGGATCCCCAAGGCTCTGGAGGGGGAGCCCTGGGCTCCAGGCCTCAAGCTAGGACCGGGCAGTTGGGGACTGCGCAGATCCTTTGGGGATTCTGACCCTCAGTCACTTCATCTGTAAAATGGGGATGACCACATTGGCACTGCCCTTCTCGTAGGTTGGGGGCACTTTGTAACCCTTCAGAGCTGTCACAGTCAGAGGTCTGGCCTTGCTTTGCTTAGGATGGAGGATTGCCTGCTTTGTGAGGTGGGGGGAGCCCTTCCAGGACTCTCTGGAGCCAGGCCTTGGGGGCGGAGTTTTAGGAAACCCTTGAACTGAGGGAGCCACGGGGTGGAGCTTGGAGTTTGGGGCCTCCCTGCCCAGGTTAACCACTGGCCTGTGGTCCCCAGTCAGCCCAAGTCTCTTTACAGGGGGCCTATTTTTAGGTCCCTCTCATGTGATGGAAAAATCTAGGATCTAAGCTGGGGCTTTAACATTCTGACAAGCTGTAAACACTGACAGTCTCCCCCGGAGCTTGTTAAACCCCATTCCAGCTAAATCTGCAAGAAAAAAAAGATAAAGGGCCTGCCTTGAGTGCCAGCGTCTTTGAAGGGGGGGATGACCTTGGAGACCCCCAGGAGGGGCCTGGGCCATGGGATTTCCCTAGGCTCGGGAGCTTTCACCCTGTTCCCTGTGGGTCTGTAGTTACTGATCACGATGCAGTTCCACTCCTCCCCCTGCTGCTCCTGCTCCACCCCTTCTCCTCTTCTCCCCATTTGTCTCTTCTTCCCTCTCCCCCTCCCCCTCCTCTTCCATTCTTCCTCCTCCTACTCCCCCCCATCCTCCTCCCTCTCTTACTTCTCCTCCCCCTCCTCCTCCTGCTTTGGGGGGAGGGGGGCTCATCCTCACCAGGAAGCCACAGCCCCAAAGAACGACTTGGTTATGGCTCCCTGGGCCTTCTGATTGCTTTCTTGTTCTAGAAGGGATTTCAGTGACTGGAAGGTTGCTCTCTTCTCCTGCTTAATGGCAGAGGGGCAGTGCAGGGCTCACAAGCCTCTGGTCAGTCATGGGCGCTCCCTTCCTCAGAGGGCCATCTTCTACAGCCATATATCCTTTGAGAATGCCCTGGGATGGGGGCTGCACGTCCTCGGCTCAGCTGCACCTGCCAGCCTCCTCCCTCTCTTCTCCCCACTCTGGGGCTGGTCTGCACTGACTCCCATGCCTTCTTCTGTGGCTTTCTGCTCATGTTGCTTCCCCTGGGAAGCCCTCCCTGATCCTCCTCGAACACTAGCTCTTGGCTGCCTGTGTGGCCTGGGACGAGTCACATGGCCTATGCGGGGCTCAGTTTCCCTGTGAAGAGAATCCATCTCAAATGTCCTGCCCAGCTAGGAGTCCTGGGCTCTCCTTGAAGCTCTCGGTATAGCAGGGGCTTCTCCTTGGGCTCCTTCAGCCCCAGGTGATGACTTGGCTGCACTCATCATGCAGGCCCTTCAAGCAGGCATCTCTGTGCCCAGCATGGTGCTAGCACACAGTAGGTGCTTACATGTCTGCTGGACTTAATGGGAGCTCGTGTTGGGTGTAGACGGCCTAGTCGCCCATGCAGATGCCTGCACTTTTTGCTGGGCGTCAGTGGTTGATTGGGGGGTGTAGGAGCTGTGACTGTTCTCCCGGCCCAGGTCAGGTTCTGAAGATCTCCTTGCTTTTCCAGATCGTGCACACGCACAAGCCGCACTTCGTGGCCCTCCACTGCCAGGAGTTTGGTGGCAAGAACTATGAGGCGTCCATGTCCCATGTCGACAAATTTGTCAAGTAAGTGTCTGGGCTGAGACCTCAAGTGGGTAGTGTGCATGTGTGGGGTCTGGTATTCATAGACCTGACTCCCAGGGCCCAGACAGCAGGGAACCGCATCCTGTGGGTGGGCTGGCAGAGGACCCCCTCCTGTGGGCCAGTCACACCCTGTCCTGTGAGCTGGCTGGCAGAGGACCCCCTCCTGTGGGCTAGTCAGACCCCCTCCTGTGGGCCAGTCAGACCCCATCCTGTGGGCCAGCTGGCAGGGGACCCCTTCCTGTGGGGCAGTCAGACCCTGTCCTGTGGGCCAGCTGGCAAGGGACCCCCTCCTGTGGGGCAGACAGCAGAGGATCCCCTCCTGTGGGCCGGCTGGCAGGGGACCCCTTCCTGTGGGGCAGTCAGACCCCTTACTGTGGGCCAGCAGGCAGAGGACCCTCCTTTCCTTTCCTCTAGGCCAGCCTCCTGAGGATCCTCCCGTCCTACTTGAGGGGTGGGGCCAGTTCAGGCACCAAAGCGATGATGTGCTAGGTATCCTCATGTGACTCACCTTTCTGTGGGGAGTTCCTGGTGGGTGGGAGACAGAGGCCTGCCCACCCACTGTAGCCTGGCCACATCTCTCAGCTTCACAAAGGGAGACTCCTTTTTCCTCAGCCCTTCCACTTCAATAAAGCCAAGCTGGGGGTGGGCGAGGCCAGGCTCCCCTTCTGCCAGGGGGCTTCTATGGGATCTGAGGGTGGGTCTGGGCACTGGTTGTTGGGGCAGAGGTCTCAGAACCAGGACTGACCCTAACAGCACCAGGGCTTATCCAGTGACTCGTGAGTTCCTGGGAAATGAGGTGAGAGCCATGTCTTCTGAGGCTTTGTTCTCTATCTCGTGGGCTTGGGAGCTGGCTCAGCTCCCAGTGTGGCTGCCTGACCCCTTGGGGGGGTGGAAGCACTCGTGAGACTGTCCCATAGGATAGCCGGGCTGGCCAGCAGAGCGTGGTGGGATCACAGTGACCAGGTGTGAGACTGTCTAGCAGAAGGGGAGCAGGGTCAGGGGACAGGGAGTATGGGCTAATCCTCCCTGCAGCCCCTGCATGGTGCCCTTCATGACCCCTGTATGTCTAAAACTCCAGGCAGACTTTCCAGGCCCTGGAGCCGCTGAGGCACTGTGCCTTGCCTCACCTCCTCACTCTAACAGGCATTTGTCAGGGCCTTGTAGCGTTTTGTGTCTCACGGACACCGTAGGCGGCAAGCACACCGATTTTTAAAATTCCTTTTACTTACTTCATTAAATATTTCCCAAGTACACATAAAAAAAAACTCTTAAAATTTTTTTAAACACTTTTATTTAAAGTTTTGAGTTCCAAATCCTTTCCCTCTCTCCCTCCCCTGAGATGGTAACCGATCAGAGAGAGGTTATATATATGCAATTATGTAAAACATTTCCATACTAGTTATTTTGTACAAGAAGATTCAAATAAAAGAAAAAAATAAAAGAAAGTGAAAAACTGTCAGCTTCATCATGAGTCCTTTGGGATTGTCTTAGGTCCTGGCATTGCTGAGAGGAGCCAAGTTTATCATACTTGGTCATCGCACAATGTTGCTATCATGGGGCACAATGTACTCCTGGTTCTGCTCACTTCACCCAGCATCTGGTCACAAAGTCTTTCCAGGTTTTTTTGAAAGCATTCTGCTCATCATTGCTTATATTACAGTAGAATTCCATCACAACCATATACCACAATTGGTTTAGCCATTCCCCAATCATCCCCTCAATTTCCAATTCTTTGCCACCACAAAAAGAGCTGCTATAAATATTTTTGTACATATGGGTCCTTTTCCTTTTTTTTGGATGTCTTTGAGATACAGACCTAGTACTGGTATTGCTGGATCAAAACTGGTATGCACAGTTTTATAGCCTTTTGAGTATAGTTCCAAATTGTTCTCCAGAATGGTTGGACCACGTCCCAATTTTTCCAAATCTCCTTCAACATTTGTCAGTTTCTTTTTGGCTGATCTGATAGTTGTGAGGTGGTACCTCAGAGTTGTTTTAATTTACATTTCTCTAATCAATAGTGATTTAGGGCGTTTTTTATGTGACTATTGATAACTTTGATTTCTTCTTCCGAAGACCATCTATACATATCTTTTGACCATTTATCAATTGAGAAATGCCTTATTTTTACAAATTTGGCTCAGTTTCCTATATATTTGAGAAATGAGGCCTTTATCAGAGAAAACTTTAACTTTTTTTTTTCCCAGTTTCCTATTTCCCTTCTAATTTTGGCTGCATTAGTTTTGTTTGCAAGCAGGCCAGTTCTTGATGACAGAGTTGGAAGGGACCAGCGGACTTTGCTGTGTTGCCTAATAGCCAGGGTCAGCTGAGAAGGCCTGGGGAGGTGCAGAACAGTAAAGAGAACACCACTGCTGCAGTCAGAACCTGTGTTCAAATCCTTCCTCTGACTGTTGGCACCTGTGTGACCTTGGGCATGTCATGTAACCTTCTGGGCCCATTTCTCTTTTCTGTGAAAGGAGGCTCTGTTCCTGTAGTCCTCTTCAGAGAAAAGCTGCCCAGTTGGGACTCAGAGCCCAATCGCTCCCTCCTTCTCAGCCCAGCTATCTACGTAGACCACTCAGTCACAGCTCGTCTTCAGCCCTGGGCTTTCAGTATTCAGAAGCAGTGTGAGTCCGTGGGCTGCTCTGGAGCCTAGTGCCACTTTGGGCCTCTTTTTAGGGTGGGGCAGGGTTTGAGAAAATGAGGAAGGTGGATGGGCTGCCTCCACTGGGTCCCAGCCCTATCATGTCAGAGCCAGGAGGGTCTTTACTGATTGTCGGTCTGGCTGCTCTTAGTACAAATGGGGAAGCTGAGACCTGGATGGGGCCACTTTGGTTCCCTGTGCCTTTCACGGACACCAAAAGCCTCCGGCCAAAAGCCAGAGTGTTGTGGAGCATTCACTGACTAAGGCCGGAGCCTCCCTGGATGATGTAGGCACTGCCTCATGTGGGATTGTTACCCTCTTGGCCTCAGACCTGGGTGAGCAGCAGCAGGAGCCTGACTATCGTCGGCCCCTCCCAGGCAAGCTTCTTACTCCGAAGGTAATGAAACAGCGCCACCTCCTGGCTGTGGCTCGCTAGTGCCTGATGAAGTCCACAGGCGCTTAGTTTTGGCCTACAAAACCAGCCATGGACCAAGAGCCCAGGGCTGACCCTGGGCCTTCCCTTGGGTCTGTGCAGACAGCAGGCCTTGCAGCCCAGGAGTGGAGCTCTTCCTTCGCTGTGATGCTGGGAAGCCAAGGTCCCGTGTTGGGTCCAGTAGATGCTGCATCCTGTTAGCATTGGGCAGGGGGACAGGGTTCAGGCCCCCACCTCCTGACTGCAGGGCCAATGTGATGGACAGGAAGCCGTGAGATGTGGTTTGAGGTCATCCTAGGGCACTTCTCTCGGGTCTTTCCAGGCTTCAAGCTTTACCATCCCAGCCCCACACCACCTGCCCCAGACCTTAGCTTCCTGGGTCCAGTTGGGAGACACCAGCCATAATGGGACCAGATGAGCCTGTGTGGGTAGGTGCTGGCTCCCACTGTCCATGTGACCCTTTGCCAGCCTCTTTCCCCCTTGGACCGTTTCCTGATGTATATAATGGGTGGGGTGGCCCAGGAGGCCTCAGATGCAGAGCAGCCAGTGGAGGGGAGGGAAGCCCTGCTGGGCTTGTCTTCCTGTTCTAAGCTCACCTGTGGGGGAGAGGGCTGTCCCACTGTAGAGATGGAGAAAAGCAGGTCCCACAACTTTGAGGGGAAGAGGCAGGATTCAAGCCCAGGTTTCCCAGATTTCTGGTCGACCACTTTATAATGTGCTTGAGGCAGCCAATAGAGCCATGGATAGAGCGTAGCTCCTGGAGTCAGAAGACGTGAGTTCAAATCTGGCCTCGGACACTTACTAGCTGGGTGATCCTGAGCAAGTCACTTCACCCTGTTTGCCTCAGTTTCCTCATCTGTAAAATGAGCATAATGATATGGTAGATGCGAGGATCAAATGAGATTGTGTTTGTGAAGTGTGTGGCCCAGTGCCTGGCACACAGTAGGTGCTAAATACGTGCTCGTTTCCTCCCTACTGCTCAGCCACTCGAGGTGGTCACTGTTGGTGATTCCTGGGATGTTCAATCTCTGTCCAGCCTCCTTGCTACCTTTTGGATAGACTGGGCAATTCTAGCTCATTGAGCTGTATGAGGCCTGAGAATCACCCCATCCTCCCCCCAGAGAGGGAAGGGGCTTTGCTTAGGGCCATGCAGGGGAAGGCTGGCTCTCTTTCTGGAGGATGCACTACTTTGCGAGGGTCCCCAAAGGTTTCCCAACCCCAGGTGATGTGGCACTGAGCACACCCACCCGCTCTCCTTCAGAGGGAGCCCATGGCCACATCTAGACAGTGGGGCAGCAGCAGCAGGGAGGAAGGGGCCTTCAAAGAGTATACGTTCTAATGGGGAGATGACCCTTAAGTAACTAGGTACGTTCAAGATTATATCCAGGTAGGTAGGTAGGGCTTCCCGCTGAAGGTGGGATGTGTCCTGAGATTTAGAGGAAGCCAGGGAAGCCAGAAGGCTGAGATGAGGAGGGACAGCATTCCAGGCAGGGGTGACAGCCAAGGCAAATGTCCGAAGTGTAGAGATACAGTGTTGCATTTGAGGAGCGGCCAGGGGGCCAGAGTTATTCGACCACATCATATAGAGCCATGTGGAAAAAAACTAGAAAAGGTAGGAACAGGGCAGTTTATGAAGGGTTTTGAAAGCCAAGCAGAACATTTTGTATTGGATCCTGAAGATTGGTGATGATAGCTGCCATTTACATAGTGCATACTACGTGCCAGGAACTAGATCAGGGCTGTCCAAAATGCGGCCCACAGTGTGATTAATGTGGCCTGCTTACAAGCATAGAAATTTGCATAAATGCTTTAATAAATGAAGCCCAGCTACCACAGAGCTCTCACTAAAATGGCAAGTCAAAATATATTGTCTATCATTTCAATAAAAACCTAAGGTTGGACAGCCCTGAACTAGACTAAGCACTTTGCAAATATTATCTCATTTAATACGGAGCCACTGAAGCTTATTGAATAGGGGGTGATGTGGTCAGATCTGAGCTTTAGGAGAATCATTTTTGCAGCTGAATGTAGGATGGACTAGAAAGGGGAGAGACTTGAAGAAGGCAGACCCTCCCAGAGACTATTGCAATAGTCCAGGTATGAAGTGACGTGGATCTACCCCAGGGTGGCGGCAGTGTCAGAGGAGAGAAGGGGATGTATTGGAGAGATGCTAGAAAGCTGAAATGGAGGAGAGATGGTGGAAAAGTGAAGCTGATGAGAGATGCTGGAGAGGTGAAACTGATGAGAGATGCTGGAGAGGTGAAACTGATGAGAGATGCTGCAGAGGTGAAACTGATGAGAGATGCTGCAGAGGTGAAACTGATGAGAGATGCTACAGAGGCGAAATTTATGAGAGATGCCAGAGAGGTGAAAGGGCGGGCCTTGGCACCATACTGGATCTAGTAGTTGAGAGTGAGGAGTCAAGGATGACAATGAGGTTGGGGGACTGGGAGGATGAGGGTGCCTTCACTACCAGGGAAGTATGGGAAGAGTGAAGTTTTTTGAGGAAGGAGAGGAGATAATGAGTTGTTTTGGATATATTAAGTTTGAGATGCCTATGGGACATCCAATTTGATATGTCTAAGAGGTACTTGGAGATGGGAGAGTAGAAGCCAGCAGAGAAGTTAGAGATGGATAAGTAGATCTGGGAATTGTCTTCATAGAGATAATAATTGAAGCCACGGTTGCTGAGGCCTGTCTGATACCCTGAGTTGACAGGTACAATACAGATAAAAATCTAGCAAAGGAGTGTATCAACAATTTGGCTAGCAGCTTTTGTGGGGTATAAGACCCAACGAGAGCTGCTAGCACAGGTTCTTTGAATCTGCTTCACTAAGGAAAGTAACTGTAGGGGATTAACAATCTCACTTTAATCACACATACATATGTAACTCACTTAGTTCAGGAGGAAAAGCCAGCAACCTAACTTCAGAGCAAATACAAACAAATTACAAACACACATTATAAATAGACCAAATACAAACCAACATCTGGCTTAGCAAAGCTGAGGGGCAGCTACAATGGCTTGCCCAGAATCACATGCCACTTTTCCAGTGAGTGAGAGCCCCCAACCCAAACATCTGTGTTTCTTCAAAGCCAGGTGGCTCCTTAATGGCTACCCAGAGTCTCCATACCAACACTCTTCCAATGAGTGAAAGCCCCAAAACAAAACATCTGGGTTTCTTCAAAGCCAGGGGCCAGTTACAACGGCTTGCCCAGTCTCAACACTCTTGCCATGAGTGAGCTCCCAAACAAAATGCTAACCTCTGAGTTTTTATATCCTGTTTGGGGCCTGAAGGATTCACACCTAATCAGCAAAAGGGTGTGAGCTAGGGGCTTTACACCTAGTTAGCAAAAGGGTGTGTGCCTGGAGCTTTGTACCAAGTAAAACTTAATCAAAGGCACTTAATTGATTTAGCATTCTAAAACAATAAAAAAGTCTCACCTTAATTACCAATACAAGGAGACAGAGAAGGAGCAAGGTAAGAGGAGAACCAGGAGAGAGAGGGAGAATGATGTCTTGGAAACCTAGAGAGAGGTGTATCCAGGAGGTGAGAGTAATCCACAATATCAAAGGCTACAGAGGCCAAGGAGAATGAAGAATGAGAAAAGGCCATTGGGTTTGGCCATTAAGACAGTTGAGGGAAGCTTGAAGTTCAGGGGGGCAACTAGGTGGCGCCATAATGTGCAGAATGCTGGGCTTGGAGTCAGGAAGACTCCTCCTGGCCTCAGACACTAGCCGTGTGACCCCAGGCAAATCACTTCATCCTGTTTGCCTCAGTTTCCTCAGCTGTAAAACGAACTGGAGAAGGAAATGGGCAACTACTCCAATATCTAAGAGTTGGGTACAACTGAAACAACTGAGCAACAAAAAAACCTTCTTGATTCAGGTGGCTAGCTGGAGCAGCAGATAGAGACTGAGCCTGGAGTCAGGAAGATGTGAGTTCAAATCCAGCCTCAAATACTTCCTAGCTGTGTGACTCTGGGCAATTCACTCTGTTTACCTCAGTTTCTTCATCTGTAAAATGAGCTGGAGAAGGAAATGGCAAATCACTCTGGTATCTTTGCCGAGAAAACCCCCAGTGGGGTCACGGAGAGTCAGACACGACTGAAACCACTGAACAATAATACCCCTGAAGTTCAGCCTCCTATCAGAAGGAGCTGCTGTGAGATGCCAGCAGGCAGAAGGATGGCAGTCTGTCGGAGAGGTGCAGGTGCCTTGACCGTCCCAGAGGAGGCCACTGGAGTCAGGAGATGGAAAGGGTCTTGTCCCAGGGCAGCCCAAAGGTGGATATGGTCTCAGGGCTAGGTCTGGCTGGGGCTGGAGATAGGCAGCTGCCTCTCCACTCAGAACAGCAGAGGCCTGGGGGAGCCGGTAGGGCTTCTGACTCTGTTTGCCTTTTTAAGTATCTTTAGCCCTTGGTATGGTCCCTGCCATGCAGTAGGCACTAAATAAGTGTTCGCTGATTTGCTGAATAGAGAAAGGACCTTCTGACAGTGGCTCCAGAGATGCATCCTCCCTCCCCCAGAGGCCACAGCCTTTGTTGGTCCAGAGGGAGTGTGCGTCTAGCCAGCCACAGTGTCCAGAAGGTGAGGGCTGGGTTCCTGGCTGGTTCTTGCACTGGGCAGTGTTGTCTGAGCCCTTCTCTGTGGGTAGGCAGGAAGTCAAGGGGAAGGGGGAGCTGTCAGGAGCAGCCCCTCTTTCTAAGCACCATGTTCAGTGCCCGTTGGAAAGTCCCCTCAGTGACATAAGGGCCAAGAATAGCGTTCCAAACAAGGGGGAGACCCGAGGCCCTCAGCAGGCTGTTACCGCACGGTGGGCCTCTGTGTGCACACACGTTTGCCTGTGTACACATGTATATGGCCATGTGGGAGTACACACATGTGTATGTGCATGCATGTAAGCAGTGTGTGCCCTGTGTGCACAGGTCTGTGTACAAGCATTGTGTGTGTGTGTGTGTGTGTGTGTGAATTGCCACACTGTGTGCATGGGTGTGCTTGCATGTACACATGTATGTGTACCGTGTGTGTGTATGTGTGTAGACTAAAAGCTATTTCCTTCCAGTAGCTTCTTTGCCTCTTTATATTTGAAAATAAAAGACTTTTCCTGGGTTTCTTGGGCTGTGTGTCCTGAAGGAGCTTCTGGCCCAGATATTTCCCCCTCCTTTTTTTGTTTTTTCTCCCATCAGAGTGGGGTGGGTTTGTAGTTGCGAGTCCTGAGGCCCAGGGTCCTTAGGGCACAGGGTCAGCCCTTGGGAGCATGTTGTCCATCCCTCTCCTTTTACAAACCAATTCACCAGTGAGCATTTATTAAGCACCTGCTGTATGCCAGGCACTGTATTAACCACTGGGGATACAGAGACAAAAGAAGATTTGCTTTTGTTGGCCCACATGATGCATACACAGGCATGTCTAGACCCAGTGACCTCGCCCATGGCTTCCTTCTCCACAGCCCTTCAGGCTCAGCTGCATCTGTCCCCCTCCCCCCAGGACCCTGAGTTACGCCTTCTCTCTTGGTTTCCCTCCAGACATGGGCATACCCCAGAACCTCCACCTTCATCTGCTTTGGGCCTCAGACCCACTGCCTGCCCGAGAGGCTCGGACTGGACCGTCTCCCAGGCAGATCGCAGGGGGAGAACCAGGGGCTTCACAGTCCTGGCTGTCCATTGGAGACACCCAGGTCTGGCCCCTCTGACCTCAGCAGCTCAGCCCTGGTGCAGGGTCCCCCCCTGACGCCCTCCTCTGCATCCTGGGCCTCCTCTGCGCTAAAGTGATCCCTCCTGTCTTCCAGAGAGCTCCTCTCCAGCGACGCCATGAAGGAGTATAACCGGGCGCGCGTTTACCTGGATGAGAACTACAAATCTCAGGAGCATTTCACGGTGAGTCGGCCCGCGTTGCCTTCCTCAGGGTGGATGGGATTCCAGGCCTGGATCTGCCCAAGGACATGGTGGGAGTAGGGGCTGGCTCAGCCACTCAAGGCTGGGAGCCTGAGGATGGCTGTGTGGAGAGGCCCTGGCCCCTGGGCCCCAGCCTCCGGTAACTCTGCTGTTTAATGCTGGGCAGATGGCGGGGGAGCAGGTAGGTAGTGCTGTGTGGGGACTTGCCATTGGCAAATATGGAAGCTGGGACCTCACACATCCACATCATGTCTAGAAACCTATGGGAGGCTTGTGTTCCATAGAATGAAGCCATTTCTGTACCGCCTGCCGTGACTGTCCTGCTGGGGCGGCAGAGGGCACTGGGTCTGGAGTCAGCGAGACCCAGGTTCAGGTCCCACCTCAGACCCTGGATATGTTGCGTAACCTCTTCTGCCTCAGCTTCCCTAAAGTAGGGAGGTGGACTTAATGGCTTCTAAGGACGCATCTCAGGCTAAATTCCAGACCCTTTGGTCCTGTGAACTCTGGGAAGGAGTCAGTCATGGGGGAGGGTCCCTGGAGGCAGCCTGGCAGCACTGCATCATTGCATGAAAAGGCCAGCCCCAAGGACAGACTGCACCTATGAAATCAGATCTTGTAGAGAAAGAATAAATGTTGGAAGGAATTAAACACAATTTTACACATATGTGATGGGGGTAGATGGACGGACAGATAACACTGGGACGGATTGGCTCCAGAGGTTAGGAGGCTGCTCAGTTGGGGAGTAGAAGGAAGAGAGAAGTCAGTGGATACTGCCTCAGGGCCCCTTTCCTCAGCCCCTCTCTTACCCTGGCATGGGCTGGAGCCCTGTGGAGGGCTCACGGTCTCTCTCCAGATTTGGGCCCACAGCGCAGCTGGTTCTGGGCCAGGTGACCCTGGTGAGGCTGGCAGATGTGTCTGGGGCCCAGCCCGGATCAGGACACAGTGCCTGCCGTCAGGGTGGGTTCCCCAGGAGGCTTCCACTGGGGAGGTCTGAGGGCCCATGGCCTCTGCTGGTGGAGGAGCTCGTGGTCCGGGACTGATGGCTTGGCTTTCCCGCTGCCCTTCCTTTATGACATGCTTATTGCCGTGGAAGTTTGAGATTGGCCGCAGTCTGGGAGAGCCATGCCTCAAAGGCAGCCAGCCCCAGCAGAACATCCTGATGGTGGGCATCTAGCTGTTTGAAGCCCTCTGGGGGAAGGAAGCTCACCCCCTTGAGCTTTGCCCTAGAGCTTCCTGGTGGCCTCATCCTTCTCTCAGCGAACTGTCAGCTTCATGCTGTCTTTTTGACCCATGCTCAGTGGATTCCCCCCTTCCTCAGTTTCCCTCTTAGGCTCTCTGTGTGTCCTCCTGGGTCTGTCTCTGTCCCCTTCCGAGCCCTGCCCAGCCTTGGCCTTGTAGACCATTGTCCTGGCCCTGCGGGTCTAGCTTGTAAAATACACCCTCTGTTGGGGTCAGCCTTGACATGCCCAGTGATGGTGAGCTGGTGTGGGAGAGAGGGCTGAGCGCAGGCGTGCGAGGGGCTGTCTGTTGGCTTGGTCTGTCGACTCTGCCTTGCCTTTCCCTGTAGAAACCATCCCGAGAGAGAGTCTCTGCTCTAACAAAGGGCCAGGCTTAGGGGAGATGATGTCCCTGGTACTGAGAGAAAGGCAGAGTTAATTCTTGATGGATTAATGGTATCTGAGCAATATTTTTAGTCGAGTCTGCTTCAGGTAATTGGCCGTTAATTGAAAAGGGAAATTGAATCGGCTTTATCGTGTCCATCAGCACTGTCCTAGTTATTCAGGGAGGTGGCCGCAGCTGCAGACAAACACATTCTGCTCTTTATGAGCCCTGGCAGCTCGGGGTTGAGCAGATTCGAAAAGAAAGGAAGAAGGAAAAAAGCGTCAGGAAGAAAGAGAGGATGGCGGCCCCTCGGCTTCCTCAGGCCTCCCAGCTGTGTTCTCACCAGGAGATGGAGCCAGAGGCGTGCGGAGGAAATCCTTCCCTCACAGTGCCTGAAGACGGTCCCGATATCAAGTTGGTTCTCACGGTGCAGAGGAGCAGGTGAAGGGGCTCCCCGGAGGGCACTGGGCTTTGGACCTGGGCCAGGGTGGGCGGCTCGATGTCGGAAGAGCTCGGACATCCTGGCGACCCCCACGCTGAGACCTCGGAGGGACGGGGGACCCTGGAACCCCGTGGAGAGGAAAGTGAAGTTAAACTGGGACTGACCTGGCCCTGGAGCAGAGATAGGGCTCTGCAGAGGGTACCAGTCAGCTACAGTGAGAGAAGAGAAGAGGGCCTGGAGACCACGGGGTGGGCAAGGAAGAGGCGAGGCCCGCTGACATCAAGGAAGCACCCATACTTGTGGCCAGGCCCTGGTCTGTCTGCCACTCCCCAGCTCAAGAAGCTTCTGTAGCTCCCAGCTCCCTCCAAGGTCAACATGGCGACTCAGGCCCTTCGTCTGGCTTCAGCCTGTGTCCCCCACTCCCTCCCCCAGCTGTCCACCTGCTGTATACAGCATCCTGTGTCCTGATGTTTGGCTGGTTAAAATCCATCCCTTTCCTCCCTGAGGGCATCCTTGGGGTTTCCCATTGCCCGAATGCTTCTCCCGCCCTTGCCCTAATCACACCCGTCCGGTGGGTCGTTTTTCCTTTCAGCCTCTTATATATGCGGGTGCTTAATTCATGTTGACTGAGCGCACTTGCTGGCTGCCTTTCTTGATGTCCCTGAGGGGTTGCATTTGTACTGTCTGGGTAATTAAGTGCCTCAGTTTCCCCTAGAGTACTCAGCCCTTTCATTTCTAAAACCTAGGAGCTATGGTGTGATTCATGAGTTCCTCTGGCTGCCCCAGCCTTACTTTCCTCAACTCTCCTCTGAGTTCTGATCTAGTCTCAGATGCTCAATTGCTGTGGGACCCTGGGCAAATCATTTAACCTTTGTTTTCCTGTTTCCTCAGCTGAAAAACGGGGATGCTAGTAGCACTGACCTTGAGGGTTCTTGTGGAGCTCAAATATTGATTGAACAGGCTCCACATAAATGTATTCTCTTTCTCTTCCTTCCCTCTGGCCCTGGAGGCAGGAAGTCCTGAGTCCAGCCCAACCTCAGACACTTACTAGCCACGTGAACTTGGGCCAATCTCTGTCCTTTGTCTGCCTCATCTGTAAATGGGGGTCATCATAGCTGGGTTGCTATGAGGATCCCTAGGGCACTTTGGAAACCTAAAGCCCATAATAGGTGCTGGTCGTTATTTGTGGTCCTCCTTGGACCAAGAGGCAGAAACACGAGGCGGCCCGAAGCAGGTCAGCAGCGGGTACGTCTAGGCCTGCTTCGAGGGCCACAGGCCAGGGCCTCCCAGTATCCAGCCTAGATTAATCCCACCCCAGGGGACATCCCTAGCCTGGAAGGACCTGAGCTGAGAATGAAGGAGCCTCCACCGCACTGGGAGGCTTCAGAGGGAGGGAGCAAACACTTGATCCAGAGAAGCACTGGGCAGCACCAGCCCTTTCTGATTATCGAGGTTCCCATGGGCTCCTTCGTGCCCATTCCAGCATGGCACGGGGGGCCTTCACCAGGCCTATGGCCATTTCTACTCTAACAATGAAAGTAATGCAACAGGAGACCAGCCAGGAGGCTCCTGTGGTCGTCCGGGGGAGGCAGGGCAGAAGGGTGCTGACCATGAGACTGGGCTGCCACCTTCTCCTTTCTCTTGCACTTGTGTGCGAGCCTGCGGATGGCCCCCAGCCTGAGTGTCACCTCTGGCCTCTGGGCCATTCTGAGGAGCTCGTGACTCTCTCAGAGTGGGGAAGGAACAGTGAGGGGAGAAGTCCAGTGGTCTCACCCCTGCCCCCAGAGCTGTTGTGCGTGGGTGATTAAGGAGTCGGCCTTAGACCTCCCTACGGAATGTTGATTTAAAACCAGTACCCAGCTCTGAATGAAGCCGCTTCAGGCCCACCACTGGCTTTCTGGGTTTCAGCAGTTGGTGGATGCTGCATACATCTGTGGGACATATGTTAGATCCTAGTACTCAGCCCCCTCGCTCTGACAGGATCCCAGAGCCTGACCCGCTCTCCTGGGTCAGCAGGCTTTCATCAGCCGAGAGCAGTCTTGCAGCTGAGCCCAGGCACTTTCTGTTGTCCAGACTCATGGGGATGACTGGCCCTGTCCCCAGTGGGCCTTGATTCTGTGTTAAAAGGAGGCCTGTGCACCAGGTGGTGTTAGGGTCCCTTGAGGGCTGTGCCTCTGAGCCTTGGACACAGGGCCCAGGGCATCCTTCCCTGTACCCCCATGGCCCCGTGACCCCCCCCCCCCCGATGACTGAGCAGTAAAGCTGGAGCAAACAGAATGGAGAAATCCTCCTGGTGTAGCAGCAACTGGAGGGCTGCTTTGTTTTAATTTTGAAAATGCTAAATGTTCTGTGTTCTAATGGTGGAGTTTCTTCTTTCAGACGAGGGGCTCGGTTCAGCACGGCCTGTGGTGTCATCACTGAGCCCACGTGGCATAAGTACAGACAAAGTAGTAGGATGGACGCCAGTGGGGAGCCTGCTCTTTGCTCAGAGTCCCTGGCCAGCTGGAAAAATCCCATGAAACCAGTGGGTTCCTTTGTGCCTGTGGCTCATGGCCTAATAAAGCTTTAGGCGCAGGCAGGTGATCCAGTCCTTCCAAGGTGTGTAGATTGCGTTCCTTCTCAGGAAAATGCTCGGTGCCTCATTCCTTTGGATTCAGAAAATCAAGATGTCACCTTTGTTTGTGGGAGTTTGTCCTGGGAGAAACCAGAAGGAAAGGCAAAAGGACCCCACCTCTCCCAGGTCTCCCCTCTGACTTGGGGCTTCCCTCTCTCCTTTCATTCCTGTAGCAGACTGACTGATGCTGCCGCCATCACCATCACTTAATCTCTGGCCTCAAGATGCTTTCAGTCCATCTGTCAGTCAGCAACAAGCATTGATTAAGCACCTACTGCATGCCAAGTTTTTTGCTAGGTACCAGGGATTAAGAGACACACAGGAAAGCATCCCTGGCCTCAGGAAGCTTATATTCCATCTAGGGAGCTGACATAGACCTGTGAAAGGGAGCCACGAGACAGTTCCAAAACTGGCATACTTCCTGAGGAGGAGGGCAGCACTGGCAGTTGAAGGCTAAGCTGGCTCATCCACAAGCATTTCTGAAGGCTTTCCATGTGCCGAGTGCTGTGATGAGTGCTCGGGGGGCTCAGGAGAGGGCTTTCTTGGGTATTTTGCTTGTGTGACTGTGAGAATTGCCTTCCCTTGTGGCCGACTTGTGGTTTCTTTGGTTTCCTGTCTCGGAAGCTCTTTTTGCTCATTAATTATGTGCTGGGTTCTCAGGTGTCTTCTTCCCCTTTTTCATAGAGTTAGTTTATTGTATGGCAGGGACATTTTCTCTAGCTACTTTCTTTAACTGTCCTCAGTCTGAGCTGGCACCTCCAGGATGTAGCTCTTTGGGCTTTGTGGGACATGGTATTCTCAGATCCTGGCTGGTGGTGTTACTGATCTCTCTGTAAGAGCCCCCTACCTCTCCCAGCCTATATCAGGGCTATGGGGGGCCCAGCCTCTTCTTCTTCCCTCTTCACCTGAACCCTTTCACTGTCATTGGGAAAGTCTGGCCCAGCCCCTCAATCCCTCTCACTGCCACTAGGGAAGTCTGGCGCAGCCCTTCCTAATAAAGATGAGATGAGGAAGCTTGACTTCTGGATGCCTTTGTAATTTTATTAGAAGCAAATTCCCCTGTGTTTTCAAGGTCAGTTCTACTCCCTTTGAGAGGCGCGTGTGAGTGATAGTGGGGTTCTCAGTGCCCTGCAGTTGTCCATATAGATGAGAGCTGTGGACAGTGAGGACCACTCACCTCCCAACCTCATCTTGACTTTTCTTCGTGCTCAGTTTGAAGGTGATCCGTACCAAACATGCCCCGGGCTCTGCTCACACTGGCCATACAGTAAGTGGAGCCAGTTTGCTGTGTATGGCTTCCGTGCCCCTTTTTTATGAATGATTTTTATTGAAGATTTTCATCATTTTTGAAAACCCTTGTGCCCAGCGGCCCTCAGTAGGGTTTTCCCTTGGCTTATCCCAAAGGCACAGTCCTTCTTCATTTTGGTCTAGATCTTCCTTTTCCTATCACTACATCAGCCTCGCCTTGTAATTCAGGAAGCACGTTCTCCTGCTTGTGAGATCCCAATTTTGTTGTCAATTACAACTATGGATTATTTTTCCATCTCGTGGCATGAGTCTGCAGTGGGGCTTTGAGGCCAGAATTACAAGTCACATGTTTTAGAATTTGTACCTTGTGTGCATTTAATGGACACTCCATTGGTTCCTGCTAATTGGGGATATTTCCTTCCTCCCCCAATTTTCCCTGAGATACCATGATGTCTTCTACTAACAAACAGTGAAGGGGTTGATGGGCCTAGAGTATATGTGATGAGCTCTGCTAGTGTGGCAAAGGGGAAACTGGCTTCCTTGAATCATCATGAAAAGTCTATCTTTGAGTCAAGAGAGCCAAAAACGGGTAGTGTGGGAACAGCTAAAACATAGGTCTTGTTTTCAATATATCTGTAACTTCAAAACAAAGCCCCCAGAGATTTACACAGCTGATTGTCATAGTAATTTAAAGAATTTCCAAGAAAGCTGCTAACAGGCAGTGTCACGTCTCTACTCTGTGGTGTGTATACAGCTACATTATTTCCACAAAAATTTTATTTTTTAAAATTTAAATTTAAATCCAATTCTTGCCATGTTCAGACCTTCATCTAAGATGTCACTAAGATCGCAATTAGGAACGATCTTTGGAGTTAGCATACTCCCATCTAGTAGCAGCACACCGATCCTGCCAAATTCAAGGACATTAAATTAGTGTTATGAGATTAAGGCCCAGATCTTTGAGTGTTTAAGAGAAATGTCAGCAAAGACTCGATAGTCTTTGTTCTGCCTGTCTCTGACGTCAAGGAGAAAAGAGTCATCGTCTAGTTTGTGTTCAGGCCCTGCCTGGCTCACGTTTCATACAGAGAACCCATTTCTTGGATTTAAGGAGCTTCATTATGAGGCTTGAATGGTTTGGAAAGTTCCCTTAGCTTCTCCTGGGTTTGTTGGGGAGTGAGGGCCATTTCAGGCGGGTGAATTGGCCTGGAAATGGGATCTGATAATGCAGTCCTATTTCAGTTGTTGCTGTGCATTCATCTGTACATGGTTTAATTAATTCGGAATCTGTAAGATTTTTGTCTTTCTGGGACAACATTCTGGCTTCATTTATAATGTACTGCTTTTCTCGGATGGTGTCCTTCATCTGCCCTGATGCTGTATGCCACCACCTTGCAAACCTGGAGATCCTGCAGTACAGGCTGAGAACTTCTCTTCGACTTGCTGTGGTCATACTGTGTCCATCTTGCCTGCCCCTTCCCCGCCCCCTCCCGCCCCCAGCCACCCATTCCTAGATGAATTCCCCATGAATCCACCAGGATCTTTGGGCAGCACAACCCTTTCTGCTCCTTCCAAGTGGTTTCCCTTAGTTTCTTTAGAATGTGATTCTTCCCATCCCTCCCAGGCTGTCTTTGAGTCCATGGCTTTCTGCCGGCCTGGCTCTAGAGCCTTGGATATCCACTCTCTGAACATCTAGTATCGAGGTCAGACTGTGTGTGCCCAGCTTTCCTTTCCTTTTTTCACAAATGCTCAAATGGAAGGGTCTCTTCTCCCAGACTCTTATCATTTCTACTCCAATTACAGTCATTCTCATCATTATTACATGACAATTACGTACCTGTAACATACAATGTGCTCATATTAAGTAAGTGTAAGTAACATTGTATCTATAATACAGTGTACTGTAGTGTAGTGGAATGACAAAGGTGTGCATCATGATTTTTAAATGAGCCTTGTGGCTTTAGAGCCAGAAGGACCTTTCAGGGTCATCCAGTCTGGAGTATTCAACCTAAGCTTGTTTCCCTAAACATTTTGACAGCTGTATTCAACACGCTTGGCTTCCTTTGGAATCCGATGTTTTTGGTTTTATGCATTAAAAATGTGATTCTAAGTAGGGGGCCTCATTGTCCCCAGAGCACTGCTCAAGGGGTCCGGGCCACAAGAAGGTGGAGAATCTCGAACCTTGTCCAACCTTTGGCAGTGACAGTAGTGGTGGCTCTGAGAGAGGCCCCCAGCTAGTGAGTCACTGAGGTGGGGTGTGTGCTGCTGACCTGACTCTGGCCTCCTGTTCACTGCTTCTTCTACCAAGCCCTGGTTGGCCTGCTATCCTCAGACACTCGCCATTCACTCCTGTACTTGAAGGAGAGGCCTGGAAAGAAAAATCCCCACTATAGGCATCTTCTTCTTAAGATGTTATTTTCTGTCATATAATTGGGCAAAATAGTTCTAATCATTTTCCTTTTTTCCTTCTTTGTCATGAATTATCCTTTTTCATGTGTGATATTAGCAATTTGATTTTCCTCTCTTTTCAGAGGGAGTGGAGAAGATAGGATCTAATTAGCTAGCAGTCTATTAGGTTCCCCCCCCAAAACAAAACAAAACAACAGCCCTCCTATATTCCTTTCAATAGGTGTTTTTTGTTTTGAATTTTGTTAATCTTTGATTTTCAGAATTTCGGTTTTCATGCTTAGGGTTTTTTTTTTAATTTTTTGCTTTTCTAATCTCTAATTGCATATCCAAGTCAGTGGTCTGTTCTTTCTTTCTTTTGTTAGAGAGAAAATCTTACCCAGGGACTGCTTTGCTTTAATTCCAAAAGGTTGACTGTTTTGCAGATTTTTGCCATTTTCTTTCACGAACTTATCTCTTGTTTCTGTGATTTGTCTTTTGACCAGTTCTTGAGGTTGAAATTGTTTGGTCTCCACTTAAGTTTGAATCCTTTTTTTCAGGACCCTTTATCAATTATAATTTGTATTGCCTTGTGGTCAGTTGTAAGTTTTATATTTATCCTTTCCTGTGTTTTGATCAGGTTTTATGCACTAGCTCAGGTCAGTTTTTGCAAAGATGCCATGCACAGCTGAGAAATAGGTCCACTTTTATCTTGTTCTATTCAGAAATTGCCAAATACCTGTTATGTCTTAGCTATTCACAAAGGATGATCTGGTACTTACCTTCTTTCTAGGTCTGTCTAGGTCTGAAAGGGGAGCGTTTCTGGCAGGCTGGCAGGGTATGACCGTTGCTCTGTCCTTGTAATGCTGTTGGCTGACTTTGCCTTCAGGGATTTGACGCTTTGCAGCGTGGCGGTGGGGAGGGAGCTTTTGCACAGATCAGGCCTGTGCTGAGTGCTCGGCCATATCTCATCTGGTTCTTTGGATGGCATTTCCTCATCTGGGGTGTCTCTAGATCTTTTCTGCACTTTGCTCCTCACACCAAGTCCCTTTTTACCCTGTCTTACTTGAGGCTCATTGTTAAGGACTCCCAGAAATCCTTTTTTCTTTCATGCCTGGTTAGGTCCTTGGGAATCTCCTGGGCAAACTTGCCAGGCCTGCTCAGCCAGATATGGATAAGGCAGAAAGAGACCTTGAGGTCTGGCCCCCATCTGTCCCCGATCCCCCTTCTGACCTTGCATTTCGGTCCCAGGGATTGTATGCAGCTGCCATCCTGGTCTGCCACCCCCTCCTTGAAGCCCCTTCTGATTGCCCAGTCGTCACTGGTCTCTTTCCCTTCCAACTCCTTGGAATTTATTTCTCCATTTTGCCTCCCCAGAGTTCATAGATGCTCTGTGAGGACAGGGACAGCCTTCTTTTGGTCTCCCTGTTCTCTTGCCTAGCAAAGTGTCTCAAATGGGGGGAGGCATTGAGTAAATATTGATTAAAAACTCAGATACCTTGTAACAGGAATGGATAATGACCAAACGACCCATATCACAGGGGAGTCCACCAAATCTCTGGCCAGGTGAGCCACCGAGCACTGATTAAGAACCTAGTCATCAGCCAGTCAGCATTCATTTAGCACCTACTGTATGCCAGGCACAGTGCTCAGCCTTGGGGATGCCAAAAGAGGCAAAAGACAGTGCCTGCCCTCAAGGGCTTCCATTCTGATGGTGGGGAGGGGGGTGGCAATGTGCAAACCACATAGAGGCAAAGCAAGCCTGTGTACATGATGAATGGGAGATAATGAACAGAGGAAGGCCCTGGCAGGAAGAGGGGCTGAAGGAAGGAAGCCAGGGAAGTCGGTAGTCAGAGTGAGGAGGGAGTGTGGCCAGAGAGGTGCCCAGGGCTGGGAGATGGAGGGGCTCATTCATGGGGTGGTCAGCAGGCCGGGGGCGCTGGAGGAAAGAGAACATGTTGGGGATAAGGCATGAGAAGATGGAAAGGGAGGAGGGCAGTGGACTGTGAAGGGCTTTATTTGATCCCGGCAGTTGTAGAGAGCCATTTGAGTTTATTGGGGAGGGGGTGACATGGTCAGACCTGTGCTCTAGGGAAGTCACTTTAGTGGCTACATGGAGGACAGACTGCAGTGGGGAGACACCTGAGGAAGCAGACCCAGAAGCTGGGGCAGCAGAGGGTGAGGCGATGAAGGCCTGGAGCAGGGTGGGGGTAGCGTTGGGTGTATTTGAGAGATGTTACAGAGGTGAAAGTGACAGGCCTTGGCGCCATATTGTATCTGAGGGCTGAGAGACGATGAGGAGTCCAGGACGATGCCTAGGTGGGCATCCTGAGGGATGAGGGCATGAGGTGCCCTCTGTGCTATGGGAAAGGTGACAAGAGGGGTGGGATTGGGGACTAGGACCATCAGCTCTGCTTTGGACATGTGGGCTTAGCTAGACTAGGGCAGGTCTTCTCATCTCTCCAAGATCCTCCCTCACATGCTGCTTCTGGAGGGCATGCTGCTCATTAAATCAAATGCTCCCTGTGGCTTTATTTCTCTCCAGTTTAACAGTGACCAGAAACTGAAACGCACACAAATCAATAGGCCACATCAACCCCTTTTAAGGATGCTTTATGATGGCCATAAAATCGGATACAGCCCGGACTGTAGGCAGCCCATCCTCAGAGCTCCCTCTCTCACTCTTAAGAGAGACACCAAACAAAGATGCCATGTGTGTCCACTAAGATCCAGACACAGAAGCCCAGTTCTGGCAGGCCTGAAGCTGATGCCCACTAGCCATTGGCCATCTTCTTCTTCTCTGAATAATTGCTTTAATCTGGTCCATCTGGTGGATGGTAAACTCATTTCCTTGAGTGAGGTTGGTCCTGAAACCCAGAACTTTCTTTGTTGGTTTTGGGGCATCCCAGCCTGTGATCCCCATCACTGCCAGAGAGTCAGCAAGACCCAGAAGGTCCCATTGAAGATGCAGCCTCCTCTGACCTTGGAGTCCAGAGACACCACAGCCAACCTCATCTGGGGATGCTGTGCCTAAGCCCTGGCCCTGCCCCCACCTAGGGGAGCCTCACAGTCACAAGAAGACATTGACCCAGCCCCTGAAGCCCCAAGGCTGTCTTCCTTGTCTCCTCTCCTCCACAACTTCACCCTAAGCCTCTGCTCAGAGAAGCTTGTAGGACACATCCAGCTGGGGAGAAAGGCAGGGGCTCTCCTCACTGCCTTCTGGTACCCTTGCTGTACGAACAGGAAGATACTCTCAGAATTGGTGCTTTTCTTTGGGACTGACTGTGTCCTTTGAACCCTTTGCCTTGGAAGGTTGAGGTGTGGCCACTGAACAGCGAACAGCGTTACATCATCCAGCTTGGTCTGACCCATGGGGGGTGGGTTGGGCTTTGGACTCTAGACTTGCTGTGTGGTCCCTCCTCCTACAGGAAAGAGCATGGACTAATTCTGGGGGCCTGGGGCTGAGGCAAAAGCAAAGATGAGCCTGCCTCAGGGGCTTAACAAGTTATAGCCAAGATAACCTTGGAGAATCTCAAATCAGCTCACTTGGAGAAAGCCTGGGTGGTTGAGGCAGTGTGGGCTTGAAGCTTGGGCTCCATCTAGGTCAGAGGAATCACCTTGTCCACCTCCCCCAGGCAGGCACGCATGTGCACGCACACACACACACACACACACACACACACGTGCATGCACGCACTCACATGTTTCATTTTTAATTGGTAAGAAAACTGGTACAGGAAGCGCGTAACTTGACCCAGTCCGGTGTACATCTCTCACCTGCTTCGTATTCCATGGTCACTGTATAGACCGGGCCTGGGGCCCTCCCCTTGCGCAGTGATGTGAGGCCCTGCAGAAACCTCCCTTTCATTTCTGTCTGCCCCCCCACCCCTGCCATGGGCTTGGGTCCTTCTAGTGTGAGCAGGGCCTGGCTCAAAGGTTCTTGAGTCCCCACAGACACCTAGGTCATGGTAGGCAGTGGTCTTCCTCCTCTGAGGGAGAGTGCTTCTCCCCAGGCCCTGTCTGGATGGCCCTTTGGGCCTCCAAATCCTGGGAAGGCAGCAGGGTCTTTGGCCTGTGCCTGCCTCAGCTTGATCTCAGTAGCAGAAATTAAAAGTCACCAGAAGCTACCAAGTCTTCCCATCGTATCAACAGGGATATGGAGCCCAAGCCCATTTGGCTCCACGTGCCCGACTGCTTGAGCCTGAGACTGTTGGTGGCTCCTCCCCCCACCACAGACAGCTCAGTTGGTATGGTGAGAGGGGGCCCAGGTGCCCACCTCCTGGGGCAGTAGCCTCCTCAGCTCCTCCAGGGGAGCTCCTAAGGTCTCCCGTGGCCCAGCCCAGCCTGGCCCAGGACCCTGGACGTGGAATAAGTGTTTCTCCTTCTTTTTCGAGGCTTTCCAGCAGTCTATTGATCAGCATCTCCAACAGCACAGAAATGATGTGTCTAATTTAACTGGCCACATAGAAGAGTATGGAAAAAGCATTACTTATCCCTTGAAAGGCCTAGGACGTCAATAGAGGACATAACATTAACGACTTTCCTATACACCGCCTTCGAAAATGGCTAAATGAGGAAGAAATTACAAATTTATTTTCGTATAATTTCCACAGTTGTCTTGTTTTACTGCGGCAGTAAAGCAGGAGCTGTGGAATGCCAGTCAGAGAGTTCTTTCCCAGCATTTGTCTGCCCTGGGCAGCGCGGGAAGGAGAGGCAGAAGGGGGCTGGGGTGGCTCCTTTGTCTTGGTTTGCACAGCAGAGGCCTTGTGTGTGCTGGCCACAGCCTGTGGCCTCTTAAGGGGCTGTGGGCCCTAAGTAGGGCGGGGTAGGGTGGGGCAAGCACCTGTGATCTCCCAGAGCTCCAGGATGAAGGGAAGCCCTGCCTCTCTCCTCCCTTCTACTTACCTGCCTTTATTCCCTCTGCCCACCCCATAGCCATTCGGGGGGAGGGCTGAGACATCTCAACTAGTTCTCAGGGGTGGTTCTTCATGGTAGTCAACACTGTCCTGGAGGTGTTTCTCACTTTGTGGTCTTTTCTTCGGAGGATGGAGAGGGATAAGAGCATCCAGCTTTGAGGGTCCCCATTTCTTGGCTTCATGCTGATGGCATGCGTGTGCCCAGCCACTGAAGGCCTGTGCTTCATGCCTGCTACCAGTGACCCACATTGTGGGGATGATGGCATCTGTTCAGCGGAGATCCCCCTCTTCACCACCACCCCCCACCAACCCTTGTCTCTGCCTCACTCCTGGGCAGTGGTGACCCCTGGGATGTCCTTTGGCAGAGCAGGGCCATGCTTGTTACTTGCCCTTTGTAGGTGTGCATCTTTGAGGCCAAGCTCACTGGGAGCAGGGTATCTAGCAGGACAGAGGAGGTGTTCACCTGCTTGTTAGGGAAAGTGAAAAGGTATAGCTATGTTTTAATCATAGCCTTTCTCGGTCAGGACCCTGGACAGAGCACCAGGAATCCAAGGGAGATGTATCATGAATCCCCAAACAACAAGCCAAACTAAAACCAGCCACCCCCCAGCTTGGTCTCTGAGTGTGGCTTTGCCTCTTCAAAGTGTGGGTGGGGTGCTTCCTTTCCCCAGAGTTTCAGAGGAATGGAAAGCTATGAAGAAGGGAGGGTCCGACAGCAGAGGCCTGGGTGGCCCCAAAGACCTGTCCTGGTTCTGCCTCTTAGGGGAAGTGGCTTCTTCTCCTGGTGCTTCTCACTCTCCCTGCGACAATCCTGTAAGCAATGGAGTAGTGGCAGGAAACCTGTTTTACAGAAGGGGCAATTGAGACCCACTTGCTTCTGAGGGGAAAGTTTGTGTCGAAGTCACCATTTGAACCTTGGTTTTCTCACTCCAATTCCAGTTCCCAATCCACTATGGTGGATTGCCTCTGAGTGTATGTGAAACAGCTTTGACATCCCCACCAAGTTTCCAGAGGTAGAATCCGGACTGACCAGTGGGCACATGGTTCTGATGAACGCCTGCTATTGAGCTCTGAACAGATCATGTGAAACCTGAGCAGTTTCAGGTGGGGTGAGGCAGCTTGGCTGGTCCACTGCAGAAAGGATATGAAAGTCTAGCAGACTTGCAACAAGTCACATCAACAAACTTGTGCTGAGTGACCACTGCAGGCCAGGCCCTGGGGGTGCCAGCTTGGGGATTGGACTTGCCTCCTGGGTGTCACTGAGATGTGGAGAGGTGAAACTCAGGAGCAGGCGTGGATGGGGCACTGGCATGGGTTCAAAGGAAAGTCTGGGACAAGATGAGGGCAGACATGGGGGCTGGAATGTCTATGGAGGGACACACAGACATGATTTTGTCATCAGAGGGTCCTGAAGAAGCCCTGGGGGGAAAGAGTCAACAGATGAGGACTGCAGGAAGTGTCACAGGCTTGTCGCACACACACACACACACACTTTCACACATACTCACACTCATACACACCACCCCCCACTCACACACACACTCTCATACTCTCACACTAACACTTATCTACACTCACACACATTCTCACACTCACACACACATACCACATTCACACTCACATACCACCCACTCAAACACACACGCACACACCACATACACTCACCCACACCACACATACACACTCACATTCACTCACACATTCACAGCCACACACTCACCCCCCACATGCACACACACACACATACACACACCACACACTCACACTCTCATGCTAACACTTATCCACACTCACACACAACACACACACTCACACTAACTCACACACGCACCACATACACTCACACCACACACACCCACACATACTCTCACTCTCGTACCACACGCACTCATACACATTCACACTGTCACACTAACCCATTCATCCACACCCACACATTCTCACACAAACACCATATTCACATTCACATACCACCCACACTCAAACACATATGCACACACCACATATACTCACACACACCACACATACACACTCACATTCACACTCACACATTCACACCTACCCCCCACATTCTCATACACACTCACACACACACACAGCACACACACTCACACACTAACACTCATCCACACTCACACACAACTCACATACAACACACGCACACTACATACACACTCTCACACTCTTGCACCCCCACTCACACACACACCCCCCACACACATTCACAGTCACATTCACACCCACACACTCACCCCATATTCTCATACACACTTACACTCTCACACACATACACATACACACCACACACATACTTTCACACTCGTACACTAACACACTCATCCACGCTCACACACAATACATACACACTCTCACACTCACACACACACCACACGCATACAACACACACACCACATACACACACTCTCACACTCTTGCACCCCCCCACACACATTCACACCCACACACTCACCCCCACATTCTCATACACACTTACACTCACACACACATACACATACATACCACACACATACTTTCACACTCTTACACTAACACACTCATCCACGCGCGCACACACAATACATACACACTCTCACACTCACATACACACCACATTCACATACCACAACTCTCACACCCCCACTCACACACCACATACACATTCACACCCACACACTCACCCACCCCCACATTCTCATGCACACACTCACATACATAAACACACACACACACACCACCTAACTACTTCTTACCTTATGCTCAGTCATGATTTCATCCTGTTAGAAATAGCAGGATTTCTCATCAGCACGGAATATGGTAGAATTGGCTACTCTTATGGAAATGACAGCTGCTTTTTGGGGGAAGTGGTCACTCCCTCCTTGAGTTTGTGGTAGAGGGGAGAGAGCAGGCACAGTTTGATGTGCACCCTAGACTTGGAACATCCTTCAAAGTTTCCAAGAGAGGCTCCCCAGATCCTGTGCCTTCAGTGGAGGAGCTCCGCCTGGGTAATGTCAGGAACGAAATCTGAAAAAGGGGAGTTTAGAAGAAGACAGTGGGTTGAGCAGCCTAGACTTTGCAGGATGGAAGTGCAGGGTGCTTAGCAGAGGTAGATGCCTTTCTCCAGGTGATTAGCAGTGGCTGCTGACTCCCCACCCCGACGGTGTCAGAGATGCCAAAGCTCAGAACGTGCTGAGACTTGAGGAAAGGCAAGGACGACGTAAGCCATTCTAAAACTCCACTAGGGGGAAGAAAATGGTCAAAGAAGGGAGTGAATCCTTGTGGGGTCA
This sequence comes from Phalanger gymnotis, assembly GCA_028646595.1. Taxonomy (NCBI): domain Eukaryota; kingdom Metazoa; phylum Chordata; class Mammalia; order Diprotodontia; family Phalangeridae; genus Phalanger; species Phalanger gymnotis. The sequence continues at coordinate 1,263,215 of CM053624.1, read as the reverse complement.
ACATAACACCATTGACTCACATCTCACTGAAGATGGGGCCCTTCAGTTCTTAAAATGTGTTGCTTCTGCCAAGAGGAAAGGCCTTTGGACTGTGAAGGGCAGAGACTCTCTGGAGAGACAGAGGTGGAGACAGGGAGGGAGGGAGATGGAGAGAAGAGCTCATGGCTCAGCTCCACAGTGAGAGGGCAGGAGAGCCCTGAGCTGTGCTGGGAGGTCCTCTGGCCTAGGTGCTGGCTCTCCTCGGTTGGGTGATGGCTGCATCCTCACTCGGGCTGATCGTGGACAGCAGGAGACACACTGGCAGATTGGAGAAGAGGGCAAGATGGTCACAGAGGGGGAGGGATTGTGGAGTCTGCTAACTGTGAGCCAGTGACCTGACCTTCCATCCTCTGGAACATTCCAGAAGAGAGCATTAAACAGCAGGGGAACTAGGGGACGAGGAGCAAGGATTCCAGGAGCCAGCTCCTGCCTATCTCCCCTGACTTCCTTCTCACACACGGTCACAGGACTAGGACGTTGCATTAGGGTCTGTGTCCCTTAGTGAAGTGTCTGATGGACTGTCTCATGCTGCTCTTGTGAAAAGAGCTTGGACCCAAAATAGTTGGCGGCAAAACCAGACTCAAAGAGTTGCTGTTGATGGTTTGACGTCAGTTTGATAGGTCTGCAGTGAAGTGCCAGAAGAGTCTGTGCTAGGATCTGGACTGTTGGACATTTTCATCATTTGCTTTAATAAAGGCACAGATGGCATGATCACCAAATATTCACATGGCATAAAGCTGGGATGACAGAGTCAGGACACACAAAAAAAAGGTTGTCAGGCATTCCATTGGGCTCAATCTGGCTAGGTGACATTCCCTTGGAGTAAATGGAAAGTCTGGCTTCCCAAGCCCAGGATGAAGGGTGTGGTTAGATAGCAGGTCAGGTTGGAATGGGCCACAGGTTCAGGAAGAGCCAGCAGGGGCCCATGACTCCCCAGGACACCTGCAGAGAGGCAGAAGGCCCCCTGGGGGAGTCTCCCAGTGATCCCTCTGTCCTCTGCCATGGTCAGACTGCATCTGGGCCATTCTGGGCTTTGCAGTTTAGGAAGGAGACTGAGAAGCCAGAGAGCAGCTGCGATGGTGAAAGGGCACCAAGGACACAGGCCAGGCATGAATCAGAGACACCCAGAGATTGCAACCAAGCTGAACCTGGCCATGCTAGCAGGCGTCACCAGGTTTTGTGGAAAAGGTTTTTGTGTTTTATTTTTAGTGGTGAAATTACAGCATTATATTTATTGAAAGAAAGATATTTTAACAAGTATCCAGTTTTTTTTTCATAATTTTAAAGAAGAATTCAATCAGTCAATAAACACTTATTAAGCACCTACTATGTGCCAGGCACTGTGCTAAATACTAGGGGTGCAGAAAGAGGCAGAAGACAGTTCCTGCCCTCAAGGAGCTTAAGTCTAATAGACTTAATAGACTAGAGGATAAATAGGAGAAAATTGAGAGAAGGCTCTAGGATTAAGGTGTGTGGGAAGGCTTCCCGTAGGAAGTGGAATTTTAGCAGGGCCTGGAAGGAAGCTGGGGAAGATGGCTTTTGATGGCATAGATCAGTAACTGGTTTTCTTTCCTGCTTGGCTTAACAGATAGATGGTGGGTGGGGGTGTGTGTGTGTGTGTGTGTGTTTGTGTGCGTGCGCTTGTGCATGTATATGGGGCAGGAGGGGTAGGGAAAGAGAGGAGGGAAGGTAGAGAGACACAGAGACAGAGAGAGAGACAGAGAGCACCCTGAAGTCTTATTATTAGATGAATCAACAAACAGATTGATTAGGTGCCTACTATGTGTCAGGAGATGGCCCTTGCTAGGATGTGAGGTAGTCTAGTGCCCCTAGGCCCCCTCCCCCCAACCATTTTCTGGTTGAGGAAGTTGGTGAGTGACCAGGCTGTCTGCAGGTCACAAAAGGATTCCCTTCAGCCCCCTCTAGGTCCTGGCCTAATTGGGTGGGTGAGTGGGGGTGAGCAGACACTCCAAAACAGGCTGAGGCTGGGCTTCCTCCCTTGGCTCTAGTATCCAGCTCTGCCTTCTGGGGCTCCCTCTCAGACAGAGGCATCACTGTTCTGTCCAATGGACATTTCAAGTATTATGGGCCATCACCTCCCGCCTCAGCACCAGCCCTCCTACGCATGGCAGGGATGAGAGACACTTGGGTATTTTCTCTCCTCTGCATAGCCTTTGCAGACTGATCAGGCTTCAGACCCAGGGAGAAGGGAATGACTCAGTGGTGGCCCCTGAGGCATGAGTTACCTGCACCTAGAGCTACCTGTGGTTCCGAAGGACTGCCACCTCCAGGTTGGTCAGGAGGCTGAGCTCAGAGTCTGACCCCCGGGACTGGTTGGCCATAGCCTGCCCTGGATTTGTGTGGATGATGGCAAGAGATGGGGCTTTCACGTTCCCCGTCTCATCAGCTGCTGGGTTTGGGCCAGAAACAGAGCGGGTGTCCGCTGCCAGGACTTAGGCAGGCTTCATTCAGATGGGCGGCGAAGATGCCCATTGGAAGCCTGAGTTAGTTAGGCTAGGGGAGAGGGGAGAACAGGTAGCAAATGTGAGTGGCGAAGCGCCGATGGTGGGATCAGGACCTGCTAGCAGCGTCTTTCCTTCCTGATTGTGTCAGGTTTTCAATTCTCCTTTTCAAAAGCCGTGGGTCCTGTTTTGGGTTTGTCTGGCTGAAAAAAGACTTCATCCTTCCGTCTTCTGGCCCCTGCCTCCCACATCCAAGGAGAAATGCTGGAAAGCATGAGGAGGAGGAGTGAGTGTCCCCAGATCTGAGACTCAGGGTACACTTATTCCCTTGGCATTGAGACAGGCCGCCCCATCTCAGGAAATCCGATGGCTTCATAACTCACTCCTGGCGGCCTCCACCACCCCAGCTAAGATCAATAGAGCCACTAGGACTCCAGAGTGATGCATTCTCTTCCCAGGGACCCTTCCCTACTTTCTCCTGGCTTCCTTCTCTCCCCGTTCCCTTCCTGGGCCCCCTCCCTTGTCTCTGCTCTGAGTAAGATTTGGGGAGGGGGGGACTTATGGAAAATTAATGGGATTTACTGGTGTTCTTTGATTCCAGGCATGGGAAGGAAAAATAGATGCATTTATGATGAGAGAACTAATCCGCCTTTGGAACCAGCTCCCCTCCCTTAGCCAGCTCTCTTCCTTCTCTTTCCTCTCCCCCCCCCCCCCCCCCCCCCCCCCCCCCCGGCCGGGCCCTGCGCCCCCCGTGGGACGCCCTGATGTGCGGCCAGGCAGCTGCAGGGGCTGCGGCGAAGGTGAAACTGTCATATCGATCTTTTTAGCACTAAAATATGGGCCACTTTAGTCCGCTCCCCGATGCTGTGATGTGAAAAATAATAAGTCGGATCCAAATTAAAAATATTGATCTCTGCAAGGTGTTGAAAGTAAATAAACACCTCCCGAAGTTTTCGGGTCAGCCGAGGAATGGTGTTCCGCGATAAATGTGTCGGCGTGTCAGAATCCCGAGTTCTTGATCTGTTTTTCCTTTGAATTGATTTTTCATTATTTACTTCCTAAAAGTGCTGGAATTTGGTAAATCCCAGTGTTTGGGCGAATTATTTCTGGGGGCTCATGAGGTGCTCCTAATCCACTCGCTCATTGATCGATCGATCTTTGACTCAATAAGCTTGCATTTGGCACGCTTTAGTTCGGGCTTCCATCATCATTTTTTGTGCATTTAGGCCCGACTTTTTTATTTCTTCCTAACAGATGAGCTGACACAGGTCCATCAAACATGTGGGGAAACAATCGCACTGGGTTAATTTGGTTGCTGCCCCATGCATTTTAAGTAGATGCCAGGTATTCTCCCCTCCCTGCTGATCAATTGCCTCTAAACTGCTAAAGCATAAGAATGAATGGAGCAGGGCCCCAGGCGCATCTCTGAGCACTGAGAGGGAGCAAAACAAAGCCTTTCTTCTCCTCCCTGAAATTCCTCTCCCCCCACCCCCACCCCTAGGCTGCAGGCTCCAGGACCAAGCAAGGGACAGATCCCGGAGGCTTTACCAATTACCTCTGGGTTTCCTGCAGTGACGAAGCACCCCAAGGATGCAGGGAAGCAGTAGGGGCTGGGGTGAGGAATTCGCCATCTGCGATGCCTGGCTGGAGTGGATGCACGATGGGCCATGAAGCCAGGCTTCGAATCAGAGCTTTTCTCGTGTAACAAGGCAGCTGGCATGCCCAAGAGGCACATTTAGGGAACATTATTGGGAATGGGAACTAGGTTGACCTTGACAATTCTCTGGAATGTGGTCTCTAAGGGAAGGATGGGGATGCTGGGTTTGGGAGGGGGTCGGGGAAACCTAACCTTTTTTTCCCTTAATGATAGCTGGCGTGGTATAGCATGTAACATTTGGAAAACACTTTGTATTCATCATCTCCTTTAGTCCTCACAAAAACAATTCCATGCAACCAAATAAGAATTCAGTAAGTGCCTACAGTGTGCCAAGCCGTGGGATAGATGCTAAGGTTACATAGTCAAAGATAAAGAAGAATCTCTGTCCTCAGATCCCACTTGCTATAGACCCATAGCAATCCTGTGAGGTAGATATTGATAGCTGGTATTATCTTCATTTTATAGCTGAGGGAACAGGCTCAGAAAATCTACAAAGAGGCCACAGGACCACCAAGTGATCCCAGGGCTCCCCTAAATTCTTATATCCTAGGTAGAGGAATCCAGCATTCTGCCTCCTACTCTGCTAACTGTGAAGAAGGCTTTGGCCTTAAAAACACCATGTGCTCACTGGAATGAACCTTAGAACCTCAGAGGAATGCTGCCTGACCTCTCAGCTATTTAATACATGAAGAAACTGTGAGGCTCAGACGGTGACTTCTCTTGATCCCCCATGATTCAGACTGGCATCCTTTGATCCCCCTATGCCACGCCAAGCCCTTCTTGGTGAGGACTTAGGAGATGAAATTTAGTTTTTCACCAAAGCCAAATGAAACTCCCCCCCTCCTTGCCAAGTGTGGGTCAAATCCCCTTGTAAAAGTTCCCTTTTCCCAGTCTCTGTGGAAACAGCCTAATCTAGCTGACTCCCGATTCTTCCAAGGAGTCCATTAAAATGGGCGTGGTCAGAACAGGCCCTTTGATTTATAAGCTGGCTGACCTTAAAAATGCCTGTTCTAAGACCTCTGCTTGCCCAGGCACAAGTAGCTGTCCACAAGGAAAGTGCTGATCTCTCCCCTAGTTCCTACCTCACTCTGGTGACTGACTGTCCAGAGCATGAGGAGCTGTCTGCCTGGCACATGCTGATCTCTCCTCCAGCTCTGGCATTCCCCTCCTCTTGTCTCTTCCTTCTCCTCTTTTCAGAGAGCTAGGGAACTGTTGCCTGATTAAAAAGGGAGGTGGTAGCCCTTGTCGGCAATACATCGATACCCTACATTCACTAGTGAAACATAGGGTAGCCTCTGCTCTAAATGTGCTTCCTGCGTGCGGGAGAACCGAGTATTTCACTTGGATCGGAGGAATCGGGTAGTAGATGAAGACTGACTGATCCAGCATGTCAGGAGCATGGCCCTCCACCTCAGGAAGGGCAGAGGGGAATGGCACTCTCCTCTCTTGAGGATTTTAGATTGCAGTCCAGCTGTTTTGGCATTTCAGTGAGTGTTTAATACTTCTCTGTCTCTCCTGCCCCCATTTAGCATCATCCTTAACATGCATGCCCCTCAGCAGTACCCTTAACCCTCGCATGGCATTTTAAGGTCTTGTAACATCACGGCCACAAAATATGTCATTGGGACACAGGAAGCTAAAGATAGGATTACATTCATCTGGATGTGAATTGAATAGAACAAAGCAGCCGATGAATGCTGTGGTTTTTCACGTAAGCCTAAAGCAAGCTCCGCATTCCCCGGCCCAGGACCAGGTCATTCTGTCTTCAGCAGGTCAATCCTTATCCTTTTGTTGAGAAAGAGCTGCACATGGCCTGCTCTTGGTTATCTGGAATTTTCTTCACTGACTCTCCACTCAGCCATTCTTCATCTTACTTACAAGGTCCTAGTAAAATTGTTGAATAGAATTGAGAAGGTTGAAGTCGGTTCGTTAATACTGTTGACATTTTCCTGGATCTCTGGGTGGCTCTCAGTGCAGCAATGAAATCTGACCGCTCTAAGATGTCTCCCAACCTGACAGAGGGCTCAGCACCAAGTTCAGCAGGTTAAAAGGATTGGCCCTTAAGTTATTGCCGCTGTACATTCAACTCTCAGTGCCGATTTAATGAACCCCAGGGGCAGGTGTCAAGGATGGTACTAAATAAGGATGCTGGCCGATACAACAAATAGATTGCTAGACCTGGCATTAAGAAGTCCAGAGTTCAAATTTAGCATGAGAAACTTATTAGCTGTGTGACCCTCGGCAAGTGACTTTGCTTGTGTTTGCCTCATTTTCCTCATCTGTAAAATTGACATAATAATAGCACCTCCCTCCAGGTTTGTTTTGTGGCTCGTATGTAGTGCTATCTGTAGCGTTTTGTAAACTTCAGAGTTCTATACAAATGCTTCTTGTTATGACTTTTGTTATATCCCTGTTCCACAGTGGGGAACCTGAAAAGCTTGGGAAGGTTTTCAGAGTTAGAAAAATGGTAACCCCCAAAGGAAGCAATACGAAGCCTAAAGGTTAGGATTTTATTCTTTAAAAAGAGTATTTCCTTTGGAATTTTAAAACATCTTCATACATCATGCCTTGATACTAAAATGGAAATGAAAACATGAACTCAAACTTTTAATGTCTATGCCCCACTCTTGCCCCCATATACCAACCCACCACCCATTTCAAGCCTTTTTTTTTTTTTTTGAGTTATAGCTTTTCTAGGCTGTACAAGGGATGGGGGAAGGGGGAGATGAGATGATTCCTTGAGTCCCCCCCCACCCCAGTTCTGTGCCAGCCGTTATGAGGTACAACAAGCTTTGTTCTTAAAGTAAATCCAGGTGTAATGGCCTCAAATAGGAGAATCTGAATGAGATACAATGAAAAACAAACCAACTTTTTTTTCCCCTCAGAGTTGAAAAGATTGTGAAATTATGAACTTTTAAGTAGACCCCAAAACACTTTTATGTGTTTTCTTGTTTTAAAACTTTAAAAAAGTTATTTATCTTTAAGATTCCTTTTTTAAAGATTTTGAGTTTCACATTCTCTTTCTCCAACCTCTTCCCTACCCATTGAGTAGGCAAGCAATAAGATATCAGCTATACATATGGAATCATGTAGAACATGTTTCCATATTAGCTGTCTTGGAAAAAAAAGCAAGAAAAATCAAGTAAAAATCAAGTATGCTTCAGTCTGCACTCAGAGTTCGTCAGTTCTCTTTCTCTGGAGGCAGATAGTCTTCATCCTGAGTCCTTTGGGATTGTCTTGGATCATTGTACTACTGAGGAGAGCTAAGTCATTCATAGTTGATCATTGTTGCTGTTACTGTGTACACCGTCCTCCTGGCCCTGCTCACTTCCCTTTGCATCAGTTCATGTAAGTCTTCCTGGGTTTTTCTGAATGCATCCTGTTTGTTATTTTTCCCATCACAATCATATACCATGACTTATTCAGCCATTCCCCAATGGGCATCCCCATTGATGAGTATCCTCACAGTTAACAATTCTTTGCCACCATAAAAAGAACTGCTATGAATATTTTTGTGCAAATAGGTCCTTTTCTTTTTTAAAAAAAAATGTCTGGGATATAGACCTAGCAGTGATATTGCTGGGTCAAAGGGTATGTATGGTTTCATAGCCCTTTGGCTTAGTTCCAAATTGCTATCCAGGATGGTTGGATCAGTTCACAGCTCCACCAATAGTGCATCAGTGTCCCAGTTTTCATACATCTGCTCCAACATTTGTTATTTTCCTTTTTTGTCATAGTAGCCAGTCTGATGGGGCAGAGGTGGCACCACAGAGTTGTTTTAATTGACATTTCTATAATCACTGGTGTGTTAGAGCATTTATATGACAATAGTTTAAAACTTTTCTTCAGCTCAATAACAGTATTTTAAAAAATGATTTTTCCATCCTTTTTTTAAAAGTAAACTTGTCAGGTCCTAGTTCCTGTTTGCAGGCAGCCCAGCAAATGTACCTTCCCCTGCTGTCATTCAGTAATTAGGCACCAATTCCATAAAGCCTGCCTGCATGTAAGTTCCTAGCATTCTCGAAGACTCCCAGGGACAAGGGCTCATGGGCACACTCCCAGCTGGCTTGGGGCCACACCATAGTCAGTCCAGGGGATCTTGGCAACAGCAGCCCCTCCAACCCCAGCAGTGTTCTCACACGCTGCCATAGCACCCCACCTTCCACCTTCTCCATTACCGGTGCCGTGCTCATGGCAGGAAATGGGATCAGGCTCAACCACTTCTTGCCTTCCCTGGCAATGCCTTCATGCCATTAATGCACTAAGAGCTGGAGAAACTGATGCAGGGCAGGCAGGAGGCTGCCTTTGCCTTTGCCGAGGTTCCCCAGTGACTTTAGGGCATCTGCTCCAAGAGGGTCAGAGGCATTTGCTGAATGCCTGCTGTATGCTGGGCACCAGGCTAAGTGCTGGGATGCAGAGAAAGGCCAAACAAACACACGGAAAGAAAACCAGGACCAAACTGAATGCAGACAAAGCATACTACCGGAAGGCAGCCCCTGTCTAACAGAGGGCCGGGATGTCAGCAGCTCTGCACACACAAGGCAGGCAGGAGTTGTACTGCAGGGGAACAGGACTGGGTGAGGCTCCTTCATCATTGAGGGCTTTCACTGGGACCGGAAGGAAGCCAGAGGAGGGCGAGAAGGCAGACCTGGGAGACAGAGGCCAGGGCCAGGGCCCCTGGATTACAGAGTCCCTGGCTGGGAGTCTGGTGGAGAGGGAGGAAGGGTCAAGGCCTGAAGGGCACTGAGTGTCCAGTGCAGGATTCTGTGGTCAGCCTTGGAGGCATGGCCAGAGCCAGCCCCGAGCCTCCGAGCCTCGGAGCCTCAGTGTTTTTCCCTGATCAGCAAGGATCAGTCCACATAGGGATCTCTGCTTCCTGGTAGAGTTGTCTAGGAAGTGTTCTGTAAATGCTCCAGCGGTCCCTGTGAAGATCACCCCATGTTATCCTTAGTCCGATGACTGCTGAGTCTGGGGAGCCTTTCCCCGGGGAGGGGCAGGGCCTTTGCTCATTCTTCCTGCATTCCCTGCTGGGATGTGATTTCGAATCCTCTTGCCACCTGCCACCGCCTGGTGAAGACCCCCATCACCTCCCACCTTGTAGCTGCTGGGGGAAGGGGGTCCTGCTTGCCTTAGTCTCTGCCTCTCCAGTCCATCCTTCACTCAACCCCCAAAGTGATTTTCCATGTCACCCTCCTCAATGAGCTCCTCTGACTGTTCTCTGTTGGAGGGGAGGTGAGTACGTGGCACTGTCCTGGCTCCTAGACTGATGTCTCTTCCCCACCATCTCTCTGAAAGGGACTGTGACTCTTGCAATTCATTCTGTGTCAGCCCCTCTTTGAGTTCATGAGAGAACGGGGCCCAAAGTACCACCGCTCCCCCCCCCAGCCCGGGCCTCTTCTACAGCTGTGAGGCTGATACTGTTGCTTTCCCAGCTTTGTCTCTGCTTTATGCTCTGACACTTGGTTCCTCTGTGGACTTGGGGCTCCCTGGTTCTCTCTGAGCCTCAGTTTCTCATCTGTAAAGTGGAGATTGTCACTCTTGCATTATATGTTGCAATCAGAAACTTCTTAGGGGGTCTGAGCAGAGAGTGCTTTAGAAAGGCTTGTGCCCTGAGGCCAGATCAAAGAGGAAGCTTCCCGCTGATCCTGGTGAGAGGCAAGGCTGGGCCTGCCTAAAGTGGCTCCCAGGTCATAAGGTGGCCAGGAGCCCGATGGCTAAGGGGCAGTATTAGAGATGGAACCTTTGGCGAAGACACCCCAACAAGCAATTGTTAAGCACTTACTCTATGCAGGGCACCATACTCAGAGCTAGCCTAGGCAGAGAGCAGGTGAGATAAACCAAGGTTCCTTCCCTCTTGGAGATCCTGGTATAGAAGCTGGAAGCAGACAGGGTTAAGGAGGTGGCTGACTGGCCCACCCAGGGTGCCACAGCCTGCATCCCTGGGGTCCTGAGAGCAGGCTTTTATTCCCAGTCACTTGTCACGGGTGATCTTATACAGTGACGAATCTGTAACGGACTCGTTGGCAAAGGTCTGGCCCAATAGCGCTCGGGCGGCCCATCCATCAGCCATGGAGACAAGCGTGATTGAGCGCGTGTCAGAACGCAGTGCTAGGGAAACAAATATTCCGGAAGAAATGTGGTGGGGGACTAACTGAAAAATTGTAAAGCCTTTAAAAGTCGCTGGCTTGTTAGCGGCCTTTGACAGGAAATCGCTGGAGCAGCTACGGCAGCTGCTTCCTAGCTTCTCCTCCTTGTTCCACTCTCGGACCTTTCCTTCAGACCTCCTCCTCCTAGCCTGCCCCACAGTGCTGGCCACCGGCTACTGCCTCCAGGCCACGTGCCCCACAGTACTGGCTGCAGGCCACAGGCCAGCCTTCCTGCCCTCTGGTGTCTCCTTCTGAAGGAGCCCGTGGGAAGAGGAAACCACTGGAAACTTGCCCCTAATGTCTGGCTGCCCCTCTCTCAGCTGCTCCAAGGGGCTCCATGTGAGGAAGGGTGTGATGGAGCCCCTGAGGTTCGGCCTAGCTGCATCAGAGAGGCCCCAGCCTTCAGCCTGATGGTTAACCGTGGCCTCTGTCAATTTTCATTGGCAAAGCTTGGCTGACTTTCCTCAAACCAGGTAAGCTTTGGTGGTGGCCTCTTCCTCCAGTGCTAGCTTTTGGGCTAGTTAATGAGCTTAACTAAGCAAATACCTGTGGTACATCCAGAAACAATTAGCTTAAGTCTGTATAGGACCATGGGCCAGGATTCAGAGCTCCGAGGTTTGGACAAATGCCCTGGGAGCAGCCCCATCCTTTCTGTGGACTCACCGAAAGTAGAGATGTCAGAGAGGATTCTGGGGAGGCTCAGAGGCTTCATCTTAGTAAGACCCCAAGTCCCCTGGGCACCACTGTCCTGGGCTGCTTTTCTGCGCTGGCTCTTGGTACGTGCAGAGGACCCTCCTCCTGAGATCTGATTAGACACATCCTGGTGATGACTGGGAGTGCATTTTATCAGTGGATGGTAGATTGCACAGACTTGCACATGCAGAAATCAAGGTTAGCATTTGCAGTGACACACTGTCCCATGCAATTAAAGGTTATTGAGAGAACAGCTGCTGAATGCTATCTGTGCAGGATGGGGTCCTGGACTTCTCAGGATCATAGGCCCTTCCTGGCCATCAGCTCGACTTCTGTGAGGCCAGTGACCTTCCTTGGTGAGTAGCTAGTCAGGGGCCAGCATGGGCTGGGTGTCTGATGCCTTCTGAGGACAAGCCCAGCTGCGCTTGGAGTGTCCTGCCCAGGTGACCTCCCCTCAAAGGCAGTCCCTGATCCCTGAATCCTAGGCAGGTGCTGCATTCTGTTTGGCGAAGGGAGTACACACCTTATGGATCCCTCCTGGAGATAGCCTGAAACAGCTGAGTTAGGAGAGGGCTGATGTCGGTGTATACAAGTCCTGGGGGAGGAAACTCAACCCAATCATCCCCCATCTTTGAGGACCCCACAACGGTGGGGCTGGAGCCTCCAGAGGCAGCCCTCCCGCCATCCTGCAGGCCGGTGACAGCTCTTAGCCTTGCGCTGACTTGGCCGATGTGCCATCTGATGACGTGGCACCCATGCGCCCCTCTGCTGATGTGGTGCCCGTGCACCCCTCTGATGATGTGGTGCCCATGTGCTCCTCAGACTCCTCTACAGGTAGGATTGGCTTACTGGCACCATCATGTTTTCTCTTCATTCATTCCCAGACCATTACTGCACGCTCCTTCTGTGAAGGGGGGAGAGACATCAGAGGCCAGTGGTTGGAGCACCTCAGGCAGAGTCAGGAAGACCTGAGGTAGTCTCATCCCAGACATGTATTACAACTCACTTAAGCCTGTGCCAGCCTCAGTTTCCTCATTTGTAAAATAGATACCAGTAGCCAACGTCATAGGGCTGCTGTAAGGATCCAATGGGTAACGTCATCAAGGTGGAATCCTGGCTTTGGAGTCAGGAAGACCAGAGTTTAAAAACTCCATAGCTACTTACTAGCTGGGTAACTGTGTTGGTAAGGCAAAATGGGCTCCTTAGCACTTAGTTCAACAAGTGCCCTTGAAGAGTTTGGCTTTTGTTTGCATCGAGTGATTCAGCTATTTCATTGAATCTTGTTAAGTGCTAAGCCCCAGGCCCAAGATTTGGGTGTCCTTGGTGCCTCTT
>CM053624.1:1228831-1250786 GCA_028646595.1 Phalanger gymnotis | reverse complement strand
CCTCTGTGACAATTTTAGGTCACGTGGGTGAGTCTCATGTGTGACTCACCCTTGACTCTGACAAAGATATAAAAGCCAGGGGTTGGCCTCTTCTTCCTTGGAGCTCTGAGACGCAGCAGGAGTGGCGCGTGACTCTGAGCCAGCCTTGTTGAGCTCCCGGCTGAACTCAGATGTTGATGGTTTCTTGGTAACTGAATTGTATTGGGTCTGTCTGTAATTTGTGTAAGGGCTCTTGAGATGGTGTTGATGAGGAAACTGGGCAGCTGTAGCTAAGGAGCCTTCCAGCTTGTAAACCCGGATGCTGAGACTTTGTTGAACTCTGGTAACTATGTATTGAGATTTGAATCAGACATGGTCTGTCAGTTGATATTTGTAAGTTTGCTTGTATTTTGCTCTGAAGTTCAGGGTGCTGGCTTTTTCCCCTGAACTAAGTGAATGATATTTGTGTGCTGAATTAAAGTAAGCTTGCCAACCCCTTGACCTTGCTCTCCTTATTAAGGCAGATTAAAAGAACCTGGGCTTTCTGGCTGTCCAGCAGCTTTCTGGGTGCTGGCTGTGGGTGGATCTGGCCTCCCCTCAGAAGCTGCTAGCCAGATTGTTAAAACAGTAACACTGGCTAAGTCGGAGCCTGTCTGCCTCAGTTTCCTCTTAACTACAGAGCACCTACTCCTGGGGCCATTATGGGAGTTCTTAGAGGATTGGACAACATGGCCCAGGGATGTGATGAGGTCCTGTGGGAGCACCAGCCATCTGGTAAGGGTCTCTTCCTGGCCAGGCCAAAGCACCAGGGACAGAGTTTATGCCCTCAGAGAGCTCGCCCCGGACTGCTGAGAGCTGAGTGGAGGGTGCCGATGCCACTGCTGCTGACACTGCCCACAGTGCTGATGGTGCTGATGCCACTCCTGCTGATGGTGTCGACGGTGTTGACGCCACCACTGCTGATGGTGCTGATGGTGCCAATGGTGCCGCTGATGGTGCCGCCGCTGCCAACTGTGCTGCCACTCACACCAAAGTCAACTAATTCACGAGAAGTAATTGATGAGGCTCAGCAGCGTCCTCCGTGCCTTGCCTGCCCCGCATTGACCCTCTGAGGAGCCACAAACAGGACTCTGCTCCAACATTGGTCACAACTGGGCTCTGCGGTCTAAAGACCCCATTAGGAGTGTGGCCCTTCTGCCCACGGAGGGGAGTCTTGGTGATGTCCTGTGGCTGAATGCCTTCCTTCCATGAAGGGTACTGCCCATACAGGGCTGGCCAAGCTGGCCTGTCCCATGCCCTCATCTCTGGAGCCTTTCCTACTGGGTAAGACCCCCTGAAGCATGACCTCCTCTGGCTGGGCTGGGCCTTCAGAGGCTCAGAGATAGCCTCTGACTGCCTCAGTGCTGCAAACAAATGGCTCTGGGCTCATTCCTCTCTTGGAAGAAGTCTCTTCCCAAGGGCTGGGATGAAAAGGCCCGTCCTTTGTCCTCAAAGAGAGCATCCCCCAGCAGGGACTTTCGGGTCCCTGTGAAGCCTTCTGCTGCTTGATTCTTTGTGGACGGCTCAGAGCTGCTGGGATCAGGGGAGCACAGGGGTGCCCCAAAGGCCTTCTCCCTCGTGGGCATTCCTGGGCAGCCCATCATGGCATCGGCTCTCTCTCCTGGCCTCTCTCCCTGTTGTCCTGCCTGGGCTCTGGGCTCTCACTTTCTGTGAGCCACTCCTCCCTACCCCCACCCAGTCTCTCATCAGCTGCGTCATATGGGGAAGGTTACACTGGGAGATAGTCTTGGTCCACATCCGTTTAAGTGTGGCCTCAGACAGCGGGGTGCTGAGATAGCTCCAGGTCTCAGGGAGTGCCTTGGCCGACTAGGCAAAGGCCATCGGGCTGTGGGACGTCCAGCAGGCAGCCTCCGGGCTGCCCCTTGGGTGAACATTCCTCCTTCGCCTCCCACCTCTGCCTCCCGGTGGCCGTGTTGCAGCTGCACCCATTCCCACTGACTTGGGTGGGGGGACCTTTGGGCCTGGTCTTTTTGCCCCCTTCCCATGGAGGAGAGCTAGATAAAGGGGGGATTCTGGCCTTGGCTTTGCAGAAACCAGAGCTCTGGGGAGACGGCAGCTGTGTTGGCTCTCACATGGGGTGGGCACAAGATGTGCCCACCTTGGAATGAAACATTCCAGGAAGGCTGGGAGCGCTGGGCTGCCCAGCCAGGCTAGGCTGGTAGCATTCCCTAGATCTCCTTACCAGGGTCGGTAGCAGAACCCTGCCCGTTGGCTCGTCTCAGCCCGGCTGGAGGAGGCGGCATTTTTGTGGTGACCCAGGGCCCGGCAGCTGCAGCCGCTGTTGCTTCCAGCCAGCCAGGACCGTTTAATAAATGCTAGCCTCTCTTCTAACAATCACAATTATTGAAAGGGTTTTCAAAAGAGAGTGAGCAGGCGGGCCAGTCGGCAAATCCAATCAGGCCATTAGGGTGCCTCTCCGCTCAAGTTAAGTGTATTTTTTTTATACCGGCTTTTTTTGAGTCCCTCCCAGTTTTCATCCATTATCACAATAATTGAGTTTGTAGCTGGAATTAAATTTATCAAATTGTGTTATCCTCTTTGGAAATTGGATCGGGATCCTGGCAAGGGGAGCCAGGAGTTAATCTGCTTTGCCCGGCCTCCAGTGGCCGACGGCCTCAGGATTGAGAAGGCTCAGACGGCTCTCCCTGTCACCCTGGACACGATGTAATTTCTCCTCAATCCCTTGTACAAATAATGACATTTGAATCGAGCATTAACAGGCTTAATTACTTTAAAATTGTCGTTTTAATTTACACTGATATAGTATTGATCACACAGTCAGAGATTAAGCTGTTCAGCAGAGCGGATGATGGGGAATTAAACATTAACGCGGCCTCGTGGGGCGGTGGGGGCCGCCAGGCCCGCGCCAGAAGAGAGATGAGACCTCCTGGTAATGAACTGGCTGCATGCAGGGACATGAATCTTTGGGCTCCGGGAGGGAGGGAAATGATGGGGTTGGGGAAGCGTTTGCGGGTTATTCATTCGCTGACATGCACCAATTCTCCGGTGATTCCTTCGCTCCCCCAACATTTATTTATCCAGCAAATCCACGAGCTGTGACCTTTCTGCTAAGTACATTTGCCATAAGTCTGTCTCAGGGAAACGTTTCCAGGTGTAACTTTTCCTAAGTATCAATGATTGTTTCTGATGTAAGGGTAACATCACATGAGGTTATTTAATTTTCCAAACAGACTTCTGCTCCCCAGCCTCATGTCCACTTATCATTTAGACTGTATAAATGGATCTGGGCTGAGGGGTGTGTGGGGGGGGCCTGCCTGAAGGTAGGGGGTCCAGCCTGTCTGTCCCCTGACAGAGCCTTGGGCTTCTGCAGAGACCGGGCTGAGGGGTGTATGGGGTGGGGGACCTTCCTGGAGGCAGGGGGTCCGGCCTGTCTGTCCCCCAACAGAGCCTTGGGCTGCTGCAGAGACTAGACTGAGGGGTGTGCGAGGGGAGGGGGAGAAAGGGGCCCGCTTGAAGGCAGGGAGACTGGCCTGTCTGTCCTCTGACAGAGCCTTGGGCTGCTGCAGAGGCTGGGGAAGACAGATGGGATCTAAGAAGAGTTTGTCTCTTCCTCTGAACCTCCTCTGGGTCTTTATCTGTAAAACAGGGACAGATTGCTCAGAACATGACCTCACTGGGGCCAGCGGTGAGGGGCTCTGAGAACATGGATGTCTTCTTTCGCTCTGTGTTATAGAGACCTAAAGCTACACCGTGCTCCAGAAGTCTGCATTCTTCCCAGGGTGGACATGCCCTCCATCAGGGGAGATCCTCACCCAGCCTTGGCTGGGGTTGCCCCTTTCAGCCTAGAGGAGGCCATTCCAGGGGCCTAGTCACATGCCTCAAGGGCCACTGGCACATTGGGGCTTTTGTTTGCCTGGTCTCCTTCCACATCCTTCTGATCGTACGCTTCATCGGGACCTTCGCTTCCTGCCTCATCACTGGACCCAGATGGCTGCCCATTCTCCATTCCCATCTCTGTCTCTGGAGTATATGCTGGGGGAGGGTGCATCCTTAGATCCATGTGCCAGGGAGCAGCTGCGTCAGACAGGGCCTGTCTCTTCATTCCCTTCAGTGGGGTCCCAGCTCTGTGTCCAGCAGTATGGCCTTCTCAGAGCCCATGGCTCTCGATAACAAAAATAGGGGCCACTCATCCATCCATGAGGCTGTTAAGGGGCACCACAGTGCATGGAGTGCTGGGCCTAGAGTCAGGAAGACTACTGTCCCCAAGTTCAAATCTGGCCTCAGACACTGACCAGCTGTGTGACCCTGGCCAAGTTACCTCACCCTGTTTGCCTCAGCTTCCATATCTGTAAAGTGAGCTGAAGAAGGAAATGGCCAAACTGTGCAGCATCTGTGCTTGAGAAGGGCCCCCGAGAGTCAGGCATGATGACTGACCAGTGGTCAGAGCTCCTGGCTCTGGCTCAGGGAGTCTGGCTCCTGCGGGGCTAGGGCAAAGTCTCTAAGGCTTCCCAGCCTCCCTTCCCTCTGAGTGGTTTTGCCACTCCCTTGTAGCACCGTCAGGACACCCAGAACGTCGAGGAAGCCCGGCCGGAGATGAGCACGTCTCTAGGCCTGTGGCCTAGGGTTGGGGTTAGTTTAGTGCCCTTCTGGATGGGCAGATGGCAGATCTGACTGTACCGTGGTCGTGACAAGAAGGAGCCTGCACCTGCCCCCCTCTGCCCCCAGCCCCTGCCTGGGTTGCCTGTGAGGCTGTGTGTCCAGGGCATCAGGAGGCCTGAGTGTCACACTCCCAGCTGTCTCTGCTCTAGCCTGGCTTCATGCCCAGTGATTTTGTGGTTTTGTCCAGAGGGCCATTGGCTGGGCTTGCTTAGGGATGAGATCAGTCGGGAATGGGAACCTCACCTGCTGCTTTGGGGAGAGAAGAGCAGGGTCAGGCTCAGGATTTGGGGGCCCTCCCGTTGACTCCAGCTAAGCTTTCACCAAAAGAAGAGAGGCTCAGTAGGTCAGGTTTGCCCCAAACGGAGGGAGAATGTTCAGTGACTTCTCTACTTTGTCATGGATTCTGTGCACCAGGTGAGTGACTTGGTGTAATGTAGTGCCTTGAGCCCAAGGTGAAAGCTGAGGCTGAGCAGAGATGGGAAACTGGCACGAGTGAGGCGGGGAAGGCTTCCCAGCAGGTGGCAGGACGGTCGATCTTTAGACCCACAGTTAACACAGTTTTGCAAATGGCCTGAGCTGGCCTGAATAGGCCTCAGGTAATTATGTAAATGGAGCATACATAGATACATATTTGGAGAGCTCTGTTCTCTCCTTGCTCACTTCAGAGTTGATGGCGAGCGCCTTTCTCAATGTGGCAGAATGCGTCTTTCTGCTGTTGCGGAGTCAGAGCCACTGAGGAAAGTCTGTTAAATTCCATTACCCTTTTGCTGATGCAACATCGGGCCCATGATAAAAGGAGAGAGCCAGCCTGCATTTCAGAAGCATCGAGCATCCATGGAGAGCGTGGGATGAAGGCCAGCCATCTGGGGCGACTTCAGGGGTGGGGATGGCCTCCTCCTGTCCCTGGGCTTGCCAGGGGAGGCTACTCTGGTCCTGGGGGAAGCTGCTCAGGTCTAGGGGAGGCTGCTTGGTCCAGGAGGCTGCTCTGGCCTAAGAGAGGCTACACCGGTCCTGGGGGAGGTTGCTTGGGGCCCAGGGGGAGGCTACTCTGGGCCTGGGGAAGGCTGCTCCAGCCCAGGGGAGGCTGCTCAGATCTGAGGGAGGCGCCTTAGGTCCACAGAGGCCTGCTTGGCACCTGGGGGAGAGGTGCACTGGCACAGCATTTGGTGATGGTTGGGATGTTTAAGGATGCTGTTGGCTGTACTGACTGTTATGGACATGACATCCATTTCAAACCTGCCAGCAGCCAAGCCCCGTGTTCTTGGATGGAGGGATCGGGCTCCCCAACAGGCAGGAGGGCCCTGGGTGTGAATTCCACTTCTCATACTTCTGTGCTATGTGACTGTGGGTGAGTCCCTCTCCTGTCCTGGACATCAGATACCCCAGCTGTTAATAGAGAAAGTGCACTGCCCCGGCCCCTGCATCCTGGGGCTATTGGGAGATTCTGGTGAGGTCCTGCCTCCAAGGGACACTGTGAAATTTCCAGCTGGCCCTCGATTGCAGGAGGTGGAAGGATCAGTGAAGGTGGAGAGCTACCCTTGACCCCCTGAACCTCAGGCTCCTCTTCAGCAACCTGGGGACAATAATTCTTGCATTCCCTACCTCCAGATTCTTGTGAGAAATAAATACTGTTAAACATTTATCAAGTGCCTACTCTGTGGGAAGGAATAAGCATTTATATAGTGCCTACTATGTGGGAGGGAGGAAGTAAGCATTTATATAGCACCAACTATATGGTATCAGGCAATAAATAAGCATTTATGCAGCACCTATTGTGTGGGATCAGGGAATGAGTATTTATAGAGTGCCTGCTGTGTGCTGGGCACTGTGCTAAATGTTGAGGATGTGAAGAAGAGCTTGCAGTTGAGTGGGAGTACAGGGGCAGGAATGGGAAGCAGGGCCCCAGCTCAGAGACACTGGGCAGGCCAGGCTAAGGAACGGAGCTGCTGGGAAAGGAGGTGTTGCTGGTCTGGCTGCCCCTTTCAGTGCCAGCGTGAGAGGAGTCCTACCATTGTGGGGCTGAGACACTGGGAGTCCTCACTCGCTGTGGGCGCCCAAGTTGACTCAGTCTCACAGGATGGGGGTGGAGGCCAGCCCAGGAGGGCACCTGGTGGAAAAAGAAAAAGCGCTTGGACTCCCTTCACATGCCAAAGGAACCTGGGAATTATGGAAAGCCCTCGGTGGGGGCTCGGGGACTCTGTTGGTGTGGACATCCCCTCTGCTGGGCAGGCCTCCTCACCTCCTCCCATCAGCCCTCCCATAGTACCTAGGGACATTCTGTGCATTCTCCTCTCTGGGCTGAACCAGCCAGAACTTTACATAGGACCCTACACCCAACAAGTGCCTACTAATTGCTTATTGGCCAGGATCATCCCTGATTCTCCTATGGCACTATGTCTAGGTCCTTTAAAATCTTGGTCACTCTCTGCCGCATCAGCATCCTCCAGAGCTGAATGCCAGGCTCCAGGGTGGTTTGACCAGGGCAGGGCTGTCCCCTCCCCAGAGCCTCATAATGACTCCTGTCTGTTCCTTTGTGCTCTGTGTCAGACAAAGTGTTCTCTGGGCAGCGGTCAGGCCCAGGGCACCTTCCCCTGGTCCCACTAATGCCTTCTCTTCTCCAGCGGCTGTTTTTCCGTGCAAGCATCTCCAGGGCCTTTCACTGTCTTTCTGGCAATATGGCACCTAGAGCTGCCTGGGCATCCTCAAGGAGCATGGTCTAGCCTGGTTAGAATGCATCGGGTATCACCGCCTTCTCCTGGATGCTGGACCCACCTCTTTTAATAGAACCAAGACTGCATTAACTCTGTTCACTGTCACTCTTATGCTTAGCGATTTCTGTTGAGCTTATGGTCCACTTGGACCCTCTGATCTTTTCCTGCCTTACTTTAACTGCTTTCTAGCTGTATCTCTTCAGTACAGTACATTGGACAGTTCGTGGGTTTTATTTCTTAAATGTAGTTAGGAGATGTCCTCCTCTCCAGGTTGGCCATAGTGTGGTGTGAACTTTTTGTCCATTCTGATTCTTGAAGACAGCTTGCCAAGTCCAGTAGAATCTGTGTCCGTAGAGCAGGGATCCTTAGCCTGGGGTCTGTGGATAGATTTCAGGAGGTCTTTGAACTTGGCTGGGGAAAATCCAAATTGTGGTTCTGTCTTCACCAGCCTCTAAATGCAATGGCATTAAAAACCTGATTCTGAGCTGGGATCCATAGGCTTTGCAGGGTGCCCACCCACAGGGCCCAGGACCTATCCCCAAAAAGGTGAAGCTCCCCTGCTGGGGAGAGAAGGCTGCATTGATGGAAGCAGGGAAGGGCTATTGTTTCAGCAAAAGCCGAGACTCTGCTCTCCCCAGAACTTCTCTTCAGAGGTGGTAGAGCTGGGGAGTCTGAGCTTGTACTGTACCTAGCACCCAGTGCCTAGCACCTAGCACCCAGCACCCAGTGCCCAGCACCTAGACCCAGCACCTACCACCTAGTGCCTAGCACCCAGCACCCAGCGCCTCGCACCCAGCACCTAGCGCCCAGTGCCCAGCACCTAGACCCAGTGCCTACCACCTAGTGCCTAGCACCTAGACCCAGTGCCTACCACCTAGTGCCTAGCACCTAGCACCCAGCAACTAACACCCAGTGCCTAGCATCTAGACCCAGCACCTAGCACCTAGTGCCTAGTACCCAGCGCCTAGCTAGACCACACTAGCCCTGCACCTCGTACCCACTCACATGTTGTAGGGGTGGGGCAGGAGACTCCCTCTCCTTTCTCAGCCTGCTTCCTCATCTGTAAAGTGGGGACATTCTCCTTTTGGCTCCTGGGGGGAAGGAAAAGCTGGGATTGAGCTACAGGGGGCAGGGTTGTACAGGCTTGGGAGGGGCTGGGTGGCAAAAAAGGGCAGGGAGAGGATGTCACATGTTGGAGGAGGAAGAAGAGGTGGGTTGAGTAAAGGAGGAGGGGGCGGAGTACGGAGGCTGGGGTGGAGAGGACCCTGAACAGAGCATGCCTGAAGGATCTCTTCCTGTCCTGCAGGGGAGAGCTTGGGGTTTGCCTTTACCTAATGTGCTCTCTCTCTCTCTCTCTCTCTCTCTCTCTCTCTCTCTCTCTCTCTCTCTCTCTCTCTCTCTCTCTCTCTCACACACACACACACACACACCATACAGTTTAATGGTAATTAAGGTGGGACACTTTTTACTGTTTTCTGTTTTAGAATGCTAAAGTAATCAAGTGCCTTTGATTAAGTCTTGCTAAGTGCTAAACCCCAGGTCCACACCCTTTTATATATCCTCTGAGGTTACTCACTGGAAGAGTGTTCTATGATTTGACCAGATGAGATTCTGGGTAGCTGCTGGAGCCCCCCAGCTTTGAAAACCCAGATGTTGGTGCCTCTCTCTCTGGTAACTATGTAATTATTTGGTTAGACAGCTAGAGGCCTGTCTGTTGATAACTGTGTGTGTTCGCTCTGTTTATGTTGTCTCTGTTTGTAATTTCTGTTTATATTTTCTCTGAAGTTCAGTGTCCTGGCTCTTCCCCTGGAAATAAGTGAATGCTACATATATACATAGTTTGAGTAAAGTGAGACTGTTAACCCCTTAAAGTTGCTTTCCTTAGAAAAGCAGATCAAAGAACCTGTGCTGGCAGCCCTTTTTTGTGCTAGTGTTATTGGCCTTACACAGCCACAGTAATGGCAAGCAACACTGTTGTTACACACACGTGCACACACCCACACATACACATGCACACACATACACACACACAGCACAGATGCATACATACACACACACACACACACACACACACACACACACACACACATACACACACACATCATGCGCCCCTTTAGAGCCACAAAGGTGACAGTGTGGGCTGGAGTCAGGTGGTGGATAGGTCAAAGAAGATGACCCAGGAAAAAGGAAGAAGGACCCCTTGGCACCCTTGACGCTGAGAAAGCCACATGGGCTGGGGCCCCTTTGGAAGAGAAGGGAGATGGGTGGCCAGCCTGGGGCTGGGGAGGTCTGTGCACTGGGAGCTCTCTGGGGACACGCTTTCCTTCAGCATAGGGGGAATTACAGTGAGACGTCCAAGTTCTCTGGGAGTGTTTCTGGCCTCTGCAGTCAGTGCCCATGGCTAACGGGGAGATGACTCTGAGACCAGCCCTCGGGAGGTCTCCCAGGACTGGGTCCGAGTCCTGTCTGGCCCTTGGTGCTGCCTGCATTGGGACTTGGGCTTTGGCCGCAACTAAGCCTGGTGTTTTGGGAAGGGCTGTGAGGTGCCACTTGGGGCACAGGGCAGAGAGTCTAGGAAGGTGATAGAGCTTGGGTTTGTATCCTCTTGGGGCCCCCCGAAAGAGCCCACCTGTGGTTATTTGAAGGGCCACCATGTGGAAGAGGGATTGGGTGTGTGCCCTTGGCTCCAGAGGAGACAACCAGGAGCCGCAGGTGGAAAACTTAGGTCTGATATAAGGAACAGCCCTCCCCCCACTCTGGTCTTGCCTTCTTCCTCCATTATCCAAAGGTGCAATGGATAGCTTTAGCAGGTAATGAGCTCCCCGTCACTGGAGGTCTGTAAGCAAGGACTATCTTAGCACTTGTCCTATGTGAATGGTTCTGAAACATTCTAGGTCAAGATTATGTTCAGCATTCTGGCCCCTTCTCACCTTTGGTGCTTGGCTTTCTGGTGTCCAAGCTCTAGGCAGCCAGCCCTCGGGCCAGATAGACTCCTTGTCCAAGGAGAGCCATGTGGGCAAAAGGGATGGACAGGGAAGGCAGTCTCTCCCCTCTGTCCCAACTCTAGCAGCCTCAGACCAAGCTGCCAGTGCCAATCAGCCGGTTTGAAAGGAAAGCCAAGAAAACAGCAGGTCAGACCAGCACATCCATTCGACTGAAGCTGATGAGGCAGATTAAATTTTGAAACTGTCCAGGGAAGTTTTCTTTCTCTGAGAAGTTTAAAAAACCAACCCACGTCAGGCCCGGCCCTGGGTTGAGCCATCTTTGCCCAAGGTGATGAGCTCCGCCCCTGGTCAGACATCCACTAAGCCCTTCCCACCAGACACTGGATGGCTCCAGTAGAGGGGCAGGGGATCCAGGGCTGCCCCATTCCAGCTGTGCACACAGCAGCCCCTACGTGGTCAGTTAGCAGCAGGAAGAGCAAGGCTTACCCAGTCCTTCTTGGCCCTTGCTGCTAGGTCGTGCCTAGACTCTTCTCCCTGTCTCGTGGTCACCTTGATTCCCCGTACAGTTATTGTGGTCCTAAGGCATGCAGCTGCCCCTCCTTCCTTCTGCCTCCAAAGTGGATCTCAGGGCCTCTTCCCACCCCCCCACCCCCACCCACTCTGCCTGCATCTACCCTGTGCGGCTGCCAGGGCCTGCAAACATGTTGTGTCCTCCCTTCCCCCAGAATGCCGGCTCCCCGGGGGCAGGGCAGCCTGGTTCTTGTGGGTGTTTTTATGCTAAGTGCCTCACCTGCAAGGTGTCCAACACGTGGGAGATGATCTATAAATGTTAGTTCATTGAGCGTATTCTTCTCAAACCCACGTGATGACCAGCACTTCTCCCTCCATTCATTATGGGGCCCTCTTCTGTGCCCCTCAGTCTGGAATGATTTGGGGGATGCAGGGAGCAGCGAGGAGGTGGCGCGCTGCACAGGAAGCTGGCCCTGGAGTCAGGAAGACCTGAGTTCAAATTAAGCCTCAGACACCTAGTAGCTGGGTGACCCTGGGCAAATTCGCTTAACTTCTGTCTGCCTCAGTTTCCTTATCTGTAAAATGGTGTCAATATGGCCTTGAGTATTGTGAGGCTTAGATGAGACAGTATTTATAAAGCACTTTAGATGCCATTATTTGTTAGTATCTTCATTAGTATTATTGTTGTCAGAGATGTCTGGAGAGGACAAGCCCAGGCCCATTCATCATGCCTGGGCCAAGCCTCAATCAGCACCAAGTTAACTGTGGTCAAGCCTTTAGTGGTTCACTAGGCCTCAGGCCCTTCCTCTTTAGAGAGGGGTGACTTGTGAGTCCCCTCCAGCTGCCCATGATCCTGCTACCACATGCCCAGTGACAGAAAGGCTGCCAGGGAACCATGCATCTCTGGTGCCTTTGCCCTCCCTGTCCTGGTCCTTTCCAGTCTCGCATTGTCTTTGGCCCCAAGTGGTCTTTCCCAATGCGGTCATCCACCTGATGGTCTGGTCTGACGGAATATGCATCCCATCACTTCCTAATCACCCCCAGTATCCCAAGAGTTAGTCCTGGGGTGCTCAGGCCCTGCACTGACCCTAGACTCCTTTGCCCCCCTCCGCAGCAGCTCTCATATTCGAATAGGTCAGGCACTGATGACCAAGATCAGCACGGGAGGCGACAGCCACTTCTCTTGGGCCCTGAGAACCTGGGACACTGACTCCCCCCTCCTTGTCTGGGAGGTAAGGCTGGGAGGCCGAGGGAGCCAGAACCTTCTCTGCAAGGAAAATTGCCATTTAAAATCAATTAGAGCTGCTTAGGAGCATTTTGTATTCACTGGCCACTCCCCAGGCAGCTGGGAGTTTGTAAACCTCTCGTGTTCAATGCGCTGTCCCTTAAAATGCATTTTACCTTAATTATCTTCTATCCATAATGCACAACGTACTTTTCTCGAGAACATTTAGAGGAATGAAATGGGAATTGAAAGCTAATGATTTCCAAAAGACAAAAGCTAGAAGTCTGGGGAGCTCAATCATGATTCAGATTCTCCACATGATTTAATTGGCCTAAAAGTATCGATTTTCTGTTATAGCCATTTAGATTTCTTTTTTTTTTTTTAAGAAAGCCAAGCTAAACTAAATAAAGTCAAATTTGTAATTAAAAAGGAGACTGAGATAAAGATAAATATTGTTCTCTCCCAACTTCCTGGGCTACATTAATTATTAAAACTTGATTTAAAATGTCTGTACTATGGAATATTTTGCATGGTGTAAATGCATCTCATTTTCGAAAAACATATATGTGCAGAAGGAAACCAAAAGCCTTGGGAATTCTTTTGGTTTAAGAGAAATTCTAAGGCTTTGGTCCTAATTGTTTCCTTGCTCAGAAGGCGCATTCTTTTGCTCACTTTGCCCAGCATGGGTTAGATTTTTGTTCTCAGATATGTTCTAGTGGGATCCCCTTCATTCACGGGTTGGATTGGGTGGGCACTGAGAATGGTAACCCATCTTTCAAAATCTGGGATTTGGGGAAATTCCAGGAAAAACAGCTTTGCCCCCCCCCCAATGACCCCTACTTCAGCGAATTAAGGAGGCTGGGATGATGATTATGGAAGAGCTGGGCCCTTCAGGCTTCCCTGAGATCAATTCAAAGATTTCTCATTAGGGAAAAATCTGGCCTTAATTTTCACTCTTGTTGGGGGAGGTGTAGCCCAAGTGGATCACTGCCTTTCCATCCATGAACACTCGCAAACCCGGGGATGCTGCTCTGCCTAGTGACAGCCACTGCAGCCCCCTAAGAACCTCTCCCCACAAGGGGCCTGGCCACTGCCCTGCCCCCAAAGGCTGTCCTCAGCCTATTAGACTGGCAGCTCCTTGAGAACAGGACTGTCTTGCCTTTCTGGACCTCCTGCCCTTGGCCTCTTTCCTGGCCCTTGGTAAATGCTTCATATGTTTCACTCACTGCAGCATGTTAGGTCAACAGTCCAGTCAGCTCAGTCCATAGTCATGTCCTACGTGGCCCCACAGAAACAGCTTCCCTCTTAAGTGGAAAGGAGGAAGGAAGGAAGGAGAGAGAGAAGGAAGGAAGGGAAGGGGGAGGAGCTTTTACCCAGCACTCACTATGTGCCCTGCATAAGGCTAAAGGCTGGGGATCCCAGTACAGGATGGAGCCCCTGTGGCAGCACCATAGGGAGCAGAAAGTGGGACCCTGGTGAATCTTTTGGAGCTGGTCTGAATTGGGTCTGGACGAAGAGCAGGAGTTTCTTTCTTGCCACCCAGAGGTGTTTTCTTTGACTTCACAGGCACCGATTACACAAGAATCCACAGGTTTTATTTTTCAGATAACAAGCATTTAAGATTTTTCCCCCTCCTGCTTCCCCAGATCCCCACCGAAAAAAATAAAAACAAAACCTTGTACCAGATCAGCACAGCCAATCAAAGCCAAGGGCTGCAATGGCTGTTCCAAAGAGGAGCTGCTCTGCCTCCTCCCCACCCCACTGGGTCCCTATGGTAACCACCTGGAGGAGGAAAGTCCAGGATGGCCAGACAGGATCCTGCTCACACAAAAGTTCCAGTGTCCCCGCTCGCCTCCCTCGGCCCTACCTACGGGTTTGCCGAGCTGGCCTTCCTGCTTTCCCTCTCAGGGCAGGCTCCATCTCCTCTCTCTGTCCTGGCCACGCCCTGTGCTCAGAAGGCGCTGAGCCTTCATGTCTTAGATCCTCAGACCCTTCAGAGCTCAGCCCCTCCTCTCCAGGGCTTCCCCTGGGAAATTGCCTCCATCTGATTCAGTCATCCATCCATCCATCCCTTACTCCCTCCATCTATCCATTCATTCTTTTTAGTTTTGAAACTGGGTCTCATGGTCCCTCCTGGAAGAGGCCGGACAAGCAGTACTCTCTCCTGGGCCCAAGGCCACTGCTGGGCAGCGTGGGAGCTTTTCTGCTTCCCTCCTGGGCCAGTTTGCCTTCTCCCCCAGGTAGCCTGGTGGTTCCTACTCTGGAGGCTCTCCATGTGGGCATCAGATGCCATGTGGTCACTAGATCAGCATTGGCCCTGCTGCAGCCATACCCCCTGCCCCATAGCAGGGACTCTAGGTGAGCATCATCGCAGACCTTTGTGTTCATTTTGTGGGGCTCTCAGCTGTACTTGTGTGTGTTCATACTGCCTCTCCCAATAGAGTGGAAGCCCACTGAAGGCAGGCCATTAAACTTTGTTCACTTTGCAGTCCCAGTGCCTGGCTCTGAGGGGTGCTTCATAGAGGCTCATTGATGGAGACCTGACTTTTTCTCACATCTCACCTTGGCTGTGAACCTGGGTGCTCCGGGCAGCTTGGGCACGGCCTCACATCGCTGTCATCCTGGGCACTCCAGGCAGCTCAGGCGGGGCTACGTCCTTAGGTCTGGCCTCTCCTTTCTTCAACCTCCTCAGGCAAGGGCTGTCATCTCCCACTTCCACCCTTCTCTCCCTACATTATGGTAATACAGCATTTTAGCGGGTTTATTAATCCGCAGAATTGACGATGGTCCAACAGGAGATATTAAGTTGTGATCGTAGAAGGCGTTTAGCATCCCTGTTGGAAGGAAGGACACGGCCCTGCTTTGGCAGATGCAGCCACATCCATTTTGTTTCTTAATTAGGGCGGCCGCCACCATGAGCTTTGACAGAGTTCAGCCCCTCCATGTACAGCTTGCCAGGCTCCATGGGGTGGGCTTTATAAAATTCTCTTTAATTCAGAACAGAATGTCATTAACTTTGTAAGTGGATGAATACAATGGACAAGCAATTTAATTAACTTGTAACATTGGATGTTGGAGAGCAGACTAAAGGAGGGGATGCCTGCCTTCCTCCTCATGACTACAAGCCTTGAAAGGGACTTGATTGGGGCAGGTCAGACAAGGGGGTGACCAGATCCAGTCATGTCTGAAATGGGGAATTTGGTGCCTGGTAAATATGTCACCTTGTATTGGGAGGCAGCAACAAAAATCCAGGTCGATGCCCTCCCAGCCGCCATGATGCACTCGCTACTACCTTTGATGTGGTCCCTGCTTTGGAGGAAGCTAAGTGAAACAGCCAGGGAGGCCCATCTGGCCTCCTGCAGGTGGTTACTGTAGGGAACCAGTGGGATGGGGAGGAGGAGGCAGAGCAGCTTCTCTTTGGATGGGGCCATTGCAGCCCTTGGCTTTGATTGGCTGTGCTGATCGGGTATGAGGTTTTGTGATTTGTTTCTATTTTTTCAGTGGGGATCTGGGGAAGCAAGAGGGCAAAAATCTTAAATGCTTGTTATCTGAAAAATAAAACCTGTGGATTCTCGTGTAATCAGTGCCTGTGAAGTCAAAGAAAACACCTCTGTGTGGCAAGAAAGAAACTCCTGTTCTTTGCCCAGACCCAATTCAGATCAGCTCCAAAAGATTCACCAGGGTCCCACTTTCTGCTCCCTATGGTGCTGCCACAGGGGCTCCATCCTGTATTGGCATCCCTAGCCTTTTGCCTTGTGCTGGACACATAGTGAGTACTTGGTAAAAGCTTCCTTCTTTCCCTCCTTCCCTCCTTCCTTCCCTCCTTGCTTCCTTCCTTCTCTCCTTCCCTCTTTCCCTCCTTCCCTCCTGTCTTCTTTCCTTCCCTCCTTCCCTCCTTCTCTCCTTCCTTCCTTCCTTCCTTCCTTCCTTCCTTCCTTCCTTCCTTCCTTCCTTCCTTCCTTCCTTCCTTCCCTCTTTCCTTCCTTCCCTCTTTCCTTCCTTCCTTCCTTCCTTCCCTCTTTCCTTCCTTCCCTCTTTCCTTCCTTCCTTCCTTTGTTTTCTCTTATTAGGCTGCTGCTTTTCCGACATCAGGTTCTCTCAATCTAACTCTGGCCACCATTTTGTATCTTCTGTGGATAAAGAAAGAAATCTCTTGTCAACTTCCCTCCTGGAACCAAATGTTTAATCAAGTCAAGTCAAGAAGCATTCATTGAACACCTACTATGTGTCAGGCCCATGTTTAGACTTGGAGACACAAAGAAAGGCAAAGCCATGATAGATGTAGGGTCAGATAGGATTCCATCACATAAGAAAGAGGGGTCACTCCTCATAGATCCTGGTTCCAAGCCATTTTCAGATGGACACTCAGAGATCCTTCCTGACTCTCCCTCCTAAATGTTTATCGCCTGCTACAAGTGAGCTTCATACCTAGTCCACCCTCTCAGTGTGTGTGCGTGCACATGTGTGCATGTGTGTACATGTGTCTGTGTGTGCGCATGTGTGTGTGTGACACCAGAGAAGAGGGAAGAAGGGGCCTTGGCTCCCACCCCACCAGCAGGCAGGCATCGTCCCTGATCCCTCTCCACTCTCTCATTCTCCATTGCTCCCCCAGTCAGGTGCCCTCTCTCACTGCCCACCCCACCAGGATCAAAGACAGCTCCCGGGTTTTCTCCCACAGGACTTCCTGCCTCCTTCCAGGGTTACCTCCTTAATTCTTACCTCCACCTAAGCACTGCCTTCAGAGGCAGCCTGTGGATGAAAGGTTGGGGGTCTCTAGGTCAGGATACTCTCTTTAATCCTGGGCAGAGCATTCTAGTATCACTCTATCTTATTTCCCTCCTTTCTTTTCTGTGCAGCTGCCATAGGCTCCCATCTCCTCCACAAGAAGTCTTTCTGCTGATCCCCTCCCCATCCCACATGGGCTTCCCCTCCCCCCAGCTTTTCTCACTTCACTTCCTTAGGGAAGAAAAACCCACACGAATGAGTTGATGGCCAAAAAGATCCCTTTGTAGTTATTTTGCTGATTCTTCCTGAATTGAACCCAAATAGGAGAGATCTCATCAGATCACAAATTCAGGGCTGGAAGGGATCTTAGCTCAGGGTGTCTTATCAGGGTCATACAAAGACTGAGTGTCAGTGCTGGGATTCAAACCCAGCTCCTCAGATCCACATCTCTCATGCTATCTGGCCAATCCAGCCTCTTCTTCCTGCTTCAGTCAAGATCCGCCTTTGTCACTCACCTGTCCATCCATCCATCTATCCATTCGTCTGTCCGTCCATCCATCCATCCATCCATCCATCCATCCATCCATCCATCCATCCATCCATCCATCCATATATCCACACATCCATTCATCCATCTACCCATCCATCTATCCATCCACCTATCTATCTATCAATCCATCTGTCTGTCCATCCATCCATACAAGCACCATACAAGGTCAAAGAAAACCCAGGCTCATCTCTGCCCCATCAGCATTGTGTACCGCAGCCAGAGCAGGAATCTCAGTGTTGCCTTTGTACCCAGGGACTGTTCAGCACAGGGACAGTGCCCTCCTGGCAGCCCTGGCCTCTGTACTCTGTAAGCCAGGCTACAGCCCATTCTTTGATGACAGATATGGTGTGTTTCCTTTCTAACTTCTATATTCCATGATGACCCTCAGCCAGTATAGCAGGTAATGATGTGTATAGGGTGGGTATTGACTCCTGCCAGGGTGGGCAGGACTCAGATGCCAGTGTGGCACTGGGCCATTCACTGACCCTCTAGGCCTGTTTCCTCTGCTGTAAATTGTCAGGATTGACCTTGGTGCTCTCAGTGGTTCTGGTGCACTGGTGCCTTTGGTGATCCAGGGGAGTCTGTGTTTGCAGCTGGATGGAGTTTTCCCATAGGCTGCCATGCTTGGGCCACATGGAACCAAGATCCCACCCTCAGAGCTCCAGCTTCCTTTGGCTCCAAGGGCCTATAGCTGAGGCTCATAAGGGCCGAGGCTACCTTCGTCCATCCTGCTGCTGTTTGTTACTGGAAACTGACATGGGTAGACTGGAAGTGGGAATGGGAGGGATTCAGTCTTACCTTGTTCTAAATGATCTCCCTTCCAACTTAAAAGAAACCTTCAGGGCACCCTGCGGCCAGTCAGTTCCCTGAATACATCTGTCTGTCTTTAGGAGAACTGGGTGTTTCCTTGCTTTTCTCTTGGGTTTATTTGATTATCTTAAGGGAAGCATACATGCAAAGTTCCTTCCCCTTCACAGAATCTATTCTAAAGCATCATACCTGGAAGAGAGCCTTCTGTGTGGCAGGGCCCAGCCCCCTAAGGCACAGAGCAGGAAACTGGTGCACCAAATGTAAAGTCGGAGGGGACGTCATCCCCATGGAGGCTCCAGCTTTGGTCCTCAGCCCAACTCTGCCCCTCCCTTCTGATTGGAGGGCCGGAGGGCAGAGCCACCAGCCCCTTCCAAGGCCTCCCCTCCGATTGGAGGGCCCCGGAAGGTGGAGCCACGAGCCCCTCCCAAGGCCTCCCTAAGTGGCCCTTCCCAGAGGGCTCAGAATCTGCAGCCTCCCTTCCCCTCCAGCCCCTAGTGGCCTTGAGTGGTCTTGACTCCACCAGCACCATCATGGCCCTGCACTGTGCACACCCTGACTCAACCCTGACCCCTTTGAACCTCCTTTTGTGTATTGACTCCCATTAGATTGTAAGCCCCTTGAGGGCAGGGACAACACTTGGCAGGGTGCCTGGCACATAGTAGGCACTTCATAAACTGTGTATTGGAGACTGACGCTGGACATTGGGGCCAGTGAAAGGAGGAGAGGACTTGGGGAACTGACCAGTACTAGCCCCGTGACTATGGGCAAGGTATCCAACCTCTCCTGGCCTTGGCTTCTTCCATCCTCTCCTACAACCCAGGAGATGAGCATGGCAGCGTGAGCAGTCCTGGTCGGGGTCCTCCTGGCCTCCCCACAGAGGCCCTGGGAGGTCGCAGGCTGGGTCCCCCAGCAAGGCACTGCCTGAGGAGGCTGACCACAGATGTGTCCAGCCCTGGTGCATCCCCTGCCACTGCTCTGGCTCTTGGGGTCATTTGTAGGCAGCTGTTTTCCAGCTTTCTGTTCCCCAAAAATAGGAGTCGGGGGCAGGTCTCCAACGCCAGGCAGTCCGAGGTTAGGTGTGTCTGAGCGGACACCACCCCTCCCTGCCCACCCCCAAGCCCATCGGCCTGTTTCTGTGTCTGAACAGAAGGGCTCACGCCGTGGCTGATGGCAGAGAGGGGACAGGGCTAGTAAAGAGTTAATTAAGGAGTCCTCTAGTATCTCAGAAGGAGAAGGCAACGCTGATGTTAATGGTGTGTACTTTGGGAGATAAGTCTAATTCAGGAACTGATCAATGGCTGACGCCCTCACTGTTTGCAAACACAACCTGATGGAGGACTTTTTGATGAGTTAATCTCTGTGAGGCAGTTTCTCACCTCAGATGAGTCACCATCCTGGCCTGGGCCTGGACAGGCTAAGGTGGGCTGAGGCTCAAGTGGGCTCTGTCTCAGGTGCACTCTGGCTCAGTCAGCCTCTTGGGGTGAACCCTCTGTCTCACTGTCCACATGGCTTGTCCCCTGCCGCCTCTGGCGTCGAGTTCCATTTGGAAGGAAGGTGGATGTCAGAGCCTGCCCTTCACTGGGCACTCAGATTTCCCTGAGCCCAGTGTCGGCTTTATATAGCACTTCGTTCCTGCTAGCTCCCTGGGAGCCAAAGAAAGCAGGGGTCTTGGGAGGGGGGCTCTGAGAGGTCTGGGCCTTCTTCCTGGAAGCAGGGCACCCAAAGGCCTTTAGAAGGCTGTCGCAAATCCCCTATGTTCTTCCTTCCTGTCTGTAGGGGGCTGGAGACAGACATTGGGAGTCTGGAAGCCTGAGTCTAATGGAACTTCCCCTCCCTGCGAAGCCTCTCCTCTTCCCCCAGCCTGGTTTCCTTCGCTGTCAGATGCTGGGGCTGGACAGATCGCTGGGGTGGTTTGGGGAAGCCAGCCCCGTGGCACTGGGCACTCAGCTCACCCCCAGCCATGCGTGATGGTGTCTCCTAATGCTTTGTACATGGACGGTTTGTGCAAGGGCCTTAACATAGGGAGATTCCTGGGAAGGGGGGTTTTATCACACCAGAATTTCCTGGGGATGAATTCAGAACAGGAAATACCTCCATGACTTCTTTCTGTTTCTGCCTGAAATATGGCAGCTAATAGACTGAATTTTTGCTCATGGAAAATTAATAAGCACCCGTGACAGTCAGGTTTATAAATATGTAAAAATGGTTTTAATTGTTTTTAGCTCACAAGGCAGGTAATCAATAAGCACGGCCGTGACAAACACACTGTTGACATACGCCAGAGTGGAAAGGCTCGGGAGGAGATAGGGGCTTCCTGTCAGCGGGCGTGGGCTAATTCATATTCAGACATTGTCATGGGCCATGATAAATGGATGCCTTGAACTGTATTGATAGAGTTGGTTAAACATTGAAAAAGTTGGGTTGAACTTTGACTTAAAATATTCATTAGTGCTAATTATGGATTTTCTGACTACATGAATTACCGTTTCTGTGCCCTCATTGACCACTTATTTTCAATTTATTTATTGCAATCTCCATAATATTATATTAGCCTTATTGCACTCAGTGAGGTCATGCAGGCAAGCTTGTGCTGCCCCTTGTGTTCTGGGAGCTTCCTCAAGGGGGGAGTCACAGGTGAGACCAGTGAGAGGAGCATATACCAGCCCTCTCTCCGTCTCTGTCTGATCTCTGTCTCTGTCTCCGTCCCTATCTCCATCTCTGTCTCTGTCTCTCTCAGGGTTGAGGTCATCTTTATCTCATTAAAAAAAAGTTAAGCAGCGTACCTTCCAAGCTATGTAATTCGGAGGATGGTTTTTGCAGTGTGGTGCTGACATCTTCCAGGGCTCCACGGGGCCCACGGCAGGCGCCCCTGCCCCTAGCACAGTCGTGGCTGACAATTTTCAGTGTCTTTTTTTTGTGAGGTTGGGTTGCTTCGTCTCCATTTATGGTTTGGCTAATTTGTGGCTGTTTTATTTGTGTGATTTTGCTGTGTCCTGGCCCAGTCCCCTTGGCTTCCCCTCAGCTACTTGGTCTGTTGGTGGATGATTGTGGATCAGAGTTTGTACCAATTCTCTTTATTCCTCCTCTCTTATGAGTTCACCTCATTTTCTTTTGATTCCAGTCCTTCGGTCTCTCTCTCTTTGCCAGGTTAACTCATGCTTTACAGATGCTCGTTCTTCAAAAACCAGCTCGCAATTTGATCATTCTCTCTCATTATTCTCAAGGTTTTCGGTCTCTCCCCTCGCTTTCTCCTTTTGTACTTATCTCAATGTGAGTTTTCTGTCTTAATGGCGTACTCATTTATTCATCTTTTTTTTTTTTCCCCATTTTGCTGACAGTGGTTTTTGGAGATAGCCGTTTTCCTCTGAGCGCGGCTTATGTTGGTCCCATAAGTCTGGGTGATGGTTACCCGTCCTCTCCAATGGAATCACTTGTTTCTGTGACTTGCTCTTTGCCTACTCTTTATTCAGAGTACTGTTGCTGATCTCCATTGGGGTCTGTACCTTTTACTTGTTTTGCCTTTCTTCCTTAATAGTTGACTGCATTAGTATTGGTGGGACAATGCGGGTACAGAATGACCAGCCACCCTCTGAGCCAGGGAGGCCGGGTGACAGTGGTGCCTCTGACACAGGCTGACTGTTCAACCCTGGTCAGGTCTGTCGCCTCTCAGGGCTCCCAAAACAATGCTGAGACCGGAAGTGGCATGGCAGGTGGTGCTCTGCATGGAATAAGAGGAAGTTTTCTCAGCCAAGAGTCACCTACAACAGTGACATCTTAGGTCTAGTTCAAACACACACACACACACACACACACACACACA
>CM053624.1:1203461-1228331 GCA_028646595.1 Phalanger gymnotis | reverse complement strand
TCTGCTTGGAGAATTCTGTATACCCAACGATTTCGAACCATTCAGATATTTATATGATCCTTTTTGAGATCATAAATTCGGCCTTACTACTACACATGGGAGACAGCACAGGACCGCCCAGCATGGCGTCCCTGCGTCAAAGAAGGCTCTGTACTCTTGTTCATGGAGACTGTTTGTGCCCAATCTGTGGCAGAGCAACCAGGGCTCGGATTGGTCTGGTCAGCTACAGTCAGACACACTGGACCTTGACCCTGACATAGTGATGTTATTTTGGTCCTCTTTGAGCATCAAGGACAGCAACTAACCAAACCCAAAACAGAACCAAAGATTTGCTAAGGATCCTTACCCAAATTAGAAGCCATATCATCTCATAAAGCAGAGTGAAGAAGACAAAGCTGGGCAAAGTGGTCAGACTGGACCAAATGGATGATGGGGAAAGGCTGGAGGCAACATCATTGGGTGGTCATTGAAGGACCCATATGTAAGGCACCTGAAGAAAAGAGACCATCCAAAGATATAGGAGGGAAAAAATCCTGGACCTTATTTATAACCCCCAAGGTGACTAGGAGAGCTATTGACCTGTATATTTTTTCTCCCATATTTACAACATCTTTATGAAGGTCAACCGTAGACAATTTGAGGGAATCTTTGATGTAGGGATTAGAGGGAACAAGCAGGATTCTGAAAGCATTATCCAACGATGTTCACATCTTTTGCCATCTCACAATTATTTGAAGGATGTAGAGAATATATGGCCTTGTTTGTTGATAAAGGCACATTTGATTTGTTGGAAGAAAATGCTGCCTTTATAGACTGTTAGAGCAAAGCATCACACGTATCATTCAGGATTCCATGAAAAATGTGACCACAGAAATAACTGTTCAGTGTCCCTCTGGTCATAAGTGTCATGCAAGGCTAAAGAAGGGGAGTGTGGAGGAGACCAGGGCAGTCTGGGTTAAGGAGGGATTCCCTGGAGATTGTGAAGGCTGTTGCTGAGGATGCCACTTGCAGCAAGCCTCGAGACAACACAGAGTATATTGGAAGAAAACGGGTCTGGCTGTCCATCAGCCTGGAAAGACCAAAGAGATGAATGATCTCTGTTGCCCAGTTTTCGAGGTGCATCTAAATAGACACTCTGGAGTATTCTCTATGTTTATCTGGATCAAACAATACACAGAAAGAATGAGCTGAGCCCAAACTTGAATAGGAGAAGGAGGGTCATATAGATGACTTCTTGGAAATGGCAACATTCTTTTAAGAACTTTCGATGAAAGCCAAGGCCCATCTGTGCAATACTTCCATTTTACTGCTGTAGCTCTATGGCAGTGAGACCTCAACACCACTGCCTCTGAAGAACTGTGACCATCCCACAGAGGTGCATGGTGGGTATGAGCAGGCACACACAGTTTGTGGGCAATCAAAACCTCCAGAGAAAATCAGGAGTAAAGGATGTCACCAGTAGTCATGTGACGGGAGCAAGGAAAGATGGGTGGATGACTATCCTCTTCCTCTAGGACCCTCTCCATATTTGGAAAAATGAGGGAAAGAACTGTTGGGTGGGCCCCTGGCTGAAAACCTTAGCTAGAGATACACAGGCCAGGCCAGCAGATCACTTGGAGGATTTCAGTAAAAGTTTACTCATCACTTCTGCCTTTTAGATTTGTTTGGGGTTCCTTTAAGCCCTGGCCCATGATCATTGTTTCTAAAGGTATTAGATACTAAGAAATATGTGAAGTTTAATAGTGCCTTTCAGAAGTCATTGGTACTTTGCAAAATCTAATTTTTCCAAGTCTTTTCAGCTCTATATTTTTTGTTCTTGTTTACCTTTCTGTTGGATCTATCTAGCTTTGAGAGAGAAATATTAATCTCCAGCTATTAATGTAAAAATACTCCTTTTTTTCAGTTCACCTAAGATTTTCCTTTTAGTGCCCACACACATACTGTCATTTTTTAAAATTTTATCATATGAAAGGACTCACCATAGAATAGGAACACTTTGGGCATTTTAAATGTGGTTAGATTGGGAGACCCTGTTTACACCCAGCATTTTGGGAACAATATCGGTTTTATAAAATCAGGAGCACCTACACTGTCTGCAAATGAGGAGAACTGAACCAATGCTAGTCTGAAGGATGAACTCTCAACAAGAAAATGCTGACAACTGACCCAGTCAATTAGAAACAAAAACAGAATCGTGTTTGAAATCCTCTAGCTCTTTGATGGCAGGAAGCCAAGTGCCCTACACCTGGTCATCCAGTCAGGGTCACCCACTGAGAGGCTTACACTGTATCCACCCAGGCCCCCCCCCAGACATTTCCTGGGGGGTTTTCGGGGCCTGTCCATAGTAGACAGAGTGGACCTGGCTTTTGCAGCTCACAGTTTGGCTTGAGAAAAGGCAGGAGTTGAAAGATGTTTCTAATCCTTATTGAGTCTTTCCTGCCAGGCCCGGGACTAGAGAAAGTGAACACAAATCCAGGGCTTGGTTCTTCTCTGGGCTTCACTTTCCTGTTCCAGCACGGAAGGTGGGTTTTGAATGAATAGCTGGGCAAAGCAGGACATGTGTGCACAGAGCTGGGGGGCCCTGGGAGGATGGAAGAGCCCCCCCCCCGCCCCAGTGTTTTTCATTCAAAGAGTTCACCAGAGATGGGGGCTTTGGCCCAACTTGCCCCCGTGGGGGTGGAGATCTTTTCTGGCTCCCTGTGCAGGCCAGGACTGTCTGAATCCAGTATTTAACTGCAGGCCTGTGTTCACCTTGGGTCAAGTTTCCTTCCACGCCATCTTTGGGCTTGTGCTTGCCTATCTACATTTCCCCTGCCCAAGAGAGGCAGTTATAGCCGCAGCTCTGGGTGCTGGTGTTGCTGTAGGTGTAGACACCTACTTTCACAGCCCCTTCTGGAGCAGGGCGCCTGGGTCAGAAGGAATGGTCCTCATCAATTAACTCCCTGGCAACGTTTCTGCTAGATGAACTACTATGCTCAGGAGATGAGCAGGAGCCCGTGTTTCTGCTTTTGACCAATCAGCAACTGTTCCCTTTCCCTGGTGTTTCATAAATAATGCAGGAGGCATTGAGGCAGAACCCACCTGGCTGGGGTGAGGTGGGGGGTAAAAGTCTCTGCACCCACTACAGTGGAAAGACAAGATGGGGCAGCTCCTGGGGAGGCTGCAGGGCCTCCAGGACTGGCCTGTGGGGCTTCACCCCATGGGCCTCCAGCCCCCAAAGCCAGAATGAGCAACAGTGGGTCAGCCTTGGTGTCCCCACAGGGCTCTTCCTGCACAGCCTCTGGCGGTCCACCTCAGGCTGTGGACTGATGCTGAGCTCCAAAGATGAAAGGGCCCAGGGTCTCAGTCAGTCCACAGGTCTTTAGGGCAGGTAGACCAACTGCTCAAGTGAAGGGCTTTTCTGGATTGCAGATGGGAAGTTCCCCAGTGCCTTTGCATGTGGCTCCCAGAGCACAGTCCACAGAGCCTGGAGGCCCATCACACTGGACTGTGCAGAGGTCTGTCAGCCCAGAGTGCCACACAGCTGGCTTCATGCAGGACCCTGGACCCTTAGCAACTTAGGTTGAGAGTCCTATGCAGGAGACAGGGCCCAGCTGGTTCCTGGGCCTAGTCTCGGGCTTGTTAAGGGGAGAGCTGACCTTGACATGGGCTCACAAGGCTCCCTTGGCAGGGGGCTCTGCCAGATGCTTATGGCTGGATGTTTGGGGAGATTCTCTGTCCATCCATCCAGCTTCGTATTTCCCTGTCTGTCCGTTGGTGGTCATGGAGATCAGAGGAAGCGCCTGCCAGCCCCTTGTATGTCTGCCTCTAGAACTGCCCCCGACATGGGGCCAGTGGTCCTGCCGATGAGGTGCCCCCATCCATTCTCTCCTGTGGGGGAGGGGTTTAGGCCTCTTTGTGCTCACCTTCCTTGCTGGGCCAGCCAGGCCTTCTGCGGCACTTTGGCCTCCATTTAAAATGATCTCGTCCGTATTTCAGAATCCAGACACATGGCCCTGGGTTAAAGTATAATTGGGAAGTGTTTCACAAAATAAGTCATCAAGACAGCAGCACGCAGCTGATGTGAATATGGGGTTTTCTAAGTCAGTTGGGGACCTGTGAGGATCCTGAGGCATGGTTTGATGCCCCCTCCCCTTCTCCTCTGAATCCGACACCCCCTTGGCCCACAGCCAGGGAAGGCGGCCTCGGCATCCAGCCAACAGCACTTAAAGTATGCGGCCTGGTTGCAGCCAACCTGCGGACATGTCTAGGCTGCCCAGGAGCGGTGGGTTTACAGGATGGGAATTGGTGGGCTTCCTGTGAGTGGTGCATAGCCATGTCACCTGCGAGAACATGAGGCCATAGCCCCAGACAGATCCCTTTGGGGAAGGACGACCGGCTGCGACCACTATCTTTTCTGGTGCCTTTAAGCTTTGCTGCGTCAGAGCCCTGTGAACGGTGATTTCTGGTTGGTTTTAAAGATGCAGCTGAAGGGGATCCCCAAGTCTCGCTGCCAGCTTCCTAATTCTTTTCCGTTGATTTACCTCCCCAGGCGCTAGGAAGCTTTTATTTCCTTCATGAATCCTTGAAGAACATCTACCAGTTTGACTTTAAAGGTGAGTCCAATGTCCACCATCCCGAGGTCAGGGGTCCTTGTGACACAAGGGGCCTTTTCTTGGGGCTGGAGTGAGGCCACTGGGGTGCAATGGGGGAGCAGAACCCTTCATGGGCAGCTCCCCAGCCCAACAGGCTTATCAGCCCTGGAAGGGAGGAGGCAGGCCCTGGGAACTTGGCAGGGGGAGGGGTTTGGCAAAGTCAGGGAATCAGCTAGCAATTAGTAAGTGCCTACTGTGTGCAGGTCACAGTGCTATGTACCCGGGATACAGAGCAAAGGTGGGGGGCGTCCTGGTGTGGGGGCAGCAAGAACCACCCTGGAAAATAAGTAAGAACATTCATGATCATAATGATAAAATAGCTAAACTTGACATAAACAGAAGATGCCAGTCACACTCATGAGACAGACACTAGACAGAACCATAGAGAACAAAAACAGCATGTGTGTTTGTGTATGTTGTGTGTGTGGATTGTACATGTGGATAGCATGTGTGAGATGTGTACATACAGACTCTCCAGGCCATCTGTCCAGCCCTCCCAACTTAAGATGTCCCCAAGTACTGGATGGCCCATTAGCTATGGTTCTCCAGAGTGATGGAGAGACAGAGACTGAAGCACAGAATGTAGACATGCATGTGTTGGGGGGTGCTATATGAGTGTGACTCTGTATAGGTAGGTCTTTGTGTGTGAGCGTCACTGGGTATGGGTGTGTCTGTGTGTGAGTGTGATGATTCCTTCACGTCCCAGGTTGGGTGGGGGGCGGTCTAGAGCTGGGCCTTAGAGGCGAGGCAGGCATGGCGGCCCTTCCAGATGATGAAGGAATGGGGCTGATGAGCACCTAGGGGCAGGGTGGAGGGGCGTCTTGCTTGAGTTAGGGTTGGGAGACAAGGTGGAGCAGTTTGTTGGGTCCAATGTGGGGGTTCCTCATCAGAGGAATGACCCCCGTCAATGCTGACTTGGTGGGGTGGCCTCAGCACCTGAGCCACCTGAGGGTCCTAAATAGGACCTCTCCTTTCTCATGGGCTCGGCTCTTGGGCTGGTGCCGTCCATCAGTCTCACTGAGAGAGGGATCCCTCTCTCTTATGGGTCGAGTGCATGAGATGCTGATGTGGCTTGGATCACTGGTGCACAGGGCCTTCTGCCTGACAGAGATGTAGATTTTATAATGCTGTGCTGGCAGCCTGTTTCAACAATATGGCTAGCAGCTGCTGTGGGGGTGTAAAACCAACAAAAACCGGCTCACGGGATGCTGCAAGCCCAGGTTTTTTTGATCTGCTTTACTAAGGAAAGCAACGTTAAGGGGTTAACAAGCTTACTTTAATCCAGCATATAAATATCACTCACTTAGTTCAGGGGAAAAAGCCAGCACCCTGAGCTTCAGAGCAAATACAAACAAAGTAGAAACATCAGCAGACAGACGTTGTCTGATTCAAATCCCAATTCTTAGTTACCAGAGTTTAACAGTCTCAGCATCCAGTTTACAAGCTGGAGGGCTCTTAGCTACAGCTGCCTGGAGTCTCCACCTCCCTTCACTGGCCTCACCTGGAGCCCCACCTTAGCTACCCGTTCACACCCACATAGGCTTAGCACCTAGTAAGGCTCAATCAAAGACACTTAATTAATCATTTTAAAACAGTAAGAAAGTCCCAACTTAATTGACATTACACGGCCCATGACTGGCCAGGTGCTAAGGTCCAAAATGCCTTACTGCCCTCCAGTGGTCTCCATCTGCCTTGCCTGGGCCACTCTAGCCAGGCCAGACCCTCCTCAGGCCAACCAAGATCAGCAGAGGGGGCGCCCATGACCTGCGGCATTGGGAGCAAGAGGAGCATTGTGGCTGACAGGGCCCAGGCCTCGTCTTGTCTCCTCAAAGTTTCAGAGTTGGGTCCTTGGCACAGTGACTCCATCCCCAGAGGGGCAGCTGTGTGCAGATGGGGCGGATCCCTTTACCTCTGGCTTTGCCTCCTCATGTCTTGACAGCATCCCTCGGTGCTCCCCACGCCAGAAGGCAGGCCCCTTGTGCAGAAGGGTCATGGGAACGGGCAGAACAGAAGCCCCAGTATAGAGGGGAATAAGGGGTAGCAGCAATGAGGTGGTGATAGCATTTCTCTGCCTCAGACAATCAACATGCTTTTATTAAGCCCCTGCTGCATACCACGTACCAGGCTGGGTGCATGTCCTGCCCTGAGAGGACTTCCAGCTTCTTGGCAGAGACATCCCATGTGTGGGTGTAGACATCTACACAACCAGTGTTCTGGATGAGACGGACATTTCTGGACACAGCCTGGACGGGACTTGGTGCTACTCAGCGATGTGTGTTTGTTACAAGCATTTTATTTTTTTTTCCAAAGTGTTTTGGGATGGGGTAGAGAATTAAATGCCTGTTAATTGAAAATAAGAAAAACACAAGGGTTGTTGGTCTGTTTTTTCAAAATAAAATAAATGAAGGAAGCTAGGGGTTTGAAGAGGCCAGGGTGAAGAAGGAAGCCCTTCCAGCCATGGGGTAGGGGCCATCTGCGCTGGGAGAGGGTGGAACACGGAGCCTGTCTGCCTCAGTTTCCTCATCTGTGAAATGGGGATGATAGCCCCTGCCTCCCAGGGTTGTCATGAGGAACCAATGGGACAAGAATCGTGAAGAACATGAGCTTCCGTCCTGTCATCTTGGCTCTTTACCTCTGGCAGGTGGGCTGGGTGGGGGCGCAGAGCAAAGCAGGAAA
Organism: Phalanger gymnotis; assembly: GCA_028646595.1. Taxonomy (NCBI): domain Eukaryota; kingdom Metazoa; phylum Chordata; class Mammalia; order Diprotodontia; family Phalangeridae; genus Phalanger; species Phalanger gymnotis. The sequence continues at coordinate 1,221,021 of CM053624.1, read as the reverse complement.
CATCAACTGTTGGATTCCGGAGAGTAAGAAGGCCCAGAAACAACAGAACTCAAAGCCCAGGGTTTAGAAAAACTCTCTGGAGCAGGGCTCCCCACTTGGCCAGAGCTGTCAGCAAAGCCAGAAGGCAACTTTGCCTAGGTCAAGCTCAGACCGATGTCTTACACCACAGTCTGCAGTGACCTCAACAGGCACATGGGGCCTGAGTGTAAAAAGTGTCTTTGTCCTTCAAAGACAATTGTGACGTCGGGAAGGTGATGCCATGACAGGTGAGTGCATTGGAGTTAAGTGAGAGAGGAGGAGGAGGAGGAGGAGGAGGAAGGAAGGAAAATGGGAGGAGGGGGAGGAGGAAGGAAGGAGAGGAGGAGGAGGGAAAACGGGAGGAGGAGGAGGAAGAAGAAGAAGAGGAAGAAGGGAAACAGGAAGAGGAGGAGGAGGAGGAAGAAGGGAAACAGGAGGAGGAGGAAGAGGAGGAGGAGGAGGAAGAGGAGGAAGAAAAAGGGAAACAAGAGGAGGAGGTTTCTCGGCATTTCGGTGACATGAAATCGAAAAGCTTTCTTATGAAGACCAAGGTGACAGACTGAAGATGGAAAGCCTTTCGCCTCAGGTGTTCCTAATGAGGACAGGAGACTTCAGATACACAAGGAGCTGATGCTCACTCACATACAAGACCAAGAGCTGTTCCCTGAGTTAGGGGCCAAAGAAGAATTGTAAACCATTAGTAACCATGTGAAGCCTCATGCTGAGGGACGCGCAGACCCAAAGCAGTGGCTCTGAAGGAACGCCTCCCACCTAGTGAGTCAGCATAGAGGAGGCAGGATGGAAATAATTCATGATGGTGCTTCCATGAGACCCAGACCATCATTAGCCATGTGCTCTGAGGATGCTGACGATGCCCAGAAAGGGGCCACACTGTGCTGGCACAGAGCTGGGGGGAGCGTGGATGCCCAGCCACTGGGAAATGGAGGCATATGCGGTGGCCCCATATGGGATTGAGCATTGCTGCAGGAGGCACTAGTGGGGAAACTTGGGATCATTGGGGAACCTGAGTGAACTGGGGCAGAGTGAATTAAGCAGACCCAGGAATAGAGGATGGTGACCATGGAAATGCAAACAGAGAAAATCATAGTGAGGCTGTCAGGCCTCTGAGAAGAGCTGACCCAGGGCACCACCCCCCTTCTTCCTGAAATGGGGCTCTGTGCAGAATGTGGTGCCTGCTGAAAGACTCTGCTGGTGTGTGCTTACTCCCTCTCTATCTCTCTCTCTCCCCCTCTCCCTCTCTCTCACTCGCTCTCACTCTGTGTCTCTGTCTCTCTGTCTCTCCTCTGTTCTTGTCTCCTTCTCCCCCTCCCTCCCACTCTTTCTGTCTCCCTCTCCCCATCCCTCCTACTATGTTCTCTGTGTCTCTCTGTCTCTGTCTCTCTCAAGAGTCAGGTATGAAGGAGATGGCATAAAAACTAAGGATACCAAAAGTAGGATTTGTTCAAAAAGAGCCCCTGCACATGCTGGTGGCACGGCTCTTAGGAATCTTCCCATCTGTGCCTGGCTGCTTCAGCTCTCAGTTTGCCCACAACAGGCACCTTCAGTTGACATGAACAAGATCATGGAAGATCTCTTGTCCTAGGTCCTGAGAGCTGGGGGGCCAAGCAGAGCCAGGGGAACAAGGAGGAATGGAGGAGGAAAGGCAAGACCTTCCTCTTTGCTGGGCCACAGTCACAGTCACAGGTTTTTCACAGGGATAAAGTCTGGGCTTGGACAAGCTCTCACCCCCTTCTTATTCTGTTTTTGTGCTATTGACTTCTTGAACCCAGGTGCAAAACTTTACATTTATTCCTATGAAATATATTTTGAGAATGCTTTGAGAACCTACCAAGAGCTTTCTTTTTTTCCATCCCTAATTCAGCTTTTCACAGCATTTTCTCTTCTCCATTTGAATGTTTCATGAAGGAAGTGGCAACAGTGAGGGAAGGGGCAGGTGGACTGGGGGCAAGTGTTTATAAAGGAAGGGCTGTGCGTGTGTGTGTGTGTGTGTGTGTCTTAAAGCCAGCTATTTGTAGGTAAGGAGTTGATTCTCTTATGGGAGCAGCTGGGGTGGCTAGGTGGTGCCATACTTCCCAGAATACTGGGCCTGGAGTCAGGAAGATCTGAATTCAAATATGCCCTGAGACACTTAGTAGCTGTGTGACCATATGTCATTTAACCTTTGTTTGTCTCAGTTTTTCTATCTACAAAATGGGGATCCTAGCAGCGCTGACCTCTGAGGATAATCATAGTAAAGTGCTTAGCACAGTGCCTGGCACATAGTAGGTGCACTATCAATGTTGGCTATCATGATTATTATCATTATGTTTCTTGCACCAGGTTGCAAAGATACAACCTCCTGCTCACTAGTGTTATTTCTTCTTTTCTTAGCAAAGAAATATAAAAAAGTTACTGGCAAAGAAATCTACTCTGACACGCTGGAGAGCACACCAATGCTGGAGAAGGAAAAGTTTCCCCAGGAATATTTCCCAGAGGTGGGTATAAGCGGAGTCTTCCCTGAGTGTAACCAGGAATGACCATCTCCCCACCTTTGGGGATGGCTAGCCTGCCCTCCCACTGAGAACTCTGAAGGAGAGCTCTCTCAATCACATTTCTACTGCTCTGGGGGTAGGTCAGTGAGCCAGCACTAATTAAGCACCTACTGTGTACCCAGGGCCAGGTAATAACAGCCACCACCCTCAAGGAGCTCCCATCAAGTCACAGTGAATTGTAGATGGGGTCAGAGGTCTCAGAGGGGGCCGCTATCTCGAAGCGGGAAGGGGAAGTCTCAAGCTGCATCTTGAACTCGAGAAGGCAAAAGGCTGAGGAAGGAAAGAGAGAATTCTTAGCATGGAAAACAGACAAAAATGTGGTGATGGGAGATGGCAGATCCTGGGGGAGGACCAGCCAGGAGGCCAGTGGGGCTGGATCCCAGAGAAGGTGAATGGGAGGGAAGTGGATAACGCCAGACATAGGGTTTTCTGCTCAATCCTGGAGCCCATAGGGAACCAATGGAGTTTATTGAGGAGGGGAACCCATGGCCTGGAAAGGAGAGCCGTGAGAACTGAGGCAATAAGGGTCTGCACTGTAACGCCAAGAAGGAAGGGGACGCATAGGAGAGATGTCAGGAAAGTAAAACAGTAGCATCTGATGTCCGATTGGACGAGAGCACTGAAAGACAGTTAAGCCTGGCACTGGAGAAGAAAGCTTGCTGACGGAGAGGATGGTGGTGCCCTGGGCGGTCTGCAGGAAGGTTCGGATGGGGCATGGTGGGGGTATGAACTTGGTTCTGCACAGTTCAGCACGTCCAAGGTTGGTGATAGGAGATGAGAGGTCTTTGGAGCAGTTGGGGCAGGACAAAGAGATCTGGGAGTGGTCTTCATATAATGGATCCTGGGTTCAAATTCTGTCAGTCATGAACTAGCTACAAGACCAGGGACAACCCTCTTCCCCTCGCTGGGCCCCTTGTACAAGACTCCTTCTGAGCCCACAGACAGAGCATCACTCTCCAACCCTCCCCTTCCCCCGAATCATGGATCAGATTGAAGACCAGCAATGAAGAGCGACTGGCCCCAAGGAATCTTCTAGATGTGGAGCAGCAGAATTGGGATCTGAACTAGGGGTCCCTGGCTCAGAGTCCTGCACCCCACTGCCTTTTTTCAAATAGAGCCTGGTAAAGCCCAAACCCCTAAAAACCCCAAGAACCAAGAAACAGCTGGCCAGCAAGGTGGCGGTCGCTTGTGTAGACAGACCATGGGCCAGTCAGCTTGAGATAAAGAGAGGAGAAAGATGAGAGAATTGGGCATCCATTTATAATGCGGGCATGAATGCATGAAGCCAGGCATCAGACTGACTTTGGCATGGACTATCACCATTTGCCGGGCACGTGGAGCTGATGGAAGCCTGGTGAAGAATCCACGGGAGCTGAGAAGCCACCAGCAGCCCAGCCCAAGCATGCGGGAGCTGGGAAGCTGACAGCGGCCAAGCTCAAGCATGCAGGAGCCAAGGATGGCGCCATATCAGAAAACGGTGTCGTTTGTAATGCTCTCCCAGACATCCGGGAAAAGAGAAGGAGTCACGCCTGGTCAAGGACACTCGTGGAAGGGAAGAAGCCAGGCCTAGTTAAGGGGGCTCATTCCAGGATGAGGAAGGGCTTAGGTGTCACGTCTCAATCTCTTTGCCCCAGGACAGTTGGGCCGCCGTCACGGGACCTACCGTGACAATCTTGGGGGAGGCCTCTGGACACCGAGAGCGTGCACAGTGCCATGGAAGCACCACGTCCCCAGAGATCTCTCTGAGAGTGGAGGGGATCCTGAATGATTGGGGAGCACTGGTGGAAGGATGCGTGTGACCCAAGGGGTGGCCCTCTTCTCTCGCTGACTCCTCCAGCCATCTTTTTCCCCGGGGCTGGTTTGGAGGAGGGGATGCGGGCTTTTCCCATAACCCTCTGCATCTCCCCGCCCCCCATCTCACTCGAAGACCTCCAAGGGGTGGTTTCCCTGCAGAAGGCCCTTTTTCAGGCACTGCCAGAACCACAATTCATCAGCCAGAGAGACGACATCCTTCTAAGATACAGAGGCCCCACATCCTTGGGCTGCTGGGGGTGCTCAGTCCTTGGCCCTGATTGGCCCATCCCTGGAAGATTTGGCTAGATGCTGATGCCACAGGACCACTTTGGAGAAGGCATTTTCTGAGCATCCGAGCATGGTCAATCTGAGCACGGGTGCTGCTGTCACCCTCTCTCTGGGGGCTGTTCGGCCAGGAGTCCCATCCACCACCCAGGACTGTTGCTCAGACCACAGCCACTCATGATGCATCATCTCTTTCCCTCTGAGAAGGAGGAGGTGATGGGAGCTCGAGGCATAGTGCACGTAAGCCCAGGGCCTCAACGGCACATCCTGGGGCCAAACATACAGATGGAGGCCTGGTGCACCCCCTGTTTTCTTTGGATGATAGTGTAGCATGACCATGGGCCTGGATGTCCTTGCAGAGCAACTTTGTTCAGGTCCCTTGGGGAGTCGTCCTGTTGACCCAATATAAAGGGGCACCTGGAGGTGCTCTCACCACCTGGGAGACTGTGTGGGACTTGCCCCTCCACAGACCGCTGGGGGGTAGGGTGTGTCAGCCTCCTGGGCTCCCTGCGTTGGCCCTGACATGGCATCCTTCAGCCTGGCGTGTGGCAGATTGATGAGAATGATTTCATTAAGGCTGGGTGGATTCCTCTGCAGCTCTCCCTGGTGTGCTTCCCTAGCTCTGGGAGCCATCACCAGTCAGCTCTGACACACTTGCCTCTCTTCCTGCCTGACTCATCTCAAAAAAAAAACCGGTTTCTTTAAGCCACTGTTTTCCTTGTAAAGCAGCTCAGGAACATTGTCCCCTCCTCCCTTCTGTCTCAGAGAACCCCCTCCCCTTCTTCCTAGGCTTGCTTCAAGCACCTTCTTTGGCGGCCCCCACCCGCCCTCCCAAACATTCTTACACTGGAGAATACTCTCAGATCTTCTCTATGGACCCATACTTTCCCTTCTTAGAAAGTCAGCTGCTCACAACTGGCATCCTCCCAGTCTTTGCCTTAGTCCCATGCCTGGGCTAGTGGCAGGGGCTTCAGCCATCCTGAGCTGGAGGCACACTTGAGGCCTGGGCCAGCCGTCCTCTTTGGGCCATGCCCTGACAGCATGGCTTATGTACCTGCCCTGCCCCTTGGTGCCTGAGGCCTCGCCCCATCACCTCTCCATCATCCCAAGCCCCTGAGAAGGGTGTGAGATGGAGGCCTGCACCACCGTGACTCCCACAGGTCTGCTTCTCGAGGTCTCCTGCCAAGCCTTCCACACAGTTGGCCCATTTTGGGGGGCGAGAATTGGGCTCCGACTGACTCCTTGTTCTTTTATTACTGCCGCTTAAGGATGATCTAAAAGTAATTACCGTGATGGAAGCCTAGCGCCACTCCCCATAATTACTGCCACTACGTAGAGGATGAACACAAGTCCAGCCACTGATTTACTGCGGCTCCTGGCGGGCCGAGCCCAACGACGCCTTGGGGAGCAGCACTCTAGATAATGGGAGGCTGGCTTAAAAAAGCAGGCCTGCGTGGCTGATCGAGGCAGTCATTTTTTTCCTCATGCCCGTAGTGAGAAATTGGTTGTTATCATAGATCACGGCTCCCGCTCCCGGCTCTTATGAAAGATGAATTAATTTCACTAATGCTTTAATGCAAACCTTTCACGGAGGAGGCCGGTGCCGATAACCTCCCTGCAGTCTCTCCTTTCTCCGTGTGATTTATGGGGTCTTTAAGTAGATGAAGCTGCCTGAGTTTCCATCCATCTGCGGGCTAAAGGAATCCTATTAAGCAGGGCCCGAGCAGAGCGTTTGGGAGGAGGTGAAGGATGTCATGGCCCTGCCAGAGGGGCCCAGGCCTGGAGGTGGCAATGATGCCCACCCCTGGACCAGTCTCAGCAAGCATCTGCCTGAAGGTATTGCCCTGAACTGGGGCATCTTCACTCATGTCTCTTTGTTCACCTGCAGCCCAGGGATGGCCCATCACACAGATGCTCATGGGAGCAGGTCAGCCAGTCAGAGTGGCCCGAGCCAGGGGGAGGGCTCTTGTGTCCCTTGCTTCAGGGGATGACTGATTCTCTCTGGAGATAGTTATGGCCTGGCCCTCCTCACCTCCTGGCTTGCTGCCTGCTGCTGGGCACTGGCAATCCCACGCTGGGCCTGGGGTTGCGTAGCCTCGTCTCAGCTGCAGGCAGCGCCTTGCCATCCGCCTCTCAGAGATAGGTGCAGCCTTCGATGCTGGCTTAGGGAGTCTGCTGCAGCACCAGCTGCTGCCTCTCTGAACACTGATCTGGAGTCACAGAGGCTGACAGGAAGCCCCCGCTGCATGGCCTTCATCAGCTTCCACCTGCTGCCTATACGGAGAAGGGCTTGGGGACTATCCCTCCTAAAACCTAGAGGATGGAGGGCCCAGAAGAAGTGCCCAGAGTCAGACCCCTTTGTCACTCACTAGCAAGATGGTAGCCTCCTCCTTCTGGCTTGCACCCAGGCACTACTTCCGAGTCACTGACTTCTGTGGAAGTGGCTCCTCCCCCTCCTCCATCCTCCGTTCCTTGGGGACCGGAGGGATTGGTGTGTACAGGGGTGGGGCAGTCTTAGGTCCATGCTCACAGATGCGGGGCATCTCTAGCAGTGAGCCTGTGGGTGAGCAAGCTCAGAGCCTGGGTCCCGTCATCCCAGCCCAGACTGCTTCATGAGTCAAAGACAGAGACAGTTATCTCCATACTACCATCCCTGCCAACCTGCCCTGGTGGCTGAAGCCAGGGGCAGCCTTCCTCAAGTCCGTGCTTTGAACTCCATTTGAACTCCCATCAGACAATCCCGAAATGCGTACAAGCCTGCATTGCTGGCATTAACGATACAGCAGTGGTTTGGGCCACTAAAGGGGGATGTAACAAGGCCTTGTCCGACAGGCTTGTGGATCAGACCTGGGCTGCCTGGAGCAGGTAGTTGGAATTTCAGGGAGTTAACCCTCACACGCTGTGCTCACAAGCAAGTGAGTAACGTCTACTCAGTCCAGCCGTGTTCCTTCTTGGGAGGGGAGGGCACACCACAAACTCAATCCCTCTGGCAGGTTCTGAAGAGCCCAGAGCCTTCCAGAGCAGCCAGATTGGGCTGTGGGGACCTGTGGTCCAAGATCCGTGCAGCAGCATTGAGAGACTCTTGTCCAGTGCTGGCCCCAGAATGAGGACGATGTCTGGATGTCCAGGATGCTCGTTCCTGTGCCGGCCCCAGAACGAGGACATTTTGGGCAAGAACCTCTCTCAGAGAATGGCTGTGAGCCTGTCCGGTGGAGCCCCCACTGATGCAATTGCCAGTCCCTGAAACATGTCAAGTTGTGAGATTTTTTGTATATTTTTCCTGTGTCCTACCAAGAATCAACATCTGGCTGTCTGCCATTTTGTGAGTGGCGTGTCAGAGGCTCAAGGGCCAGCCTTGGGGTCAGGAAGCCCGGGGTTCACATTGCATCTCTGACTCCCACCAGCTGTGTGACTCTGCACCCTCAGAAGCTACGTTTCAGGTCAGGGGCTGAATTTCCTCGGTGGGCGCTCTGGATACAGATGGCCCCAGAGGGCTGAACACAGAGGCCTCCCTGACTCTGCAGGCCGCTCTGCAGTGGTGAAGTGCTCATGCTGAGGACCAGAGCCACCTCTTCAGGGAAGGGGACCAGGCCTCAGGTTTCTCATCTGTGCCACCATCTTGTGTTTTGGTACAACAGCCCCGAGTGAGCACGCTTCACCAAGGGCTAACAGAGGGAAAGTTCCTCCTGGCCTGTTCTGGTTGCTGCCCCTCAGTTCTTTTTTGGGTCAGGAGCAGCTAAAGCAGCCTCCCGTTCAGACACGGGAGGGCATGGAGTGCCACGTGGCCAGTCTCTCTTGGCCGCCTCTGGCTTCCTGGCATGCTGAGGGGAGCTGACTTGAAGCCGTTCTCCAGGACTTGGTCTCTCCTCTGTGATGGCATCTGGGGCTCAGTCCCACAGGCATCACTGAGGGCAGAGGAGAGGGAGGTGGGGGGTTTCAGAGCCCCAGTACTTTTTCAGTGGGAGTGGAGGGCCAGGGCTCTCTCCTGGACAGTCTTTAATTTGTTTACAAAGGTTGTGAAAGTCAAGAGGCTATCATGGCTATGAGCTTCTTCCAGGAAGGTCTGGACGAGCCCCTTTCTCTCTCCCTCTGCCTCATGTCCCACCTAAAGTGGAGGTGTTTGGAAAGGGGAGGGGGCTCTGCCAGAGTGCCGGGGACAGCGTCTTTTGCTGCTTGGGCCTCAGCGGGATGTCTGGTGGACCAGATTGGCTTTCTTTGCTCACAGAGAGATACATCTGAGGATGTTCCCTCCTTCTTTGGCAGGTCCTGGGCTGCAGCCCTGTGGCCCCCCTGCTGGCACGCTGCTTAACTCACTATGGTGCCTCTCAATAAAATGAGGGTGAAAAGACGGAGTGGGGCTCCATGCTGGTGATGATCAATCAGAGCCGGTGGGCCTTAGGCAGAGAGAATGACTTGTCTGGCCTCCCTCTTCCTAGCAGTGCTGTTGGGAGGCCTGACCCCCTGCTGCAGAATATTTATGGAGCTTCTGTTTCTTGAGGGTTCCAAAGGTCGACGCACTGTCTCTGGGGATGCTGCACACATCATCCCGGGTCAGGAACAGCCAGTGTCCCCAGGGATAGAGAGGCCTTAGATTTGTAAGTCATTTCAAAATTAAAAGTTGACAGCATTCTACAGACCCTGCGCCACAGTGTTTGATTTTTTTCAGCTGCGATTAAATGAGTGTAGGTTGGATGTGAGGGCAAGCGCGTGAAGGAGTCAGTGGCCATGAGTGACGGCTTGGATCGCAGGAGGGAACGCAGCTGGCCACCAGGGGGTTGGGAGTGTGCTTCCTCGGTGGCCCTCGAGGTCCAGGACAGTCCCTCCTGCCCATCATTGGCAGGCGCCAGTCCAATAATGAGGTTTGTGGCTGCTTTGCTTGGAGCGTCCAGCCAAGGTCCAGCCCTCATTACATGAGGCTGGCCCACTGGAGCTGACCCTCCCACATGCCTTCCCTCAGGCCAGCAGCTCTAGGTTAGGACCCTTACAGAGCCCTTTGGGTTGGTCTCCCCTAGTATCTGTCCCAAAGGGCTCCCCCACCCAGCCTTCCCATGCCTCTGCTTCCTCATTGGAGCACTAGTATGTAAGACCAGGATCAGGACGAGGAGAGGAGCCTGACCTGAGCTTTCACTGTATAGGGAGCTCCTGGGTGAGGGCCACCCCTCCACCAAGACTGGGTAGCACCTTGTGTGCAACACACGTTGTCTTCCAGAGTGACCCAGACCGTGTGGCCAGTGCTGAGGGAAGAACTGAACAAGGATCTTCCTGGCCCTACCCACTGCCCCTCTCTGCTCCCCATGGCTGCGAAAGAGTTAGGTCGTTCCGTCTTCTCTCTTCGCACGTCCTGTTTCCTTTGAGTAAACGCTCCCTTTGTGCATTCCAATTTTAGTGCATTTATGAAGCACCTACTGTGTACAAGGCTACATGGCAGTGCTAGGGACACAGTGTCACTTCTCTGCCCTCTGGAGGCCTCTGTTCTCGAGGGGATGCCAGGTATAAATAGAGAAAGATGTCCCTGGGGATTTGACTGAGATATGGAGAGCTGCTGGCACTCTGGGCCTGGGGCTGCTCCAGTAATGTGGAGGCTGCCCTTGGCAGCACAGGCCGGGACCAGAGCTGCTGGGGACGTCTTTCCTCTTCTGTGTCATCCCTGACCAGCAGACCAAGATGGCGCCCCTTTGTCTAGGAGGCCCTGAGAGGTGTACATCAGGTCTCGATGGGACCTGAGAGAGGATCAAGTCTGGTCCCTCTGGCCACTGGTGCCCAGAGAGGTAGGGCTCATATGCAGTAAAACCAGCATTCAAATCCATATCCTCAGCCTCTACATCCTCAGGCCTTCCCAACATGTCTCTCCTCCTTCCCTCCCTCCCTCTCTCTCTCCCACCTCTCTCTCTCTATGCTTCTCTTTCTCCATCTCTTTGTCTCCCCCCTTTCTCTCCCTCTTCCTCTGTCTCTCTCTCCATTTCTCAATGACCCAATTTGGTCAGCCTCTTTCTAGCCCCTGAGAAGGAAAGGTTCACCCGGTTCTGTGGGTCCCAGCACCATCCCCCTGACATGTGTCCTTGGGTCTGTGCCCAGCGGGCACCTCCCCATGGCCCTGGGTGGTGCTGCCTCTCATCCATGGAGTGACAGGGCAGACTGCGCATTCCCTCTGGGTTTGGGGCCCATAGGGATCTGGCTCTTCTTCCCTCCTGTGAACTGACAGACCCTGCTGTGTTTGTTTTTCAGTGCAAATGGTCCAGGAAAGGCTTCCTTCGGACGAGGTGGTGCATCTCTGACTGGTACGTCCTGGCCGGTTCCAGGGGTTAGCAGGGTGCGGGTCCCGCGTGCACTTTTAGAGTTGGTCTTTGTAGCCACTAGCATCTGGGGGGCCATTCAATGGCAGCCCTGCCTGCCTTCATTAGGACAGTGGAGACTTTCCTTGAAGGGTTGTGTCCATTTGTGAGCACTAAGGACGAGATTTGCCTCTGGCCTCACCACAAAGGGGCAATGTTGCCTGAGGGCCTGGCCTTTCTCCTTGAGCCCCAAGCCTGCCAGAAATGGGCTCTTGCTGCCCCAAAATGGGCTCCTGGGCCCCCCCCACCTATGCCCCCCTCCACATGGGAAGGGCCTTTATTCCTTTAGACCTGGATGAGTTTGTCCAGTTTTTCTTTCCTGTCCTGGCAGCCCTGGACTGTACACTTTACCAGGATACATCTCCCCCAAGCCCTGCCCACTCTGCATGTGGTCCCATGAAAGGCCCTGCCTAGAAGGAGAAGAGAACCTCCCACCCCCATGTAGTGGATGCCCTCCCACCCTGCCAGCCTGTGGGGGTTGGGGGGGTGGAATGGGGTGAAATGGGCCTAGCTTTCGATTGTATTTCAGTCACGCCCACAGGCAGCTCTGGCTGATAGCCTCCAGCCCAGGAGGAGATGGAAATTGTGTCCACAAGGTATTCCCAAGCCCCCTGATCCCCAGGTCCACGCTGCCTCATGCAGAGGGGATTGACCAGTAGCCATGGCCTGTATCCTGAGTGCCACGTGACCAAGCTTCCCCCCAGGCCTGCCAGCAGGTTCCAGGGACCTGGCATCATGGCTGTGTGGCCTCCCTAGGGCACCTGGTGGAACGATGGTGGCACCAGGCCGTCCACCCCTTTTCTTCCTTGGGCCCTTGCTTGCCTTGCTTGAACCATGGAGGTCATCCTTGGTCTTCAGTCGGGCCATTGTCTGAGCTCTCTGCCTAGGGCAGGTTCTGGCTCCCCATGGCCCGTCAGTCAGAGGCACCACCATCATCACTGGACTTGATGGTCCTGGACTCCCCATACTCCGTCTGTCCTCTCCAGCCTTCTGGGAGAAGGGAGACTATGGTCGGATCCCACCTTAATAGCTGGGCGTGCCCAGGCCAAGCTGGTGCCTCTCAGCCTCAGTGCTTCCATCTGTAAGATGGGGAGATGGAGCACCTGCCACATAGGGCCCCATGGGAGCAGAGGAGGCAGTAAGTAGCACCTGATGGAAGTCTGCTGGGTCACTGCTCACTTAGCTGCCGTGGGGCCCCGAGCCCCACCTCACCACTTCTGGCTGGGTGGAGGGCCTCAGTTTCCCTGGCTGTGTGAGGCCTCTGAGGGCCTTCAGGCTCTGGCCCTGGGGCGTGTCTGCCCCTCCTTCACTCCCAGGGTCAGTTCCAGTCCCTCTTCCCGCACCCCGCGCCGCCCCCCCCCCCCCGCCGGCCCTGGGGTTTTGGGGAGTGCCAGACCAGACGGCCTCTAGGCCTGAGCGGCTCCCTAGCTCTCTGGGAGCCCATGGAGGCATGGGGGGCGGCCCCGTGCTGGGGCAGTCGCGGAGGCTCCCTCCCATGTTGGAGTGCCTGCTACAGGCTGCAGCGGCGGGTAAAGCGGGAAAGGCTGTCCACAGCGCTCTCACCAGTGCCTCATCTCCATCCTGCAGTGCCTTCGACCTGGTGAACATCCACCTTTTCCATGATGCTTCCAATTTGATTGCCTGGGAAACCAGCCCGTCAGTTTATTCCGGAATTCGGCACAAGGCCCTGGGTTACGTGCTTGACCGGTAGGTGTCATTGGCTCCAGACCCTCCTTGCCCTGCCATTCCCTCTAGCAGGATCCACTAGGGACGTCTTCGAGCCAGCGGCCAGCTCACTCGCCATTTGAGACAGCGCGAGCAGGAGATGGGGCGGCAGGTTTGGGCAGAGTGTGCATCACTGATCCCCAGGCATCGGGGCCCCCGTGCACCATGGCTACAGGGGCTCCTCTGGCAGAACCGGAAATGCGGTGGCAACTTCATTGGGGCCGTGGGTCTCACATATCATGACTGCCCATCCAGACTTTCTCTGGCGGGGGGTGGGGGGGTGGGGGGAGGTTTCCACTGGTCCCTGTGTCCTCCTGGAGCCATGAAGGTGACAGCGGGGAGGGGAGAGCACTGTGGGCATGGACATGTAAAGCCCCTAGTGTTCTGGCCTCCCTCTCCTCCTTGGCACAGTGGTGCTGATGGTACCTCTCTCTGCCATCCCCTCCCCAAAGCCCCCTCCCCTGGCAGTCTCTGGTCCTTTCCTGTGCCTAGGAGGCCCTGCTCCCCCTTTCCCCGGTTTCTTTGGCTTAGAGTTGTCCTGGGAGCAAGTTCTCTCTTCCTGGGCACGGTGTATGTCCTATGGTGCCCTGCACCATCGTTCGTGACCCCCAGGGAGCAGCCAAGAGCCTCGGAGGGGATGGTTTCATGTGACAGCCAGGGTCTCTTCCTAGCATTAGGCAGCCCCTCCCATCTGAGCTGAGCCGTCCTGGAACAGCAGCCCCTTCCCCTCTGGTATCCCTGCTTCTCCCATAGTGAGGGGTGGGAGGGGGGAGGTGAACTCCTGGCCCCCCTACCCCACCCTGTAGTGACCGGGAGCGGGAGAGTTTGGGAATGGCCTGTGGTCAGATCAGGAGCAACGGCTTTTGGGTTCAGGGCACAGGTCTCTCCTCTAACCCTCATCTGGCACCCCCAGCCAGGGGTCCCTGCTGGCCCAGCGAGCATGGGGGGAGTTAGAGGCCCCTGGGCCTCTCTGTCCCAGCTGGCTGGCCTTGCATGTCCCCATCCCAGGCCGAGGCTCCTGGATGCGCCCTTCCCTTCTCTGAAGGCCCAGCTCTGGGGCCAGACCCTCCAGGGGGCCTCCCTTCCCTCCTCACTCACAAGACCCCTCTGTCTGCGTCTCGGCCCCGTGGGCCAAGACTCCCTAGCCCTATTGCGCTGGACGCTTATGGGTGTGCTGTCCCCCAGCTCCCTGCCCGCCCCAGGAATTCTCTCCTCTGTGCTCAGCTTGGGGCTCAGAGCTGGGGCTAGAAAGAAAAGATGAAGATGTGCTTGTCCTCTAGCAGCTCACTATCTACTGGGGGTGTAGGAGGGTTACATAGAGAGGGCTGATTCCCCCACCCCAGACTGAGCCCCCAGGAAGCTAAAGAGTAAGGGATAGAGCGAGGGACAGGGGGCATTCTTGGGGTGTGTGGAGCGGGGAGGGGGCAAGCCTGGGAAGCTCCTTGCTCCAACCCTGGAGCAGACCCTGGTCACCTTGCCTTGGACCGTTGCGGTAGCTGCTGGGGGTCTGCTTGCCCTCAGCACGAGTGTGGCTGTGTTACCCCCTCCTCAATAATTTCCCGTGGCTGCCTGCGAACAAACACAGAATGCTCTGTGCGAGACCTCCTTCCCTGCCCGGAGCTGCTGGCTGTCCCTGGGACCCAGGCCCAGCTGCCTCCCCAGCCCCTCAGGGACTGTCATCTGGTGTTCATATGGCATGTGGTGACTCAGACACAGAACGTCCTGGGATAGATGCTTCTCCAGGGCAGGGACTGTCTTTCCCGCCTGGGGGTTTTGCCTTCCTCTCCTCCAGTGTGGTGCCTGCTCACAGTGGGCATTTGGCAAATGTCCGTGCTTTGATTGACCAGTTGATCGCGAGGCTGGTCGACACCCAATTAGCTCAAACTTTAAATGGCCACTCTCCCCACCGGCTCTAGGGAGCCCCCGCGGTCACCAGCCTGTATGTTCAGGTGTCCCGCCCTCTTCCTGCTCTTCCACCTGGATGCTCGCCCATCTCTGGGTCTGTGGTTCTGTCCTTCTCTGTCACCTTCCCAAGTTCTCAAGCGTAGGTGATGGCACGGTGCCGCCGCAGGGCTCATGCTCCCCTGCGGCCAGTCATGAAGTGGTGCCCCCATGGGCTTCATGCTTACCCTGTGGCCAGTGATGGCGCAGTGCCCCCATGGGCCTCATGCTCCCCATGGCAGACTCTCACGGAGCCCACTGTGCATCTTCCTGGGACCTTGACGGGGGGAGGTGTCTGAGCTCTGAGCAAGGCTGGGTTGGAGACCCCCCACGACGCCCCAGGGAGTGCGGCCCAGGGGCCAGGCCTGCTTGCTGTGGGGCCACGCATCATTAAAATATGACCCCCGCCAATAGCAGCGTGGGCTGGGGGCGCGAGCGGTGCCGGGGCTTTGCATTCCCGTGAATCGGCCTTTTGAGAGCTCAGCCAGCCGGAGCCGGGGACCTCCAGAGCGCAGCACAAAGGGGGAGTCGGGGGCTCGGTGAATAATGGGCAGCCCCTGTCAGCAGCCACCAGCAGGGTCTTTTCTGCTCCGCTGATGGGGGAGGACAATGCCGAGGAGCTCCCTTTGACGGAACGTTGCCACCAACAGTGTCCCCATTCAGAGGCTTTGGGAACCCACAGGCCATTGTGCGCATCCCTCCTACAGACAGCAGGGGACTGGACAGGGCCGCTTCCCCTGCCTCTGATCTACCCCCAGAGCACCAACCCAACCCGGATCCCGGGCCGGGCCAGACTCCCCCTCCGCTGCAGGCTTCCCGCCACCTCAGCCTGCTTCCTTCCACGGAGAGGCTCCAGCCCTGCCCCTGCAGGCCTTTGGCCAGGAGCCTCCCTTCGGATGAAGGCATTCCTTCAGACAGCTTTATTGGAAGGGAGAAGCAGGGGCCAAATCTCCTGGGTGGTCAGCCCAGGTGATGGCCCTGGGCAGCAGCTAGGACTGGGTGGGACCCAGCTCACTGCTGAGGTGCAAAGGGTGATGGCTGCCGAGTGAAGGGAGAGGTGTGCAGAGAGTCACAAGGAAAGGAGACCCCCCCCCCCAAACATACATACACTCACTCGTGCTCACACACTCACATATATACATGCGTACTCATACACACACACACATACATACATATTCATGCACGCACATTCACACATTCACACTCACACATATACATACATACTCATGCACACACAATCACACTCGTGCTTACACCCACATGCACCCACACACATGTACATACATACTCATGCACAGACATTCACACTTAACACTCATGCTCACCCACATGCATACTCATACACACACACTCTCATGTTCTCACCCACACACATATTTACATACATACTCATGCACACATTCACACTCATGCTCACCCATACAGACACACTTGCACTCATGCTCACACACACTCGTGCTTACACACTCATACACTCACCCACACACACATATACATACTCATACACACATTCACACTTGTGTTCACCCACACATACACACTTACACTCATGCTCACTCACACACACACTCGTGCTTACCCACACATATACACTTACCCACACATATATACATACATACTCATACACACACACTCACGCTCACCCATACACATACACACTCATACAGTTACCCTCACATGCTCACCCACACTCACATACTCACACACACACTCACACTTTCTCATACATACACACATACCCATCGTCTCACTCATGCTCACCCACACACATACTCTTACACACACTCACACTCAGTCTCACCCACACATATAGACATACTTATATACACACTCACACTCCCCCATACACATGCACATACACACTCACCCATCCAGTCACACATACATACTCACTGATATACTCACACTCACCCAAACTCTGACACCCACCCACACCCATATACACATACACACACACATACACACACACTCTAGAGGTTATAAGGCCCAGATAATTGGTTGATGAAAGCAGATTTGGGCAGGATCACTTGGTACCTTCCCAGGCACGCCCTGGATGACCCACAGAACTCCGACCCTCAGCTATTCACATGTGGCCATCTTGGCTCCAAAGAGGAGAGGATCCCTACCGGGTCTGATCCCCCGTCTTGCTGAGGGGTGGGGGCTCCAGAGGGCATGCTGGAGGGGTCCGGGGGCCCCAACCCAGCTTGCTAATGAGCACTTAACACCTCAGCCAGCCCAGCCCCACCAATCGGGATGGGCGGCCCCCATGGGCCACGGAAACTTCCTGAAGCCCTCCACACCATTCAGGTCTGTGAAATGGGATTTTTTTTCACCAGTGACAGAGTTCTTCTGTTCCCTTTTGGAAACAGGGCCGGGCCTCGCTCAACAGAAACATTTTTCCATTCCAACTGTGAAATCCCGGCGTGAAGCAGCCTTTGTGCGCGCGATCATTTTCTCACAAATATAGTCCATTGTCAGATTGCCGGAGTTAATTTGATCAACATTGGAGCATTTAACTTTTGTGCCCGCTCAAAGGAGCTGTTTCATGCCCATTTGGGGCATTCAAAAGAGATGATTACCAGAAAAATAATGTGCCCGTGCACAATTGGGAGCAATTAGTTTCCCAGGGAGCGGCGAGTGATGCACGGCCTCCACACAGCTCCCTTTGTCACTCCGTGGATGGTCATCAGTCAGCTGTCACCTCGGCTCAAAGACCCCTCCAATCCAAATGTTTCTCTTGAGGCTTTTCCCAGAACGGGCAGATGAATGAGCCAAAGAAAAGCCACTTGGTCTCTAGGCAAAGTAAAACTCTACTCGAAAGATGTGGGTCATTTCAGAAGCCCCCAGAAGTCACCGCAGCATCCTGGCTGCTTCACTCAGAATGTGTGTGTGTGTGTGTGTGTGTGTGTGTGT
>CM053624.1:1084532-1202961 GCA_028646595.1 Phalanger gymnotis | reverse complement strand
CCGCCTTCCCCCCCCCCTCCCTCTCTCACCCTCTCTCTCTTTTTTTTTCTCTCTCCCTCTCCCCCATTCCCTCTCTCCCTCCCCCTTTCCCCACCCATCTGTTTCTAATTTTAATCACTCTAGAAAATCCCCTCCTGAGAAAATGAGCTTATGTCATGTTTTATGTAGCTATACCACACCTAAGTACACACTTACCTATACTTTCACATTTTATATCTGTGTCTTACATGCACATAATTTAGCCCCTATCTCATACATGTATATACGCTGCTGTCTTTCATTCCTGAAGAGGACAAGATTACATCTTGGTGCTGGAGTCCAGTTGCAGTGTGCCCAGCTGGGGCTGATCAGCCCAGCATGAGCTCAGAACCCCCTGGCATAGGTGGGGCACAGGTTGGGCACAGTGGTCTATGTGCACTTTGGGGTGGATCCTCTCGCCTTCTCTTCTAGCTCCTTTGTTTCTGTGTCCCACAGAGCACAGCCCCTTCTTGGCCAAGGGCATGCCCCACTGGGCTGTCCTGGGCCAGGATCTCCTGCAGATCCCCAGATAAAGCCCCCAAGGTGCCATGAGGTGGCCTCACCACGACTGCTTTGATTAGTTCTGTTCATCTAAGAACTTCAGGCCCTTGGGTCTTAATTCAACCACTTTCCCTGGGAACGAGAACACAATGTTCCTCTCAGGCCCGTCTCTTGGTGTGATGCTGGGGTGCTTGGGAAAGGAATGAGAGCAAGGGAGAGGCGAAGGAGAGAGGAAGGAAGACAGCTGGGCATGGCCTTGGAGCCTTGCCAGAGAGAAGCTTGGGGCCCAGCCGTGGCTGGACGGGCGTTGTCCTTGTTGGCAATGAGCGTTTTCTCTTGTTTGTTTGGGTCAGTTGGGCACGAGAACAGTGCCTGGCTAATGCTTGGGTATCCAGAAAGGGATGGAAGCAAGCATTTATTAAGTGCCTCCGGTGTACCGGGCACACTGTTGCCACCATCTCCATCCCGGGCCCCACTTGGGCTCATTGAGGCCATTCCTTAGTGTGTTAGCATCCCCATGGTGCTGACTGGCTTCCTGGTTTTGCCCGGTTTGGGGCTGGGATGCCCTGGTCTGTCTCTGCCTTGCTCTTCCTGAGTTCAGCCCTGGTCTGGGCGTGGCTGTCATCATGAGCAGCACGTTCTGCTCACAAATGCGTAGGATGGCTCCCCTCCTGCTGATTAATTTACATGCAAAGGGAGATAAATTGTTCAGTGTCTTTGGGGATCTCTGCACATAGCTCAGAGTAATGAGCATTTCAGTTGTGGGTTAGAAGAGTGGTCACCATGCTCCCCAGGTTTACCCACGTAATCCCAATTTGGAGAAAAGAAAGTTTAATTTTATAAGGTTATACAAGGAAGGGTTTTGCCAAAGCACGTACCCCAGTTTTCAGTTCAGAAAATAATCCTCGTAGTTATATGAAATGACTTAACATGGCTAAAATTGGTGGGATCCTTTTAATGACGTCCGGTTAGTCAAGAATTGCCTTAACTTAGGGATGGATGTGAGGAGCCCCAATTCTGTGGCCACCTGTGAGCCATGCACAGATCCTGCCCTCGTGTTCTGACTGTGACCCTTGTAAATGGGTGTTTTGTGATCCTGCTGGGATTAGGACAGCAGAAATGACTTCAAGAAACAAACACAGAAGGGCATGCTGGTCGACCACTGCCTGGGTCCCAGCCTATGGGTGCTGCCGGCCTCGCCTGGCCTTGCAGGAGAGGAGACAAGCCCGGGTGTCTGGAGAAGAGTAGTGTCTCATTTCTATGATTGGCAGGGCAATTGCTTCTTAGTGTCCACATGGGAATCATCACAGACACAGCTAATTAAAGGTGCACTCCACTCAGGAAGATGTGAAAGCCTTCCACAGGCCCTTGAGGGCCACTAGGAGACCCTGCTTGTTCTCATCCTTTAGACAGAAGGGCCTTTCCTGGGAAGACATGATGCTCCTGTATGATGGTGCAACGGTTATTTGGAAAGATCCCCCTTTCTGGAGGCTCAGCCAGGGGTGGCCCAGGCTCATGGGGAAGGGGAAACCCCTCCTTTCTGGAGGCTCAGCTAGGGGTGGCTCAGGCTTATGGAGAGGGGGAACCCCTCCCTTTGTGGAGGCTTGACTGGGGTTGGGGAAGGGGAGACTCCCCTTTTCTGGAGGCTCAGCTGGAGGTGGCTCAGGCTCATGGGATGGGCAGGGGGAGACCCCCTTTCTAGATGCTTGGCTAGGGGTGGCCTAGACTTGTGAGGTAGGGAGGGGGAGACCCCCTTTCTGGAGGCTCAGTCAGGGGTGGCCCAGGCTTGTGGGGTGGGCAGGGGCCTCTAGAGCCTGCTTCAGCTACAAGTTCTTAACCTGCAGCCTCCTCCAATGTCAGTAAGTGACAGGTTCTTCCATCATTAGACCCGACTTCTATTACATCAGGCGGCTGTCAGCATCGCAGACCCGTCAAGCCAGAGCAAGGCAGACTTTCCAAGGCCTAAAAAATTGATTTTTATAGCTCTTCTTGTATATTAGGTATATAATATTGATGCGGCCCTTCTTTTAGCCTTAATAGCTCCTGACAAGGGAATTAATTTTAAAAAACACAGCATTTTTCCCCCAAATGGCACCATATGGGAATTAAAAATGGCCATCCCAGCTGAGGGAGGCAGCTCTGGTGGGCCCATGATTACTGAGGCTTTCTGACAACTGTTTTCATCTTGCTGGAGATTGTTGGGTGTTATTAATTGCTGCCGGCTATCCTATCAGAGAGAGTGGGACAGAAATATGATGAAGGTCAGCCTTTTAATGACAGGATTACAGTGTTTGAGACACGCCAATGAAAACACTTCCATTAGGTCATTTCAGGCACACTTAGCCTGTCACTGGGGAAGTCTTCCTTGGAACGGATTGTGCTCCCTGGACTCCAGGAGCCTGGAACCCAACCAGAAGCATGGCCATGGAGCAAGACCAGAAGGGGGGCCGGGGATCCATAAGCAACTTTGGTTCGCCAGAGCTCGCTCCCCAATGGTGGTTCAAAATCAGGCAAGGCCCGGAACATCATCCTCATGCAGGGTCAGTGTGGTCAGAGGCCTAGAGCCAGCTCTGTGCCCCTCCCCCAGGTCCTTCATCTGCTCCCTGTTCTCAGCCCCAAGGTGTCTGAGGTTCGTTTTCTCCTTTGAGGCAGGCCTCCCTGGCATTGCTGTACTGGGGTTGGGGGACCAGGGGAGATCGTCCTGCCTGCCTGCCCCATCAGCACCCCCTCAGTGCTTGGCTGCCATTTTGTGTAAATGTGGATGTGTGTTGGCAGCAGCCGCAGACCCAGGACTGGTTTCTCCTCCTTTTCACTGCTCAGCAGAGCCCCCTCTGTTTCTATAGCCCCTCTCCCTGCGGTAACCTCTCAGTAACCTTCCCCTGGCCCACAGGGAGATGCGCTCCCCTTGTTGGAAATGGTGGGGCTTCCCAGTGGCCTTGCCTGAGTAGGGGGAGTGCATGCCCTCCATTGTCTCAGCCCCAACACTACTTTCTGAACACTTCAGTGACCACGCAAAATGCCCACATTTTCTCCCTCGTGCACCATCACCCTGGAGGCTGGTTCTGTCAGAGGCCTGCTAAGCTGGCCTGTCGGACAGGAGCTTCAGAGAGCATGGGTACCCAAGCCAGGCAGGTTTCGCCCTCTCCCCACCCCAGATGGTGTTCCCCAGCCAGGCAGCCAAGGCAGGGCCAGCGAGTCGGGCTGGAGGATGTGGCTGGTGAATGGATGCCGGTGATTTTCTCAGTGCCCCCTCCCTGTTTTGAGCCCACTCTGTGTGGGCCCAGTCAGGCTGAAGGGGAGGCTGGTTCCAGAGGAGGAGGCTTGGCAGCGTCCCCAGGAGTAGCCCACAGTGGCTAGACCTGTCCTTGGCCTCTTCTTCCTCTGCTGCCCAGAGCCATCCCCATTCAGCAGCCTGACAGAGCTGGGGGTGGGGTGGGTTTTGTTTTGTTTTTAAAGGGGAAAAAAGGCCTTTTCAGGAGTGTTGGGTTGGGATGAATTGGCCCGGGAAGCATGTTTATAGACTGAGCTCGGAACTTTGTCTTTGTGTGGGAATGTTGGGGACACGTCCTGGTCTGCCTGAATGAACTGAGCTGCCACGGCTAATGCAGAATCCTGCTGGGGGCGGGGGCAGGGCCAACCCAGACCTCCCACCGCTTGCCATTCAGCAGCCAGCTCTAGAGAGAGTTTCTCCCTTCCCCCCAATGCTTTCAGTCCCCTTTACAAACAGCAAAGTCAACTTTCACACCGGAGGCTGAGAAGTGCTTTAGGAAATAATTGTGTAAACAGAAGGTTACCTTCTGACCTGCTGCCCATACCTCGCTGGGGACAAAACCAGCCAGACGATTGCATTAGGCATGGTTATTAGTGGGATAATGCGGCCTCCAGCCTCGCCTGCCTCTGAAGGCTCTCCCTGATGACCCAGCATACACAGCCCATGCATGTGAGTGTGTGTGAGTGGCTGGCTGGCTGGGGGTGCCCTCTGTCAGCCCCTCCCTTTCTGTTCTCGGTCGGTGCATTTCTCTGGCCTGTTCGGCTCAATCCTGGCCATGGCTAAGGAGGGCGCAGAAATAAGCTCTTGGAGAACCACAGAGATACTGGAGGGACCAGAAAGGAAGCCCTCTTCAGACCTGTTAAGGCAGGTGGCCTGGTTTGATGTGGTGAGAGAGTGATCTGGTGAGGGCACGGAGGCAGCAGCCTGGTAAGAAGGGCCCTGAAGGCTGCCTTGTTGGGTCCCAACAATCTCCTGAGGCAGCCTGGTGCAGCAGGGCCAGCAGTGCACCTGGTGGAGGTGGGGGGCTGTGGGTGAGGAGCATGGGATACATTGGCAGACTTGGCTGGTGGAAGAGTAGATTTTGAGCTCAGCTTTCTCCTTTCCTTCTTTCGTGTGTTTGCTGCCAGAGATAGTAGAGGCATATATTTGAGGATACAGTTGATAGAAAGGTAAAAGGTTTCAGTGGTTTTTTTTCCCTAACAAACCAGTTAAAAAAAAAAGCCGGTTCCCCTCCCCCCCACCCCCCCCACCGAAGATATTCTATGTACCCATATGGAATCCAACCCCTTCCATAGTAGGTCGGCCTGGAGGCTGGCCCCTCGTCCTATGATGGACCTACGAGGAGGCTGGCCCCTTCCATGGCAGAACTGCATGGAGACTGGCCCCTCCTTCCATGGCAGATCCATGTGGAGGCTGGCCCCTCCTCCTATGATGGACCTGTGTGGAGGCCGGCCCCTTGCATGGCAGACCTGTGTGGAGGCCCACCCCTCCTTCCATGGCAGACCCGTGTAGAGGCCAGCCCCTCCAAGGATTTGTCAAAGAAGAGGAAGGCCAGGCATGGCTACTCATGCTCTTTGGGAAGGACTCCAAGGACTGTCCCTGTCCACATCATTTCTGTCCCTTAGGCCTCGACTCTGCTCAGGAGCGGACCCAGGTGCTGCCCATGCTTGTGGTTTGGTGCAGGCACAGGCTGTGGGCCACAGGACAGAGCATGGGGCCACCTGCAACCCCAAACCCAAGCAGGAGTGCAGCCCAGACGCCGAAGAGCCTGGCAGCACGACTTGTACCAGCCCCAGAGTCCCTGCAAGTAAAGACAGTGGAGAGAGCAAGGAGAGAGGTGGGCTTTGTCCAAGCTGTTGCAGGGGGAAGGGGTGGGGCGCGGTTTACAGGTGACTCCGTCCTTGGTCGCGGGCCGCCCTGAAGAGCCCCAGTTGGGTTTTTCACTTAGAGAGAAGTCTCATCCTGTTGTCTCTGGGGCAGGTGGTACAGATCACGAGAGAGACACTGGAGGCCTTGGAAGGGTCAGTAAGTGCGCTCCAAGAGGCCTGGTTTAAGTCATCTCCCAGAGAATCCACACTCCGCACCCCCCCCCCATCTCTCTCACCCTCCATGCCCTCTCCTTGGGAGGACTGCAGTCTATTTGGCGCCCCCTCTCCAGGAGGCAGGGTGGGGCAGGACCGGGCCATCAGCATGGACCCATTGGCCTTAGTCCTCCATCTGTCCCTCTAGGGATCTGTCAGTCTGTCATTCTGTCTTTCTGCCTGTTAGTCCATCATTCTGTCTGTCAGTTTGTCTATCTGTCATTCTGTCAGTCTACCTGACATTCTGTCATTCTGTCTGTCAGTCTGTCAGTCTTCCTATCAGTCTGTCATTTTGTCTGACATTCTGTCTGTCAGTCTGTCAATCTGTCTGACATTAAGTCAGTTTGTCATTCTTTCTGTCATTCTTCCTGTCAATCTATTTTTCTGTCTTGACATTCTGCCTGTCAGTCTGTCATTCTGTCACTCTGTCATTCTGTCTGTCTCTCTGTCAGTCTGTCATTCTGTCTGTCAGTCTTTCAGTCTTCCTGTCAGTCTGTCATTTTGTCTGTCATTCTGCCTGTCAGTCTGTCATTCTTATGACATTCTGTCTGTCAGTCTGTCAATCTGTCTGACATTCTGTCAGTCTGTCATTCTTTCTGTCATTCTTCCTGTCAATCTATTTTTCTGTCTTGACATTCTGCCTGTCAGTCTGTCATTCTGTCTGTCAGTCTATCTGTCAATCTCCCTTTCAGTCGTTACTCAGTCTGTCCTATAGCTCTCATACACCTTGAATCTGCTGGTCACTTCATTCTCAGCAGAGTCAAGCAGGCCTCAGAGCATTTTGTGATTCACAGAGCATTCTCACTACAAGTCGGTTGAGAGTGGGCTGGGCTCGGTATCTTTTCTTGTCTCCATTGTACAGAAGGGCTTCCTGAGGCCCAGAGCCGGGTACCCCCGGCACCTGCTTTAGGCATAGCTAGGACTCCACCCTTGGCTGCTCTCTCCAGGTCTCTTCCTGTTTCCAGGTGACCCCATTTCAAGGTCTCCTGAGTGACAGTCACTCCCCCTGCCTTTTTTTAGCACTAGCACAGACCGTATCAAATATAACTGGCTGCCAGGTGAGGCCACACACACCTTCCTAGTGGGTGTCCTCAGCTCCGTGCACAAGAGGGGAGGACGTAGCGGGTGGCCCCTCACCAGGAACTGCAGGGAAGGGGCCAGGGTCCGTGTCTCCAGTGTGGAGGCTGCCCTCTGTGGACCATTCTCTGATGCTCCTGGGGGAGCCGGCTTCTCCCCATAGCCACACTGTGATAGCGGCAGAGTGGGGGGTGGGGGGTGACTCCCATTTAACAGATAAGCAAACTGAGACCCAGAGGATGAAGGGCCTGACTTGTTAAAGAATGTCTGTTCCTTCATCCCTCTAGGGTTCCTTCCTAGGGGAATGGGAAACTTGAGGCAGGGGGGTATCCTTGCTATCCTGGGGGGGCTTGAGGTTGGGGGTGTGGGCCCAGCTCATAGAACATCAAAGCTGGATGGAATGGCTCTTGGTCCTTCAGCCGGTCAGTTAAGTAGGATCCATTGAGCACCTACTGTGTGCCAGCATCCCCCCCCCCAGACATTCTGCCCAAGCAGGGTCTACCTTGTGGCCTTTCTCCTTCCAGTCATTCAGATCAATCACCATCAGGGATAACTTGATTCACCAAGCATCTAAGAGAAATGCTAATGATGAGAGATAGCAGCTCCTAATGCAAAGTGAAAAAAAACACACACACCTAATCAGCTACAAAGAGCATCTGGTCTAATGCTGGGAGTGCCTCTGCCCCCCCCCCCGTCCCTGCCCCCCAGTGCCTCTGGCTGCTGGGGTGGGGGGAGGAGCTAGGGCCCCCAAGCCCTTCTGTCTCTGAGCCGCTGGAAGGGTGGGCTGGGTCCCCACAGAGGCAGTGCCACAGAGAGGCGGGGCTCTAGCACTAAACTTTGGTGACTGACAGGGTCTGTGGAGTGAGGGAAAATGAGGAGCAGAGGATCATATAAGGGTTCAAATCTGGGGGAGCAGAAAAATAGGGTCCCTTCCACAGAGCTAGGGAAGTTGGGCGGTGGGGGAAGTTCACGATAAGTGACCAGCCCTGCTCTAGACAGGATAGCTTTTCAGCATCATTGGGGCATCTAACCTACCTTCTGCAGGAGGTCTTTCATAGGACACACACACACATACACCACCTACCCCAAAATTTGTGCTCTCCACACCACCCAGGCCACCTTTCCTCCACTCCAAATGAGAGAGGCCTGGGAGGCAGGCGTTGGGTGGCAAGGGACCCCAGGGCCTGGACTTGGCATGTGAGGCTGAGCAAGACAAGGAGCAGGGCAAGGAGGAGACTAGAGAGTAGACAGAGCTAACTGAGCCAGGGCCAAAGCTGTGGCCTGGGAGAGACCCGAGGGGAGTAATTGGTCTCATTGGGTTTAAGAAGGAGGAAGCCTGGGGAGCCGTGGACGTCTGACCAGTCCCATATGAAGCTTTGTGAGGTCTCAGCTTGAGTGCCCAGGGCAGGATTCCAATCTCCTCTCCACGCCCCCCTCCTCCAGCCTCTTCACTCTATGCTCCCTGATTCCAAGAACTATTAGCCCTGTTTCCAGGCTCAGAAGTCCCACGGTAATGCAGTGATAGCTCATGGGCTTCATCTCAGGGCCTCTGGGTCCTTGCCTGGAGCATGCTGAGTCACTGTAACCCAGCCCTTCTTGCCTTGATAGCCTGGACATGACTCACACAGAGGGAGAGCCGTAAAGACCTCGTTGCCCAGTGATGCACCCACCTTTGGCAGTAGTCAATGAGATGAAGCAGCCTTGGAGTCACCCTACTGTGGTGCCACCCAACTGGCCTCCGTCTTCCCTTCCCAAAGTTCAGTGCCCTCATCTCTAAGATGAGGATGAGCAGATCCCTGATGGCCCTTCTCGGGGCTGCCTTGGGAGGATCATGGGATCTGGGTAAAGTCTTTTGCAAAATTCAAGAGTGGTTAGAAATGTCTGGGACCTTTACCATCCTATTTTTACCCCTGAAGGCCAAAACCTCTCATTGGGGGCCTACCAGCTTCTAGGGCCAATTGCAGCCTTTGTCTGAGGGGCAGAGGCTTCTGTCTAGACTGGAGCAGTGAGCTGAGATAGCAGCAGGGGCGGAGTGGGGGTGGGGTGGGAAGGGTGTGCCCCAGCCCACATTTCGGTAGCCCACAGAGGGCATTGTTGGAGGGCCACAGCTGTTCCCCTTGGGGATGTTGGGCTCAGGATCCTTCTTCCCCCTCCAGCCTTCTCTAAATTAGACTGACCCTTTTGGAAAGGTTTCCATTTCCAGGCTCACTTTTCTGTCTGGGCAGTTGGCTTGTTCTCCTTTGTGTCAACAGGAAGTTGCTGAGTCTTTGTGCCAACTGGTGAGAGCTGGAGAAGGCCCGGGGCAGCAGGCAGAACTCTGCCCATTGCATGTCCATGTTAGGGGAAGACTCTCAGTGGGGAGGGGGAGAGCTTGCCCTAAGCATCTACCTATCAATGTCATGCAAGGGTTCTAAATTCTCATCTCTTCATCTTGAAAACCATTTTGGTGTTTAATCTGTGGTGATCACATCTGTTCCAAGCCCCCCATGGTCTATGCAAGGGTGGGAAGGCATGGGCATCTCCCCTGTCATGTAGGGCAAATGGATCTCCTTCCAAAGCTCAGCCTCTCAGCAAGGTGTGAGGAAACACTCTTCTCAGGAGATACCCTTGGCCCCACCACCAGTGCATCCCAGTCTGGAGGGGATCCTCAGGCCTTCTGGTGGGTTAGCACCAGAGGCTCTGAACAAAGCCAGGCCTAATGGACCTGTCCAGCCCATGAGAGGTGACTCATAACCATGACTGTGGCAGCCTCAGGATGACTGAGGGGGTGTCCAAGGCCTGGCTGCTTCAGAGGGTCAGGTGTGAGGAGAGGGAGGCTAGGTCCATTGCCACAGGCTTGGCTTGCCTGTGCCTATGGTGGGCAGCCACGGCAAGCTCTGGGGCCTCCCAAGTGCTTTGTCTGTCCTGGGCAGGGTTTGTTTTTCCTGAGAAAGAATGACTGGCTTCTTGCAGAAGAAATCTCTTCAGGTTGTCACTGTCAGACCTCTCTTGGGTAGGAATTTATCAGTCGAGTAATCTCTGGGATATGGATTGTCATGGCTTTAAAAGCAGCATGTTTCTGGAGTGAGATCAGAGCTTAGCAGCCTGCAAATGTCCAAAGTGTGACCGATGTGTGCAGATTTTGGGGCGTTTTCAGCCCTCCCTCATTTCTGGGCTGGTCTGAGAGCCCAAAGTGGCCAAGGCAGCCCCTCCCCCTAATCAGTTCCTTGTTCTCTCAGGCCGGCTCTTGTCCTTTTCCTAGGGACCCATGGGGAATACACAGGGGTTGCCCCCATGCCCATGTTTTCAGAGAGAGTGGAGGCTCTGGGGGACCCTCATTCCTAAATGTCATCCCAGGGCCTAGACTTAGGTCTGGTTGTTTCTTCCTCCCAGAGAACGTTCCATCTGCCATCACTGTGCTGGACCCCCTTCATGGCTGGCTCCTTGGCCTCTTGGAGCCTGGGCTTGGAGTTAGGTCACACAGCACCTCCTCTAGGAGGCCTGTCCTGATTCCTCCCCACGTCTGTGGATCCTCTGCCTGGCTTGGGGCAAATGTACATTGTCCCTTCTGCAGAGAGCATGGGCTGCTTGAGGCGATGACAAGGGCGACTTCATTCTGGGAGAGGTCCACACGCAGTAGGCGCCTCATGAATCGCCCATTGGTCAGCTGCTGTGGGAATGAGGGCCCTGCATGTGTAACAAGGCACTTGTCTTCTCTTTCAGAATCATCGACCAGCGGTTTGAGAAGGTGTCGTACTTTGTCTTTGGAGATTTCAACTTCCGACTGGACTCCCGATCTGTGGTAGAGGTGGGCATGTCCTGATACTTGTTGGGGGTGGGACTGCACTCATGAGGAGCCTCGGGTGGGAGTCCTTAGGATGGAGGGTGCATGCTCCTCTGAGCTGGGCCGGGGGAGGCCTTGCTCTGGCTGCTGCCTCCCAAGACTCAGCTGTTGGCTCAGAGTCTTTCTGGGAGGCTTTCCTGGTCAGAGCTTCTTCACGGTCCTCCCGTGGGCACATTCTGCTGCTGGGAATTCCTGAGGCCCCCTAGAAAGCCTTGCAGGGGTGGGATCTTTGGTTTGGAAATGGAAAGAACCAATTTATTATTGGCTCCCACACCCACAGCTTCCTCACGTGTATGGGTGTGTGTGTGTGTGTGTGTGTGTGTGTGTGTGTGTGTGTGTCAGACAGACAGGCACAGAAAGATACACAGTAGAGACACAGAGAGACAGAGACAGATAGAGACCACCAAGGATTTGTGGCCTTTGGCGGGGAGAGGAGGTTTAACACGCTGCCATGAGGTGTCCCTCTGGGTTTCCTGAGATGGTGCGATGCTATGTCAGCCTCCCTGACAAGGTTAGGAACTTCATTCCTCCCATTTGCTGTCACGCATATTCTCTGGCTCTGATGAGACTTCTCCTGGTCTGGACACTGGCTTGGAAGCGGCTTTTCCCTGTAAGCCTCTCTTTGTCCTGCCTCAGAAGGACACACATGCAGATGGAGGGAGGGGACAAGTGGCTGTGTAAAACCAGACAGTGAAAGCTGTCTGGAGGTAGCTAGATGGGCTAGAGGGCGAGCTTGCCCCAGAGACAGCCCTGGGTTCAAGTCCTAGCCCTGCCCGTCACTGGCTGGGTGGGGTGGGCCCTTGCCTCTCTGTGCCCTTGGGAGTTCCAGACTGAGAGTTTCAGACACTCTCCCTACACTGATGAAGTCAAAGGTCTAGTTTTCCATTGAGGATCCCAAGTTTAATCTCTTTTTCCTTCACCTCCCCTGCCCTCTCCTCTCCTTGGACACCCACCCTCTCAGCCTCCTGGGCTTTGATCCTTGACTGGTGGGCACTCACTCTCCAGAGGTCTGATCACCCTCTCCCTGGTCTGGCCACCACCTCTGTGGCGATAGCAGTTGGTCCACACACGTGGTGAGAGCCTGAGTCGGTCTCCCCAAGTCCTTGCACCTTCCACAGCTCTGGACACAGCGTCGGCCAACAGCCAAGATGTCCCCGCCATGGCCAGCCCTCTGGACAAAAAGGAGAGACTTGGCTCATTCACAGATTAAAGTGAAGAGGAGGTCACAGATGGGGTTTTCTTCCTCCAGTTGTGGCCTGGAAGACCCACATGCAAGCTGACCCATGGCCACTGCTGTCTGTTTGTCACTAAGACCAGACATTCCTTAGAACCTGCTTGTTCCAGGAGGAGCCCAGGGTTGATATAACGTTTGTCTTCCCAAACATGCCCACTCCAAGAAGACCCAGCCAGCACAGCGCCATGTTATATTTATGCGATGAAGTGGTACACGCCTCAGTTGGTGAGGCTTGACCCCCATGAGAGATAATGTAAAGAATAATGGGAAACCAGCGAGAGTAATGAGCCTGTAAATCCTCGTGGGCCTTCTGGTGACATCATCAACTCTCTAAGCGGGGCTAGAGAATTACAGCCATGGCTATCTGTGTCCCTCTATTGATTAACTCAGAGGAAGAGTTATGGCGGGCTTCCCTATTAAATACGGCGCCTTGGAAACATGGAATTGGAGGACAAAATCTCAGTGAGTTTTCAGAGGCCTTCCGGATGCTCTCCAGAGAGGCTGAGTAAGGCTGGAATCATCTGGTTCTGGTCCATGGTCCATGGCATCCAGACACAGGAAGGAGCTTCCTGTCCACTGGGGCTTCCTTAGTGCTCTCCCCCCCCCTTAGTACCACGTTGCCTAGTTTGCCCCAGTCTTGCCCCCGGGCCCCATTGTGCAGATCCACCTTGCCTCCCACCTGGCCCAGCACATTGGAATCCGCATCTCCCTTCTGGCTGGTTAGAGAGAGAAACTCAGAGGACTCCTAGAGATGGCTGAAAGTGACTCTTACATTGATAACTTCTCTTCCTGTCCAGTGCCAGAGCCGGTGCTTAAGAACCCCGGGAGGGAAGAACAAGCCAGGTAGCTTCTTCCTAGGTCTCTTGTCCCCAAAGAGCCTGACACCTTCAGCCCAGGGAGGGAGATGGAGAAGCGGGAAAGAGATGTGGGGGAAGGGTCCAAGGGAAGGAAGGCTGCCAAGGTGCCGGCCCTTCTCCCTACCCGGCTCTTTGCTCGTCTAAACACTCCTCCCAGAAAAAATATAATAGGCAGGAAATTGAGGAACTGAGAACTGTGGATATAAGGGAAGCATTTCTATGGGTGCTTCTCCAGATGGTGCAGGAAGGAGGAAGAAACAGACTCCGGAAGGCCTAAAAGACCACAGACCTGATTAGAAGATTGTCCCAGGCCAGGCCCAGGGGCTTGGTAAACCCTGTGGTGCCTGTGAGCCAAGGGTAGAGCCTCCTCCTCCCAGGGGCACACTGGCCTGGGCTCAGAGTTGTCCAAGGGCCCCGTGTGGGTATGACTCCACACTGAGACTTTTAAGGAGCCCCCTCTATGTGGCTTCACCAGGAGATCCCAAAGCACTCCAAGTCTTGGGTGGGACCGGGGCAGAATGAATGAGCACCACCAAGCTGCCTCTCTGTGTGGCTGGGGTCTCTTCTTCCCAGCTCTGCCGTGACCTCTCAGCCAGGCCCATCAGCTGTGCCAAAGACCAGGGTCCCATGGTGACTTCCTACCAGCATCCCAGGATCATTGACTGAGGGTTCAAAAGACCACTGACTGTAACTTCTCCTTCCTACAGTTGAGGTCCCGAGAGGAGCGACAGAGGCAGGGATCAAACGCGGCTCATCCAACCCCAGACCCAGTCATTTTCCCCCCGAACCACTCTCAGGCTGGGCCTTGCTGTAGCTCTTCCTCTATCCTGTCTCTTCCTTCATCATTGTCTAGTCCAGCCAGAGAGAGACTCTAAGTTGCAGGAAATTGGGACAAAGTTTCATTTCATTTGTCTGATTTTCCCTTTTTTATTCTCCTCTTCACTTAACAAAATCATTGTGCTTGCCTGGAGAGCCTTCCTGAGACAGGAACAAGCATTTCCAGGCTGGAATGTGCCCTCCATGAGCCAGGTGCCCTCCCTGAGCATGCGCCTTCCTTGAACATAGATCCTCCAGGAGCCATGCACCTTCTGTAAGAACATACCCACCCTGTGCAGAAATTATGAGAAATGAGAGAAATTGGTGCGTTTTCAAAAAGGAAATGAGTGGCTTTATCGATGGAGCCCTGATGTGTCTGTGCCTTTGCAAAAACAGGCTCTGGCTCCCACCGAGCCGAGTGACATTGGGAAGTCAGATGGCAGAGCTCCAGCCTTAATTGACAATAAAAACCATAATCAGCATCATGCATTTATAGAGTCCCTTCCTCTGCACAGGTCAATTAATAGGAGATAAATCATTAGCATTCCATATATTAAACATTTTTATGTGAGCCTTAATCTGAAGTTGTATTGATTGCTCCATGAGGAAATTCTCCTTTCGAGATGTTGGAGAAATCCAGGCAGGATCAATAAAGCAGCACTAGGCTGCCGTGAGGCAGAGCTTCAAGCACATGCCTGGGGAGAAAGCAGGATGGACCGAGGAGGAGAAGGGAGAGAGCTGGCTGTCACCCGAGCCTGGGCGGGCTCCACGAGGTGCCGCTGGTGGACATTTCCTAACCTTTAAAGGACGAGAAGCCTACCGGGAATCGATGAAGCCTGACAAAAGGAGAGATTTTCCTCTTTCAAAGAACCCAGAATTCTCTGGGTAAACAACCACCACCTTGGACTACAGACTGAAGCCCGGAGTGCCGAGCACAGACAGGTCCTAGGCAGAGTCCAGGCTTTGTGGCCAGTGAAGGTTGGTTCAGACGCCTCCGGGCAGCATTGGTCTCCGAACTCTACAACCACCTTTGTCCTCCCTTCTTGGCTGGCCTCTCCAAAGGCCGGACTAGAAGGGACGGTGGCCGACTCCTCCCCAGGGACCCCTGCTCGGATGAGTCCCACTGAGGAGATGAGCTGATTGCCAGGATTCCGTGGAATGGCGGAGCTTGCCATCTTGGGCCAAGGTGCACCACGCAGTGCCGCGTTGCGCCAAGATGACCTCACGAGGGAGAGCTCTCACCATCACTGTGCATCCCCTGAAGGCGCCTGCTGGCCTTGGCCACGCAGTTTTATGTCCTCCCATCCCACCCGCGGAGAGTGTTGCTGGCGCTTTCCCAAGACCGGAGAAAAATCAATCCTCCATAATTGTATTGTTTGCTCAAGAAACATATAAATGTGTCGGCGAGGTGCGTCTTGATTAGGGGTCGTTTGTTATCGGGGCTGTCTTTCCTGCGCCCCTGCTGACACCCGGCAGAGCAGACTTTTTAATTGTATATTATTTGCACACAATTTGTCCTTGAAGGAAGCAAATACGCTTTTGAAAGAAAGAGTGAAATCTGCCTTTGGGCCACCCTCTGGCAAGTTTGTCCCGGGAATTAGAAACTTAGTGCCAGATAAAGATTACCTCTCCAGATGGAGACATGGGGGCAACGGGGGACTGTGTGCCGGGCACTGGGCTTAAGCGCTTCACAAATTTGATCTCATTTGCTCCTCATGTCGACCCTGGAGAGTGGTACTATTATTAGGCTCATTTTACAGTTAAAGAAACTGAGGCAGGCAAGGTGAAGTGACTTACCCAGGGTCACACAGCTAGTGAGCATCTGAGGCTGAAGTTGAACTCCAATCTTCCTGACTGCAGGCCCAGCGCTCTGGGCGTGGCAATGCCTGCTTGCTGCCCCTATTAGAGCTTGGTGGTGGCTTGGCCTTTTTAGCCTTCCCTTCTTCCCCCAGCCAGCTCCCCAGCTCTTCCTAGGGCTGGGGCCCCTGCGGACCCCTGACTGAGAAGGCTGGGTAGAGATGGAGCAGGATGAATGATGGGATGGATCCTCTCTCCCAGGGCCCCAGCATTTGACCCGATGAACCAGGTGTAAGCAAGTCAATGCACTTCCGGCCTTTGTCCTCAGCCATTCATGGACTGCCCAGAGCTGGAAGGCTGCCCCTCCTGGGCAGGGCAGGCATTGCTCTGACTGAGCTCTCCTTGTGCCCTTCTTTTCCACCAGGTTGGGCAGGGTCTGAGGGGAAAACCCAGGGAAGTGGGTGATGGGGCAGAGGATAGGCCAGTGGGCCCAGAGCTGAGAGAGGCTTCAAAGGGCACGTGTGCATTTGCGGTTTTAAGAGAGCCCATGAGGAGCCAGTGGCCGAGTCGGGAAGGATGGGCCCGGATCCACACCTAAGGGAGATGGGATGGGGTGGGATGGGCCTTGGCCAGAGATTCCTGTCAGGAGGCTCAGTTATCTGCCTGAGGAACGACCAGGGCATGGTGTCAGAAAGGAAGGTTCGTCAGGTGGGTGTGTAAGTGAGGGGTCCAGGGTACTGCTGCTCTTAGGAGCCTGAGACTCTGGCAGTGGCGAGGACAGAAGAAGGGCTGGGCCTACAGGAGGACAGAGAGGGGCTTCCACTGTAAATGTGTTTAAGACATTGCTGGGAAGCCTGTGAGATGTTCAGTAGACCATTGGTGGTGCTCAGGAATAGCCCAGGGCTGGGGGTCTAGACTGGGATCATCTACATAGAGATGATGGTTAAAGCCATGGGAGCTGATGAGGCCACCAGAGGGCCCCAGGAGAAGGCATGGGGGCCCCCACTCATAACAAGGGGGGCCAGGAGATGGTAAAGGGTCCCCTACCCATAACAAGGGGGGTTCAGGAGAGGGTGAAGGGTCTCTCCAGCCATAGTGAGGAGCTGTACTCAGCAGAGGAAGCCTTCTTTGCCTTGCCATGGCATAGGGCACTCCCCATGCCCAACCCAAGGCTCACAGATGGCTTCCCCAGGGGTGCTGGTGGTAAGTCATGGCTCTGAGACGAGTTAAGATATAAGAGATCATGATGCCATTGAAGACCGGGCGGGGCTTTTTTTTTTTTTTCATATCTGAGCCTTGTCCCCAGAGGTGGACCGGACAGTGTATTAGCAGCCCTGAGGGCAGCAGGAGACTTTAATCACTGCTCAGGGCAGCTGCCCCAGGATAGGCTCTGGCTGTCCCATTACCCGGCCCCTCAGCTGCTCCGCTGACATCCCTGCTTCTGGGCTGAGGCTGCCAGGCTTCCTGGCAAGATTCATTGGAGGTTAATTAAATCCATCTTTAAAACAACGAGGGGCCAATGAGCCGTGTCCTCGTTGTACTAGTAAATTAAAGGATGTGATTGTTTCGTCCGGGAGCCGCCTCCTGAATGGCTCGTCCTTGGGCTGCCAGCTTCCGGCTGCCCCACGAGGGTCCCAGAGACTGCGACGGTCACCCAGCTTCTCATTTGTGACCACAGCCGAAGACGACACCGTCAGCGGCCAGCCAGGACCCTTGGGACTCGCCAGGACTCGGGACGGGAGAGCCACCCCGTTTGTCAAGTCAGAGGGCACGAGTCCCTCCAAGAATAAGCAGCTTCTCTCATTTCAGATGCAAATTGAACAGGAAAGATGATACTTTGATCAAATTTGGCACAGCTTGGGCCATAATTAAAACATACACAAATTAAACGCAATTATCTGGTGCTCCCTAACAGGTCGGACCGTCATTGCACCAATTAATGCCACAGCCTGTGAGCTCGGAGATGCATGCGTCTGCAATTGTTCCCTGGGCAGCTGGGAGGCTCAGCTGGGCCACAGTGACAAAGAGTGACGGCCGTACCAGCGGCTCCCATCACCGCGTGGCCCCAGCTCGGACGAGCGCTGGCCACACCTGCCATTCATCACCTAGCTGACAGCGAGCCAGCGTGATGGACGCGCCGAGCTGCAGCCTTTTGTTGCTTCCTTTAAATTTAACGAGCTGCTCGATAGTGACAGGCAGGCACAGAGCCCCATATGGGCGGGCTGGGGTCCCTGCTCTAGGGCTCCTGGCAAGATGTGGCTTTAGCATCAGGGAAGGGCCGGTGCTGAGCAGGCCTGGGAGGGACACTGTGGAGGGAGATTTGAACCCTGCCCTCAGCAGCTCTGGGGGGCTAGGGCAGAATCTCTTTTCTCTCCTCTTCTGTCCCCTCCCCTTTCCCTTTCCCTTCCCCCTTCCCCTCCTCCTCCCCTCCTCTTCCTCTCTCTCTCTCTCTCTCTCTCTCTCTCTCTCTCTCTCTCTCTCTCTCTCTCTTTCTCCCCTCTCCTCTCCTCTCCTCTCCTCTCCTCTCTTCTCCTCTCCTCCCCTCTCTTCTCCTCCCCCCTCTCTCCCTCCCCTTCCACCCTCCCCCACCCCCGGCTCTCCCTCCCCTCTGCTCCTCTTCTCTCTCTTCTCGCCTCATCTCCCCCACCAACCCCAAGGACATAGAACCAATATGACAAGTATTTCTGTAAGGGGCAGGTGGCAGTTTTAGCGAGGTCTGGAGGAGAGGTGATCCCCAGTTGGGGCAGTCAGGGAAGACCACCCAAGTTTTAAAGACACAGCCAGACTGCATCAGTCAGAAAAAGAGGAAAGAGTCTCCCTGACTTTGGGAAAATAAAGGCGGGGAAGAGGGCATGGAGTGAGCCAGATGTTGGAACACAGGGAGTGGCCCAGTACAAGGTGCTGCTGACAAGATAGCCTTGTATGCTGGTCTAAAGAATTTGCCATTAGGAGGCAGTAGAGAGCAAAGGGGGGGGGCGTCCAAAGAGAATCAGGGTATGCTCAGCCCTGTGCCTGGGGAGGGAAGCTGGGCCTGGGCTGAAGAGCAGGCTGGAGGCCGACACACAGAGGCGTCGATGGCGCTTCCGACATCACCGAGGAGGCCATGTAGGAGGAAACCCCAGATGGGTGGTGAGGAAGCTGAGCTGCTGGTGGCAGGCAGGGCCCTGCCCTGGCACCTGTGGCTCAGCAGGCTCCAGATGAGCTCCTCCTTCACCCCCTGGCACCGAGGGCTAGCATGGTGAGGGGCCACACCAGCTGGCATGGTGAGGGGCTGCTGCAGGTCCAGTGGGGGTCCATGATCGAAGGCGGGGGGCTGCTATGCGCCCCTTTCCCTCTCAGCCAGCCCCAGCCTGGCACTATTGCTCATTGCCCTGAGATTGGGTTCAGAGGGGGGCCCAGCAAGGACCCTACCCTGGAAGCCACCTTCCCTTGCAAAGAAAAGACCTTGGTAGAGTCTGACTTTAATGCCAACTCTTTCAGAACCTGAGGGTGGCTCATCAAGGGCCCCCAGGTCTGCTGGGGGGAAGACCTCACAGGCATGTGACCCTCTTGCCCCTTCCACAAACCCAGAGACTTGTGAGAAATGGTCCCCAGGACTGTCCTGAAGGTGTAGTAGAAGGAAAAGGCAGAAAGAAAAAAGGTGTTTTGGTGGCTAGGGCTGGTTTTCTCAGGGGGTGGCACATGAGGTCCAGAGCTCTTGGGAGACCATGCAGTGCTGACCCGATGGCCAGGTGGACCCAGGTCCAAGGTGCTTGGGAGAATCTCTCTGAGACCCTACCTTGGGACAACAGCACCAAATCCTGAGTGCTCGGTGGATGGAAGCCTCAGGGAGGATTGGTGCCAGCGATTCTTTGAGAGACCAGCCTCAGAGCAGACCCAGGGCAGTGAGAATGCTGAGCCGGGGCATTTGCTCGCCCAAAGGCATCTCTGGGCAAACCCTGCAGGGCACGAACTGGAACAACCTGCCATGCCCCGAGGGAGGGCAAAGACAGAGGCCCAGATGGCCTGACCATCTCCTTCTGCCCCTCTGAGGTACCCAGCAAGGCCAAAGGTCTGAGACAAGATTGTTGGGAAGTGCCAGGCTCTGCTGACATATAAACCCACCAAACTAAAAACTGAGTACAAAAAAGCTCACCATGTTATCCCACCAGCTCCCCCCAAGAGCCTGGGCTGTCCAGGGCAGATGCCCGAGAGCCAGGCTGCCACACGCATCCCCTCCGGAAGCCATACTTGGGGCAAATGGGCCTCTGGGAGGCTCCCAGGTAAAAGCTGCAGGGAGGGCAGATGGGCACAACCCCTGTGAGCAGAGAATGCCAAGCCAATGGTGCCCGTGGGGCAGAGCAAGGGACAGATGCTTGGGCCTGCGATCCCTCCTCGCACTGCCCAAGGTTTTGGGGGAGGAGGTGGTGGGATCTTCATCACATGTTGTTTTTCGGACCCACAGTTAACAATCCAAAGGCTAGAAGGCAGATTTGTTACAGACACTGACATAAACATCTCCTCATAATAGCGTCTTTTCATTGACTGCATCCCCGCGTCCGTCCCAGCAGCTTGAGGACACAAGAGGCCCTTTGTGCACCAGGATAATGGCTGCACAGTGATGTCAGCCCCTCAGGGGCCCCTTCAGTCTGGGGTCGCTCTCCCCAGTCAGGCCGAGGGGCCCTCCTCTCTTGGGGCTGGAGGAATTGGCCCACAGGCCCCAGACACTCATCCCATGCTCTGGTGGGGAGTGGGATCTGGGTAAAGGAAGGGCCCACGAGCAGAGCCCAGGAGCCAGGGGGTCAGTGGAGGCTTTGCAGCAGTATGGCGACAGCCTGGCCAGCCAGCTTCCTGGGGAGCAGGGGGAAGGTGGAGCCCCTTGGTCCAGGCAGCCCCAGTGATGGCCTCCATGGCGGAGGGGTGGGGTGGAATGGATGAGCCTGTTACGGAAATGTATCTCCATCCCCAGGTTGCTTTTATTGATAGCCATCTGATGCTTTGATGCTTGTGATGATCCACGATTCCTTGGGGGGGTTAGGCACCCCTCGCATCCTCGTGAGCTTCTGTGTCAGAGACATCTATCACGGGGGCGGGCAGCCAGGGGACAAGCTCAGCCTGGTCCTCCAAGGATGCGGACAGTGAGCATCTGCTGGGCTGGGCCCTCTGCCTTGGATGAGGCCGCCATCTTTGTCTAGAAGCGACACCACCTTCTGTTCTGTTTGGCGGTGCTTTCTGCAAGAGCAGCATCGTTCTCTCCTCATGTCCCACTTGCCATCCATGCATATCTAGTCAGTTCCCAGATCTGATCGTGCCACCTTCCCAAAGTCCCTCACACTCAGCCCCTTCTCTGCACTTGCTCTAGTCCAGGCCCTCGACTCCTCCTGCCTGGACGGTTTTCCTGGCTCGTGTCTCTCCCTACTCCCCACCCAGGCGACGTCCTTGAAACCCCTGGCTGGTGACCTTCTGTGGGTCCCGATTCCTTCTGGCATTTAAAGCTCCTTACCTCTCTCAGTGCACTGATTGGTCTGGTCCGGGCTCTCCCTAGGAGCGTGCCATCACCCCTGCCTGGAACACCCTCCTCCAGCCCCTTGGCTCTGGGACTGCCGCCTCCACAGATCCTCATGTCTGTTTTCTCACCCTTCTGTATCTACATGATTCTCTACCAAAAGAGCGTCCACTCCTGGTGGGCAGGGGCCTGCTGTGCACTCTCTTTCCCCCACCTAGCAAGGGGCAGGACATGTAGGCGGATCGATGGCCAATTGATGGTGCCAGCACCCAGTTCTGGAGGGCAGCCTGGGGAGCTTGGAGCTCTTTCCTTTCCTGTTTGAAGTCCTGGCACCATCGTCCACCAAAGGGCTGGCGCCAGGGTGTTCTCTTGGAGAAAAGGAGCCAGGCCCCAGCTCCCATCCGTACCCAGCATACCACGGGTGTTCTGTCCTTATCAGGAAGCTGACCCAGTGCTCAGAGGCATGAAGACCCCAACTCAGCGACCAGGCATTAAGCGCCTGCTGAGCATCAGAAGCTGTCCAGAGATGGAAATGACACGGCCTCTGCCCCAAAGCGCTGCTGGCATGCTGGTCAGAACATGGCCGAGAGGCCGTGCTCCATGGCTGTCTTGTCCTATGTCTCTACCTGCTCAGATGGTCGTTACAGGGGAAGACCCCAGGCCAGGACTCATGGGTAGTAGGAGAGGAGAGCCAGGCATGTGGACCTGGGGAACAGTCTAGGCAAAGAGCCAGTGGCAAGAGACAGGATGCTCCAGAGGCATGGCCTTGATGAAAAACTGTGCCTCAAAGACTCAAGAGAATGGCCGTTGCTGGAGACTCTCCAGAGAGGATGAGAGCACGTCCTGCCCGTTTCTAGATTCCCTGGCAGGTGTCCTCACTGTTACTCCGGTCCAGGGGCAGGAGCGGAAATCTTCTGGGCCCAGGGCATGCACCATTGCCTTTTCACCAACCCCAGAGTGACACAGAAGGAGATGAGCATTTATTAAACACTGACTTAAGATAGCGGGGGGGGGGGGGCACAGTGCCCAGAGCGCCAGACCTGGAGACTCATCTCCCTGAGTTCAAATACAGCTTCAGACACTTGCTAGCTGCGTGATCCTGGGCAAGTCACTTTACCCTGTTTGACTCAGTTTCCTTACCTGTAAAATGGGCTGAAGAAGGAAATGGCGAACTCGTCCAGTATCTGTGCCAAGAAAACCCCACAGGGGGTCATGGAGAGTCGGACACAACTGAACAAGTGCCTACTACTACAAGTGCTGTGCACGGTGCTGAGGGCTTCACTGATAGGATCTCTCTTGATCATCACCACAGCCCTGGCAGGGGTGCGCTCATGGTCCCCGTTTCATGGTTGAGGAAGCTGAGTCAGACAGCAAGGGAAGGCCCAGCGCTGTAGCCCCTGGCCACCAGTTGGATGTTTGCCCTCACCCTGGCCGCCTCTCGGTTCACCCCCCAGACTGGCCCCCTTTGCCTCCCTGTCGCGTTGGACCCTAGTACACAGATGATCCCGTTCATGGAGCTGGGAGATTTTGAGCTTGTTGTGAAATGGTCATTTTTACTCTCCCAAGTCTCTGTCTGGGAGCGTCCCTTGGGGCACTGGAAGCGGGGAGGGTCCCTCATTCCCCATGGTCCTGATGATCAGAAGCAGAGCCCACCCTGGGCTCCATCACACTGAGTAGACTGGCAGCCCTCTGAGGACAGGGGCTCTCAGCACCACAGAAGCCGCCCAGGCAGAGGGACATAGGGAGCGGTGGGACACAGGGAGGCTTCCTCAGTGGTCCGAGCCCATCAGAACTGTTGGGGCTTGGGAATCAGGTTTTCTGGAGAACAGGCAGTTCTGGGGGCACCAGAATTTTAGCAAGTAGGAAGAGAGAAGGAAAGGAAGTGTCTGTCTGGGCTTTGCTTATGGGAGGAAGGGGATTTCACTTGTGGGTGACTGGCCAGAGTCCAGCCCAGAGCCCACAGTGGGGCCAGAGGCTGGAGGCTTTCAGAGCCTGTGTGGAATATGGTGCATGTGAACTAGATGCAGGTGGACTGCCACCAATACAGAAATGTGGCTGTTGCCATGGGACTGGGGGTCCCCACTCCTGCCACTGACTTCAAGGGATAAATAGAGAGATGCAGGACCCCAGCGGGGTAAGGAGTGGATGCTTGGTGGGCATTCAGAGACTGGCACATGGGGATAGAGCCGCTGGGAAGGTAGCCTTGGCTGCTTTCATTCACCTTATTTCATTGTTCTTTGTGGGTTTTCTTCATTGTCACTGTTCTCTTTTCTCCACCCCTTTGGCTTAAAATCAGACCCGTCTGAGATTGACTCCTGTGTGGTTCCTTACTTGTCTCTTCCCTGAGGAATCGATGCTTCCTGAAGCATCTCAGCTCCACCATCCTAAAGGTCGTTTGTCATTATTAATCACCATGAGCAGGACAAGTGTGTGGTGATGGCCACGGTGTGCCTATTTTCATGACTTATTTTCCTAATCAATGAACAGGCAGGATTTGAACCAGGGCTTGTCTGGGGGGTGGAGCATGAGTGGCACCCCCCCTCCCCATGCTGCATGCATGGATCTCGGGCAGTGGAGCATGGCACATCCTTTGGGGGGGGGGTGTTCTCACAAAAGTATGAGGCACCACTCGGGTCCCTTTTGTGAGGCTCAGCTCAGACTTTGCTCACTGGCTCCTTTGGTTCTAAATAATGCCCATGAGAAGGTGGAAAGCATGAGCCTGTTTCAGCCCCACCGTGGGCTCCCCTGTCCTCTGCTAGATCTCCTCTAAGCAGATTCTTTTCATGATTCTTTGGGGTTTGAAAAAGCCTGAGAAGCCGGCTTTGGGTGATAAAGGCCTGAGCTCAGAGAGGGATCCGGGCAAACAAGTGAGTGCCCGGAAATGAGCAAAGACACTAAAGAAAGACCTTGGTCTCGGCCCCTGCAGGCGGCAGGCCACTGGGTGCTGTCTGGGGCTGCCAGGAATGTGTGATGAGCCAGGCGGCAGCGCCTCATTGACATTCATGAGCTGACAGTTTTCTTTGCTGAGATTTATCATTGACAGCCACCATGCCGGCCACTGCCCTTTCTTTAGAGTCCTCCAGGCTCGGGCTTTCAGGCCCCTCTCCTTTACAAGCCTGCCCTTTCAGCTTGCTCAGGGATCGGGCCTGAGCAGGGAACATCTGTTTGGGGCTAAAACCAGGCAGGCCCCGGCGGCATCCTGCCCCTTAGTGGGTCTTTGTTTCCCAGGCCTTTGTTCCTGATTTCATGCTATCAGAGGGTCTGCATGTTTTCCTGCGTGAAGTTGTCAGGGGCATAAAAGCCTTGGAGCAGGGTCACATTTAGAGGGATGGGCATGAAAAATTGGTGAAGTGTATTTGGAAGCCCACCCACCCACCCAGCAGCCCCAGATCTCTCCTGGGGACCATGAGGATGCTTTGAAAGCCAGGAGGTGCTTTGGAGATGTCAGTCGGCAAGTGGCCACAACAAGCATCCTTGGGTGTGATGGGGGCTTTGGCCTGTGCTAGCCAGAGAGAATGACTCCATCGAGATGGGCTCAAGTGGCATCTCCACTGTAGGCCCACTCCCAGCCAGCCCGGCCACTGCAGACACAAACACGCAGCTCAGCCCAGGTTCCACGGTCCCGGGCAACAAGTGGGTGCTCGCCAAGACTTCCCACTGCCTTTGGCAAGAGAGCTGGAGCTTGCAGGCGGCAGGAGAAGCCAGGGGAGCAGGTGGACAGAGGGATGCTTAATTAATTTAATGGGATGTTCTCCTGTGGGGAGTGTGCTGGGGGATGGGAGGGCTGCTTTCCCCAGCCTCTGGTGCCTGAGCCTTGATGATTCCAGAGCACCCAGGCCCAGCGTGTCCAGAGGGCAGCTCTGATCTCTTCTCACATCTCCACTGCCTGCTCTCGGTGGGCTTCTTTTTAAGGTGTTAGGCATTATGGTCATTGTGGGGGTGAGCTGGGCAACAACCAGCTGGTTCTCTGTGTGGAGCCTTGGAAAGAGCCCGTGCACTCTACAGAAACCAAACCCGACTTGTCTATTGGGACGTCCCATGGAAGGGCTGCTTGGGTCATGAGTCACGTCCTCATGACAGCTGAGAAGCTTCCCAGGCCATTGTTCTGGTGAATGTGAGAGTCCCTGGAAGCAGCCTCAACCCATGTCCTGGGTGGGCCAAAGCAACATTAAATCAAATCCTTCCTGTGGGTTGGCAACGGAGTGAAGACCTGGGCCCAGAAACTGCCCAGTAGGAGTCCCAAGAACTGAGCTTCCCAGGCCTGGATCATGCTATACTGAAGGGTTTCCCAGGCACTTGGAGCCTGATAGAATGCTTCCTTTGCAGCATCTCTGGAGGACTGTCCCTCTGGTCCGTGAGATTCCCAGGCCCTCAGGCAGCTCTGCCACTGAGAGGGCCCTGGGCGATGATGTTGTGCAGGCCACACATTTCAAGGGCAGAAACAGGCTGCTTTTCACACGAGGTCCCTTCCCCTTGGGCAGAAGGGAGGCCAGAGCCACTTGCCTAGGAGGACTCTAGGTGGCAAGGGGTCTAGCTCTGGGTCTGCAGTCTAAAACCAAGAGCACCCAGGGTAGGAAGGCCATGACTCTCTAGGTGTCCAGACAGACCCCCATTTCACATGGCCACCATACTGGCTGCTGCCTGGGTTCTTAGCAGCAGCCTTGGACTGCCTGGCATACAGGGGGAAGAGGGCACCTTGTGCCTCCACTTCGTTCAGTTTTTTTTTAGAAAGGGGCCGAGCTCCCCAGCCTGAGCCCACTCAACACCTCTGGCATCTGCCGGGCCCTGTAGGAGCCCACTTTCTGCTCCCCGGGCCATCAGAGCAGCAGCACTGTGTATGTTAAACAGTCTGGGGACATCTGTTCTGATTGGTTTTAATCTGCTGGCTAAAAAGTCAACATCCACCTCTTTGTCCCACAGTCACCAAAGTGACAGTTACCCAGAAACAATGACCTGCCTTATTCCATGCAGGGTACCATGTGGCCACTTCCCCCCTCTTCTTCCCAGCACTGCTGCTCCCGTAAGACAATGTAGCATCTGGCGGGCTCTGCCCGGCTCCAAGGCCTGCTCTGGCCACAGTGCCCCTCCACCAGCCATGCCATGTGACCAGAAGTCAAGAGCCACTGGGATGCATACTGATGGGCCAGTCAGGAGTTTCTGGACTATTCCTAGCCCTTGGGAGGGCTTCCCTGTGCCTCTAAGCATCATCCTTGGGCATGTTGTCACCTGGTCAAAGAAGAACATTGTTGCCAGTGTAGAGATGAGCGCTGCTGGTAGGCATGGTACCACCTCTATGGACTTTTACATGTAGTAGGAGCCTCCCCGCCAAGGGGTACTGGGGCTTCTGCATCCTTGAGTGCCTGTGGTTTTCTTGTGGGAACCTGAGCCCTGAAGCATCACAGCAGGTGGTTAGTACCAGCATTTACTTCTTTGGAGCATCTTTGTGTTGGGGCGATCACGTTCTGATCTGGGGTGTCTCCCAGCCTCATCCAGGAGGGAGCATCATGGACCCAAATTGAGTTTGTAGCAGTGAAAGCCAGCTCTGTGATCTCCATCTTGGCTGAGGCTTGGGCAGGGCCCTCCCCGCATCCGACTGACCTCCCCTGCCAGCTCTCATGCCCCATGCACTTCTGAGTCATACGTCTGCCCCTGCTTTACCGAGCTGTGGGTTCTCTTTGTAAATCTAACTTTGGCTTCTTCTCCAGCCCTTGCTGCTGGGCCATACACTCCAGGAGCCACTTGCAGGAACCAGAGCCCTCCAGCTGCCAGACCACCCCGGCCAAGAAATGTTCCCAGAGGCTCAGCCACGGCCCCTCTCGTGGGGTGGTCCATGGCGATGCACCTCCTTCTTCCCTGGCAGCCAGGAAACATCTATTAAGCCCCTACTGTGTGCCAGGCCCTGTGATGAGCACCAGGGATGCAAAAAGAGGCAACAGCGAGAGCCTGCCCTCGTGGAGCTCATAATCTAACGGGGAAGACAGCCTGCGAACACCAAGGTGCAAGCAGACTCTCTACAGGACAAATAGGAAATAATAGAGTCAGAAGGCCTGGAACGAAGGGGGGCAGGGAGAGCTTCCTGTAGAAGGAGAGATTTTTG
This sequence comes from Phalanger gymnotis, assembly GCA_028646595.1. Lineage (NCBI taxonomy): Eukaryota > Metazoa > Chordata > Mammalia > Diprotodontia > Phalangeridae > Phalanger > Phalanger gymnotis. The sequence continues at coordinate 1,175,904 of CM053624.1, read as the reverse complement.
GTTTGGGGTTTTTTTAATTATTTATTTTTCGGTTTCAACATTCACTTCCATAAGTTTTAAATTTCTCCCCTTTCCCCCACTCCCTCCCCAAGAGAGTTTGCAATCTGATATGTGCTCTCTACACACACATGCCTATCAAACACATTTTCACATTAGCAATGTTGCATAGAAGAATTACAACAAGTGGGAGAAACCATGAGCAAGAAAAAACAAAACAAAACCAAAAAAAAGAAAGTCGTCTGCTTTGCTCTGCGTTCCGACCCCATGGTTCTTTCTCTGGATGTGGATGGCATTTTCATGAGTCCTTTGGAGTTGTCTTAGGTCCTTGCATTGCTGAGAAGGGCTAAGTCTATCAAAGTCAGTCATTGCACACTGTGGCTGTTACTGTGTGCAGTGTTCTCCTGGTTCTGCCCACTTCACTCAGCATCAGTTCATATAAGTCATTCCAGGTTTTCCTGAAGTCCGCCTGCTCATCATTTCTTATAGCACAATAGTATTCCATTGCATTCATATGCCACAATTTGTTCAGCCATTCCCCAATGGATAAGCATCCCCTCCATTTCCAGTTCTTGGACACCACAAAAAGAGCTGCTATAGATATTTTTGTATATGTAGGTCCTTTTTTTCCATTTGTATGATCTCTTTGGGATACAGCCCTAGAAGCGGTATTGCTGGGTCAAAGGGTCTGCATATTTTTATAGCCCTGTGGGTATAGTTCCAAATTGCTCTCCAGAATGATTGGGTCAGTTGACAACTCCACCAACAATGCTTTAGTGTTCCAACTTTCACACATCTTCTCCAACATTTATCACTTTCCTGTTTTGTCACGTTGGCCAATCTGACAGGTGAGATGTGATACCTAAGAGTTGTTTTGATTTGCATTTCTCTAATCAATAGTGATTTAGAGCATTTTTTCATATGACTATAGATAACTTTAATTTCTTCCTCCGAAAACTGCCTGTTCATATCGTTTGACCATTTATCAATTAGGGAACGACTTGTGTTCTTGTAAATTGGACTCAGTTCTCTGTATATTTTAGAAATGAGGCCTTTATCAGAGACACTAGTTGTAAAAATTCCTTCCCAGTTTTCTGCTTCCCGAAGGAGAGCTTTTTGAAGGAAGCTAGGGAGGTGAGGCATCGGAGCAGAGGAAGAAGAGCATTCCAGATACAGAGAATGGCCAATGGAAATGCCCAGGGATGGAAGGGCTTGTTCCTGGACCAGCCTGGAGGCCCTGGATCCAAGAGGCCATGATGGGGAGTAGGCTGTGAGGAGCAAGTCGGGAAGGTCTTGGGCAGCCAAATGGCATTTTGTAGAATTGGGAGCCACAGGAGTCACTGAGTAGGGGTGACACCATCAGCCCTATGATTTCGGGAGATCACTTTGGTGCCTGAGGTAGGCAGACCCTCCCCTCTGCCAGCAGCAGCTCTTGCCCTAGTCCAGGCATGAGGGGAGGGGAGTCCGCACCAGGGTAGGGGTAGGAGCAGAGGAGAGAGATGCCACAGGGCTGAGATGGACAGGCCTTGGCACCAGCTTGGCTCTGGGGGGTGAGAGACAATGAGGGAGGTGAGAGAGATAGGAGGCCCCCTCATGAGGGACTGCGAGGATGGGGGTGACTTCTATGACCAGAGGAAAGGTAGATAGGGAGAGAATGAGTCTGGTTTGGGCCCATTGGGGGTCAGATGTCTATGGGACATCCAGTTGGAGATTTGTCTGAGAATCCTCTGGAGATGCAAGACTGGAGCAGGAGAGGGAGGGCTGAGAAGCCTCAGCAGAGGGAAGGTCATTAGGGAACCAACTCCTGAGCCTCACACTCAAAGCCTGACCTCAGGAGAAGCCGAGGGCATGGCTTGCACATCAGCACCACCAAGAGAGGTTGAGAAGGTGAGCCTGTGTGAGGGTGCTGCTCCCTGCTGTTCACCTTTCCCTTTGCTGAGCCTGCTTCTTCCCCTGAAAGGTCTCTGAGGTCCTCCCAGCTCCAAAACCTCCAATCCTCTGTCCTAAACAATTCAAACTAGAGTGTGTTTGACCATCTGTATGGGCAGAAATTCAACATTATTTGGCACAGTGGGTTTGAATTTCTATGTTTTCTTGGAATGAAAGACCTGACCCTGCTGTATCTTTAGGCTGTGAGGGAAACTGTGTGTGTACTTGTATGTGTGTGCATTCGTGTGCATTCCTGTGTATGTGTGTATATTCCTGTGTATGTGTGTAAGTACATGCATGTGTGTGAGTGTGTTTGTGTATGTGTGTATGGCCAGACTCTTCATTCAGGTTTTGCCAAATGCTGTTTCTTGCTATCCCGTCAACACCTTCTGTCAGCACATGTGCACACATATGAGCCATGCCCCTTTACTCCGACCACCCCTCCGCATCTGGCTCTCCTTACTCAGTAAATCACAGTGGCTTCTTGTTGCTTCATGGATGAAATGGTTCCTTAAAGCCCTTCACAGCCTGGCCCTGGCCTTCATCTCTTGCCTTCGTGCACTCTACTGTCCAGTCAAACCGGCTTTCCTGCTGGTCCCCACTCACAATCCTCCCTATCCATCCTTGCATGTGGACTAGCTGTCTGCCACTCTAGGAATGTGCTTCCTCCTCATCCCTCCCTGGAAAAATCCTCCCCTTTCTGCCAAGCTACCCAAGCGCCACCTTCTACGGCAGCACCACTCCTGACCTCCCCTGCCACTGCTGCCCTCCCTGAGGATGCAGTTCCTTCCTTGCCCCTCTCCAACCTCCAGGAGAGAAAGGACTATTTCTTGTCTTGGTGCCCCCAGTCCCCCCCAGGCAGGTGCAGGCAGTCAGTGCACGTAGGAATCGGTTCACTGAGGCCTGGTAGGGGCTTGTTGCTCGATTCCTGAACTACCCTTTAGATCTAGTGGGCTGCGTCTTGTCCCCTCCGTGGGTTCCCTCGGGCTCTAGATGACAAGCGCTCCTGGGCTTGTGTCCTAGATCCCAGAGGCACTTTACCTCATGGTCTCTTAAGGAAGATGGGGATGATGATGATGACAACAGGAAATGGCAGAATGTCTTGTTTGGCCCTATGAGGTCTGGATGCTGCTGGGGAATCTTCTTCTTTGCCTGTGATCTTGCCTCCCCTGGGAGAGGTGGGGTTGAAATGTGGATCTCCCTGACTTCTGGTCCAGCCCTACCCTCCAGGCCACACGGTCCTTGGGTTTGTTGAGGAAGTGCCTCAGTTTAGCAACAATATGTTTGAGTAGAATGCCATTGTGTGCCCTTGGAGGACCCCTGGACTTCCAGCCAAATCCCAACCTGACCCTTGTCACTCAGTGTTTGTTTGGTCAGCTTGTCTCCATTTCCTCATCTGCACAATGGGAGGATAAACTCTGCCCTCTGTGGCTCTTGGGGCCATGGGGTGGTCCAGTGGCCAGTGTCTCTGGTGGGTCCCAGGCCTCTGGCCCTGCCCCTTCACTGTCATCATTCCCCTTGGGGAGATGGTACACCAAGGAAAGGGCGCAGTGTGTAATGATGGTCCAGTGGGTCAGCACAAGAGAGGGGCCTTGGTAGCATTGATCGGGTGCCTGCACTGCTTTGTCGAGAACAAAGGAGAGAAATCCGGTATGGTCCAGTGTGGTGTGGTGTGTAGCACCCTCCTGACCATTAGGAGCATGTGACACTGGGCGAACCCCTCGCCCTCTCTAATTCTGCAGTTCCCTCATGCCCAAGGGGTGTCAGGTTTGTCGAACGCTTGGTTATGCCTCCTGGGACATGGAAGAAGCAGTTGTGTGGTCGTCTTCTCACCCCAACCCAAAGACTGGGTGGGCTGGTGTCCCTTCCCCGGCAGCTAAGGTCGACTGTGGTCTGGCCTGCATCCTTGACCCTCTCACTGGCAGAGAGGGGGCTGGTGGCCCTGAGCCTCCTGGGTCAGCAGCACCCACACCACCTCCAGCTCTCTTGGAGCCACAGGGAGCTTTGGGGTCTTCCTTTTCTAGATGAGGATGTCGAGGCTCAAAGACGCTGCCAATGCCCCCCACAAAGTGACTCAGACCTAGGTGTAGCGCCGCCCACCAGACCCAGTAGCTGCCTTTCCCAGGGGCTGGGAAGGTGGATTTGGGGACAAAAAGCTCATTGCTTTAAGTGAAAAGCAGCATTACAGCCACCCCATCCTCTGGGTGTGGATGGAAGGGGCCTCACCACGCCTCTGTTACCCCCCCCCCGCCCCCACCCCCTCTGGCTCCCCTTCCCTGAACACGGATCTTGTCACTTTTCATTTCAAGAAACCAAAGACCTGGGAAAGGACAGACGTTGTGATAGCATTTTAATTTTTTCCTTTAAGAGACAAAAAACGGAAATCCCTTGCTAAGCTGGAAAGGCGCCCAGCCCGGGAAGGTTTCTGCATGGCTGACTCTGGCTGTGGGAGAGCTGAAAGGCTCTGGGGAAGGGGCCAGCCCCAGCTGGGATGGCCAAGAAGGGGGCAGAGCTTGGCAGCTCAGACTGGATTTGGGAATGAAACAAGGTGACCGTGAGCATGTGTCTGGGTGTATGGGGGAGTATGTGTGTGTGTGTACATGGAGGGGGTGCAGTATGTGGGTGCGTACATGTGAGTGCATGCAAGTGTGTGTGTGTGCCCTCTGTGTATTTGTATGTGTATATACACGAGTGTGGGGGTATATGGGTAAGTACATGTGAGTGCCTGAGTGTGTTCTGTGTATCTGCTTGTGAGTATTTGTGTATGTACATGAGTGTGAGGGCATGTGGATGAGTATGTGTGTGTGCATGTGTGAGTGTGCACATGTGTGAGTGTGCAGGTGTATAAGTGTGTTTTCTGTGCGTGTGCATGTATAAGTATATCCAGGTGTGTTCTGTGTGAGTATGTGCATGTGTGTGAGTGTGTACAGGTGTGTGTGTATATGTGTGTTTCTGCCTACATGTACATGGAGTGTGTTCTCAAGAGCTGACCAGATTTCCACTCACTGAGCAGGGCCTGGGTCTGAGATGAAGCCCCAGAGTAGAAAGCGTTCTCAGGCAGATGTCTTGCAAAGGGAGGCTCCCCCTTGAGTCAGGCTGGGGCCTGGGGGCTGGGGGCGGGCCAGCCCTGGCTGGGTAGCCCTTCTCTGACGCCCATTCACTAGAAAGCTGCTTAAGCCACTTAAACCCATTAGCATTTGGATGCTGGCCTTGGAGGGGGGACCCCATTGACCCTCACTGGGAAGGCAGTGTGAGTGAAGGCTGCAGAGGCGGCTTTAAGCGGAGGCGGCGGGCGGGCGGGTTTTCCGCTTTGGTACGTGTTCTAATCTGCTGCGTGTTTAAAGGCAACCAGACTGATTTGTGACACATGAGTCCAAAGGCGCTCTTCAGGGGCTTGACCCGATTAGCGGACTGTGCCTGGAATTTCAATGCCTGCCATGGAGGGATGGGGTTAGTGGGGGCGGGGTACACTTGGGGGATGGCCTGCTCCTGGCAGATGACCTCATTGGTGGCTGACTGCCCACATAACCAGATGGCAAGATGGGAGGTCATTCCTTGGCTGGAGAGCTGGACCAAGGCTTGAGACAGATCAAGGGGGTGAGGTGAAGACAGAGGCTTTAGTGGGTGCTGAGGGAATAGAGTGAAAGCCAAGACAAATTCTCGGCCTCTGCTGGGTTACCAGAACTGCGCCCCCCAATAGAGTCCTTACCAAAGGCCCTATAGGCCCCTTGACCTAATGGTGGCAAAGTCCAGGCCATTTCCACAGAAGCTTGTGTCCTCAGGCCCTCCAACCCTGTGTCTGGCCTTGTTTCCAGGCCAGATGTTCTTTCTTGGGTGCTATCTTAGGGCATCCATTTTCTGGGAATGGGCTTGGTGCTCACACTTCTCGTGGGGAAGGGGCAGGAGAGCCCACTGTGACAAGGGCTTATCTTAGAATATGGGGCTAGGAGTGAGACCTGCAGGGACATGGTGGAAGGCTACCATGGGGAGAATGAGCAAGCTTGTTTCTGGGCCAGAGGGAGCGCCTGCCTCCCAACTTGCTCTTTTGAGAAGTTCGGGCTACCGTGAGCCTGTGAACACCCTGCCCTAACCTACCACAGTTGTTCTTGCCAGCTTGCTTTCATTATGTGTGATAGGTCACAACAGGCTTACATTAGAGGCCATGCCCTCCCAGCCTTGCATCCAAGGTGATGTGCCTGGAACCCCCAACCCCTACCTTGTCTTCCTGTTACCATGTTCTGCCCTCATCTGTCACCTGCGTGCTGGCGGCTAGACTGTGGGACCGTGAGGCCAGAGGCGGGGCTTGGTGATGCCTGGGCCCTGGGTTTGCTCCCTAAAACCAAACACTGCGCTGTACCCACTAAGTGTCTCTCTACAGATTGTTAGTTTTCAAAGGCAGTTGTGTAGTGAGTCAGACACAACCTGTTTCATGTGTCTTCGAGGGCTCTGACAGGCCTTCAGTGAGAGTCCCTCAGCCCAGATGAATAGCATCTTTGGGTCCTAAAGGACCATGGAGAGTAGGAGAGGAGCCACAGGCCTAGAGAAGGGCAATGTCCCCATTTCCAAAAAGGGAGGAGTAGAGTCTAGCCCCATAGAATTTGACTTGGATTCCTGGGAAATTCTAGGCTGGATCATTAAAGAGAAGCTTCGTGAACGTATCGGAATAGGAAGCAATGATAGGAGAGAGCCTCCCAGACATCAGCGAGCTCAGTTGAGCCAGAGCCACCTTGGCTCCTTAACAGGGACATGGGACAGCCTCTCAAGGGACACTGGCCATCTTGGCAAAGCATGTGTGGATCAAATCGAATTGGTCTGAATCTGCAGCGTGATGGGCAGATGGAGCCAGGGTGATTTGGGGCTTCTCTAAGACATGACAGTCCCACTGACCTCCACCCTGTCAGACTGGATCAAGGGAGCTGACAGGCCCAGTGGATAGATCTGAGTTCATATCCTGCCTTAAACAATAGCAGCATGACCCTGAGTCACTTTCCCATCTGTAGAACAGGAGTAAAAGTACCTGCCTCATGGGCGTCTAGTGAATGTCACATAAAAGAAAGTATGGAAAGCACTTCGTGAACCAAAATGTGGGCTCCACCTGAGATCTGTAGGGGCCAGAGGACCAGGAGGAGCTCAGTCTGGGATAGTGTTGGGAAAAGGGACTCCCAGGAGGTGACACTCCCTCCACCAGTTTCAGTTGGCCCCTTCTCTGCAGGTGCCCAGGTCCCCCAGCCAGGATTTGGACCCAGCTCACTAGCCCTGACCTGGCCACCTGCTTCTGCCTTCCTTGGCCATTGATGGTATTTCTGCTGCTCTGGGTCATCCTCTAGGAAGGATACAGAAGCTGGGCAGCCCCCGGAAGAGGACAGGGAATGTAGGAAAGTCCCTGGAGCCCAGGTCCGAGGAAGATCCACGGAAGGAAGCATTCAGGCCGAAGAAGAAAAGTCTGGGGAGTGGGGGGGTGTGTGGAGTGATGATTGGGAGGGGTCAGGAACCATCTTTAAAGATCTGAGGGTTATCCTGTGGAAGAGGGATCGGGCTGGTTCTGCTTGGCCCTGGTGGGCAGAACCAGGAGCAAAGGCTGGGGTGTGGGAAAAAGTCAAAAGGAGATTTAGGTTCAGTGTGACAAAAATGACCTTCAAACATGCACTGTTCCCAACTGTCCCAGGCTACTGTGGGGAGTGAATTAATGAAGGAAGAAGCATTTATGAAGCACCTACCATGAGTGAGAGTTGTGCTAAGCCCCAGGGAAACAGGTTTTTTAAAAATGAGCTGTCCCTTCTCCGAAGGTGCTCCCATCAATCGGGGAGATGGCACATGTGGAAAGCAGTCAGGGTGATGACAGTCGTCCCCAGAACAGAAAACTCATGTCTGCTTCCCTAGCCTTCCTCCTGCTCAGTCCTCTCCTGGCCTCTGCCTCCTGGATATCCCCACATCATCCCCACTCACAGACATTGGCCTGCTCCTTTCCCAGGCCCCTGAGATCTGGAGAGGCAGCAGGGCTAGGAGGAGGGGCATGGGAGCCATCTGGCGTCCTCAGAGACCTGGGAGCGCGTCTTGGCCGAGACACTCATGGAGCAACTGCAGGCATGACCTCACCAAGGTGCTAGGAGCATCCTGCGAGATGCCTGACACCAAGCACTTTGTGGGCCTTTGTGTGCAGCACGTGTCAGGACTGCTAGGAAGACACATGGCCCGTGGAGGGGAGGATGGGTCTTCAGGCTGGACTGAGGTAGAGGCTGGTGGGAGGTGTATAAAGGGGATCGGGGACCATGCTGTGTTCTCAGCATCTGAGCATGGAGGCATGAAGGCAAGCCTCATCAGTGCCACTAGGAGCACGAATGCCCGTGCGTCAGGGGTCACCGCACAGTTCTGGGAACACAGCCTAGGTTGAGGACTTTTTGCCTTTTCGTCCATGCTCTGCCCATTACCGGGGCTGGGATGGCCAGGAGATCACCCTGTTTCTCTCCTGAGCGAGTTTCCCCCTTGGTGACCTAACTTCTGTCTGTCTGTTTCTGCAGACACTTTGTACAAAGGCCACAATGCAGACCATCCGGGCAGCTGACACTAACGAAGTTGTGAAGTTGATATTCCGTGAATCTGATAACGACCGGAAGGTAGGGGCGCCAAGATCTCAGTGAGTAGGCAGGTGCTCCGGGCCCTGCAGTGCACTGCCAGCGACTGGCACCTGCTTATAGAGAGTAGGGGACTGTGGGAAACCAGGTGCCCCGCTGCCCATCTAGGACCCATTGAGGAAAAGCAACCCCCTGACCATGCTTCCTGGAGTCTCCCAGGCTCCTTCCCTTCCCCTTCTCCATGCTGGCCCGGCACATTTGGATAGATCCTTCACCCAGAGCCTTTGGCCTGTCTGCTTCCCCTCTGAAGCTGGGTGGAACCCAAGGGCTTGACTGGGGAGATGGGGGAAGGGAGGCTTGGAGGCTGCCCCATGCCCACTGAGCTGCCCTCCAGAGCCTGGCAGCCCTTGCCATGCGGCCTTGCTTTCTCCCCAGGTCATGCTGCAGTTAGAGAAGAAGTTGTTTGATTATTTCAATCAAGAAGTGTTCCGAGACAACAACGGAACAGCGGTAAGCACCCCTGCCTTGGTTCTATGGGTCGCCCTTCCTGGTGGCGCCGGGTGGTCCTTCCTGGTAGCCAGCGCCCTCCTGTGCACCCAGCAAGGGGGAGAGGAAATCATGTTGTGGTCGTTCTGTGTGAGATCAGCTCTAGGACCCTGTCCCAGGCCAAAAGTACACACATGCCAGTGGCACTGACTGGAAGCTTAGGTGCCTGTGGGCACACACCAAGGGTCTGGCATTCTCTTTTGTATAAATAGAAAAAAATCAAATTTAGAGTGAAGTATATGTGTGTGACCACCACATGCATGTGAAAACACATAAGCCCAACTCCCCAGGCACCTGGGAACACTGGGCAGGGTCTCAGGAGCTTCTGGGCCCTTGTGGTCTTCATGTTCCTGTGTTGGTAAGCAAAATGGGCTCCTTAGCACTTAGTTCAACAGGTGCCCTTTAGGAGTTTGGCTTTTGTTTGCTTTGAGTGATTCAGCTACTTCATTGAATCTTGCTAAGTGCTAAGCCCCAGGCCCAAAGCCCTATTAGGTGTAAAGCCTATGTGGGTGTGGATTGATGACTGAGGTGGGGTCCAAGGTGGGGCTGGCTAAGGGGAGGTGTTAACTCCAGAGCCATGCCCTGTTGGGTGTCAACCTAGTCTATGTGGATGTGAGCCTCCCAGGGTCCTAGGGGGAGGGGCCAACTCGGGAACCAATGGGCTCAGGTCATTCAGGCAGCGCTTGATGACGCCAGGGGCTTAGCTGGGAGGAGGGCGTCTCAGCACGGTCACCATCACGGCAGCCACGAAGTGGAGCCAGTCTCGGAACAAAGTGAGGGCGCAAATTTCCCCTGCTGGTGCCTCAGCCTCTAGCGGCCTTTGGTGGACCTGGGACTGAAGGAGGAGGTGAGGAGGCGCCTGGAAGGCGAGCTCCTGGCGCTCGATCGCTGGGTCAGGGTTGGAGGCCGCGAGGAGAGGCAAGCCAAGAGACAGCTACAGCCGAAGCTGAAGATAAAGCCGAAGCCAAAGCAGGAGCTGCGGAAGCAGAGGCGACCGGAAGCAGGGCCGACCCGTGTGTGGACTGAGGAGTGCCGAGCAAGGACTTGAGGCCAGTGGGTAATCTTCTTACTGGAGAGGGGAAGCATGAATATGATTTGGTTTAATCCCATCATGTTTTTCTGTGGCCTCCTGGTTACTCTTGTGAGGAGGACTTATTGAGCCTGGAAGCTTGTGATCAAAACATCAGAATGGGGAGGCTGGTTCGTGGGTCTGTTACTTTGGAGCCTGAATAAATGCTTTAATTCTTCTGCCTTCTACTTAGAGAATTCCTTATATCCTGCGGTTCTGAACCGTTCAGACATATGTAGGATTCTCTCTGAAATCATAAATTCTGCCTTCTTAATACAGTTCCCCAGCATCCCTCAATGCTACAGCCCAGGCCGTTAGCTGGGCCTGAGAAATTGAACCATGAGTGCAAAGCCATGTCCTCGGCCACTGTCTGGGATCTTGGAGGAAGGATTCTTCCTCGGGTCCATCCTGGAGCCCCCTGACAGCTCTGAGAACAACCCAGGGTTCCAGGAAGTTAGTATCTTGGATCTCAATAGAGGATCTGAAAGGTTGACTTGTCTTAGCTTTTAACCCTTTGCCAGAATTTATTTGAGTCATTGGACAGGATGACGTGTATGTGTCCATGTGTCTGCATGTGTCTCTGTATGTATGCATGTGTGTGTCTAGTCACTGTGTCCCCTCCAGACAAGTCTTTCTGATCTCCCAGTGTATGTTCCAAGACTCCTCCTGGGTGTTGATATCATGGATCTTGAGCTGTCTCCACAGCCACTTTGAGGCTTCAGTAGGAAGAAGGGCCCCCCTTGGGATGATTCAGGGCCTGTCTCTGCATTACACCTCAGGAGGAGATGGCACTGGGGGCCCCCAGTGCCAGAACTTGGTATCTGCCACACAACAGACACAAGACCAAGTGGGCTGAGGGACAGACCCAGGTGTTCCCCGAGCCTCTGAGTTCTTGGGTGAAGAGAGCAGCTGCTAACGTAAGGAGGGCTTGTCCTCCTCTGGGCAGTGAGACCAGAAAGTGGCCAGGGCATCTGTTAGAGCCTTGTGGACTTGGGAGTCCAAGATGGGGACTCCGTCACCAGGGAGAGGTGCCATTTTCTCCTGGGACAATAAGCCCCAGGTGATGCCCCTGCAAGGTCACACTCTTTCACCCTGGTAAAATACCATGTTTTGTGGTTACATGGCTTCCTAAAATGTAACTTTATAAAGCAGCTAATTGTAAAATTGCAGAGCCAGAAGTGCAGAAGCTGGGTCTGCCCTGTGAGGCAGCTCACAGCCAGCCATCAGCCTTCCCAGGGATCCAAGATGGCGATGACTTCTCTGTGGCACTCACCTTCGCAGCCGTGCGCCCAGGCAGATGCCCCACTGCCACCCACTCATCCACGTCTGAGGAGGCAGGAAATCTCCTCGATCCTCTATGGCGGGCCAAGATAAATGGCGTAATGAGTCGCCGGAGATCATCTCATCTTCATGGTCTAGTTAAACACGCACACCACGGTCACCAAGAACAAACTACCTCTCGGTGAGGATAAATGTCCCTGGGCCGAGTTCGGCCCCCAAAATCCATCGCATCCTTCATCAACCACAGGGCTTGTACCAGCCTGACAGAAATTTAATTCAAGCTGGCTCCTGAAAATAATTATTGTATTTTAAGAGCAGTAATCATTGGTCGGGACATGATTGAATGTGTCCATGCCTATTGACTTTTTCTATGATTTATAGCTTTGTTTAGTCGATATTCCCATCGAAATTGTATAATTAATTATAAGTGGGGCTGTCAGGGCTGCAGGATGGAGAACCCTGATGAGTATTTGGGAAGATTAAATTTTCCTTAGCTGCGCCGATGCCAGGCTTGGGAATTTTCACAGCCCTCCGGCTGCTGGATAAAGATGTTTTCTGTGTGTTTAGCAACTGCTCGAGCTCCCGAGCATTGATTTTTCCGGCCCTTTTTTTCTCCGTGTGGTGTCTCTTCAGTAACAGTGGAATTTGTGCAGATGTGCTGGTCCCTGACAAATATTTATTACCCAGAGGCTGCTTCATCATTGTCCCCAGGCCATCCTCCCCCACCCCCACCTTTTTTTTCTTTTTTACATTGTAATCAAGGACAATGCTGGCAATCCGTGTGAAAGCCATTAGGGCTCCGGAGAAATCGCAAATAGATACAAATTAAAGATGTGGCAATTCCCTATCTGTCTAATCAGAAGCATTTCCAAACCTCATGTTTTCTGCCAGCACCCCAGAAATGGTTTTCCTTCTAGGGCATTTATCCTAGTCTGGTGCTGTGCCATTGAGATCTGGCCTAGAGCCCCAAACCCATATGAGTGCCCAGAGTCTTCCAAGGGACTCTCTTTAAGCTTGCAAAGGAAAGCATGAAATAAACTACAGGGTTTACATGGCTGCAAGTCAGTCAAAGTCACCGAGGCGGACCCCAGTAGACCTGATGTATCTGCTGCCTGCTTGCCCTCATGGCTCAGCTGGGGAACAGCATGACAGGCTTTTTCTTCTCTGACTATCATATCTTTTCCATGTAAAAGTTTACATTTCAAGACTGATGGGTGTGAAGAGGAGAGTGCCACCGAAGGCCTGCTGAGATTTCATTATGGTTTTCTGATTCTTCAAATGGCCGTTTATGCAGCATCGAAGCAACGTGGATTTCATCATTTATAGACGTCCTTGTAACTGTCCGAATGATGGATCCAGAATATGCCTCACCCCTGCAGGAAGGAGATGTGGCAGCTGGAGGACAGTGCTAACCCCTCCCTACACCCCCCCAAGTAGGCTAGCCAGGGAGATCCAAGTGTGCAATGGGCCAGTGCCCAAAGCCTGATGGCCCAGGAACGGCAAAAAGATGGCATGGGAGTTTTTAAAGTAGCATTCACTTCAGACCCTTAATAGCCTGTTCTCACAAGCCTTGGTGTCTTTTCACATGGTTGCCCCTCCCTTTTCTCCACCTGATTTCAGGTACACAGTTCTGTCCTTTCTGGGAAGTCTTTATTTAGGGACACAAAGCTAGGGGTTTTTGTTTTGTTTTGGTCTTTTTTTTTTTTAAATCTCACATTTCTGACCAAGACTGCAGTAGTCACTCTGAATTGGTCCAAGAGTGCTGTACCCATCAGATGCCCTCAGCCATGCCCTATTGGACTCCTGGATCCTTTTTATTAGAATGATGTAAAATGAAAACCCACTTGAGTTTCTCTCTGGTGTAAATGAAATTTAAGATGAGCAATGTTCACTTAATAATCCATTCTGTCTTCCCATGGCCACCCCAGATCCAGGGACTCTGGGGAGCATTACAGGAGCGGGGGAGGGGCTTCAGACCACTTTTCCATATAATGAGGAGCTGTGCTTGCACAGCTCAGAATTAATTATATTCTGTCCATTTGGTACTCAATTAAATAGATAGCATATGAGTAAAAGTTAATAATGACTTATGTGGAAATGATTGAATCATTTAAAATGACTATGATTTTATAATCTCAGCAGAGTCCAAAGTGAAAAATGATAATTAGCTCATTTCCTCTCATTTGGAGCCCCATGCCAGCAGGTGCTGCTGAGAACGGATGGCTGCAGTGTGGGTCCAGTCGAGGGTGGCAGGGCATGCTCAGCCAGAAACACCGGGCAGTAGCACTAGTGCCTGCTGGGATTCCACACGGCCTCCCGCCCAGCCATGGAGTCCACACCAATGGGGGCTTGGGAGCGCAGGGCACAGAGAAAGGCGTTAGAAGAGTCTGGACCTCCACTGGGGACTCAGGCCCCCTGGCCTTCTTTTTATCTATTTTCCTGCTGCCTTCTGTTTCACTCCAGCAATGTGGTGCGCTTCCAGTTAAGATGGCGCCAGGAAAGGTTGCTGAGGTGCCTGACTCTCCCATGTGCTTCATTAGACTGGGAGCTCTTTCAAGTCTGTAGGACTTGAAGGTTTGCAGAGTTTTTCACAAAAATCTATGTCATAGAGGATCAAATGACATAATAACAAATATGATGTCATTTGATCCTCTATGATGTAGATTCTATTATCATCCCCATTTTACAGATGAGGAAATTAAGGCAAACAGAGGTTAAGGGTCACATAGCTAGTAAGTGTCCAAGGCAGGATTTGAACTGAGGTCTTCCTGACTCAAGGGCCAACACTTGACCCACTGTGCCACCCAGCCTTCTCGAGGAGCTACCTGCTCCTTGAGGGCAGGGACTGCTTTTTGCCTGTCTTTCTATCTCCAGTGCTAAGCATGCTTCCTGGCACATACTGCGTGTATCAGAAATGGTAGTTGACTACCTGACTGATACACTTAAGAAAAGATCTAAAAATAGATCCAGACTGACCATCCATGAATGTGAGGGGGGACAGAGCTTGGCCGTGGCACAAAGGCTGGACTCTAACTGAAACTGAAAATATGAGTAAACAGAAAAAGACAGAACACTGTGAAGAAGTGTTGTGGGTCACATCACACCCAAAAGGTTCACTCAGAAGAAGAGAGTTATTCTGCTACAACTATAGCATAGCCTCGCAGGTAAGGTAGACTATAGTGGTACATGGAAGAAATCAAGCAAGACAAGAAGGAGGAGGACGAAGACAACGACGAGAAGAAGAAGAAGAAGGAGAAGGAGAACTACTCCTCTATGGGAAAGAATTGGAAGGCACTTAGAAGAAAAGGTAGAAAACCTTATCCAAGTAATGGGCTTCCTAAAAATTAGAATGGATGAAATTTAAAAAAAAAACTCCATAAGACAAGAAATTTAAGACAAAAAAAAGAATGTAAAGCATCTCATATTAAAAATAACTGTTTTAGTTGGTTATCCTTCATTCTTGAAGGCCAAAATGACATCACTATGTCAGGGTCAAGATCCAGTGTGTCCACTGTGGCTTATCAGACCAATACGAGCTTGGAAGGCTCTACCGCAAGTCAGGCACAAATAGTCCATGTGAACATTTGGAGTGGAGATGGTTCTAAATTTGAACATCTCACATTTCTTTTGAGCTAATTCAGTTCAGCTTTGCTCATAGAGCACAGCACCTTTTCTGATGAGGGCATGTCACACTGAGCGGTCCTGTGCCAGTGTCTCCCATGTCACACAATCAATTCCAAAGTTCTTAAGAAAGACTTTGAGAATGTCCTTGTATTGCTTCTTCTGACCACCATGTGAATGCTTGCCCTGTGTAAGTTCTCTATACAATAGTCTTTCAGGCCACTGTATGTTTGGCATTTGAACAATGTGGCCAGCCCATCAGAGTTGTGCTCTCTACAGTAGAGTTTGAATGCTTGGCAGTTCCACTCTAGAAAGGACCTCAGTGTCCAGTATCTTATTCTGCCAGGTGATCTTCAGAATCCTCCTAAAACAATTCAAACGGAAGTGATTCAGTTTCCTGGCATGGTGCTGATAGACTGTCCAGGTTTCACAGGCATACAACAATGAGGCCAGCACAATGGCTCCGTAAACCTTCAGTTTGGTAATCCATCTAATACCTCTTCTCTCCCACACTTTCCTTTGGAGCCTCTCAAAAACTGAGCTAGCTCTGGCAATGCATGTATCAGCCTCATCATCTATGTGTACGTCCCTGGAAAGTACACTACCAAGGTAAGTGAACTTACCCACAGCATTCAAAACTTCTCCATTTGCTGTAACCAGTGGTTCCATGGATGGATGGTGTCATACTGCCTGGTGGAGAACCTCTGTCTTCTTGGTGTTAATTGTTAGGCCAAAATTAGCACAAGCAGCAGAGAATCGATCCATTCTTTGTTGCATCTCAGCCTCAGAGGCTGCATTGAGTGCACAGTTTTCAGTGAACCACAAGTCAGGCACCAACTTTTCCTCTGCTTTACTCTTGGCTTGTAGCCTTTACAGATTGAATAGCTCACCCTCATTGTGGTAGCTGACTTTGATGCCCTATTCATCCTTATGAAGGCAGCCAACAACATTGCTGCCTTGAGAGCAAGTACACAGCTTTGTTTCACTCCATTGGTGACTGGAAAACCTGAGAACATCTTCCATTATTTAGAAACTGTGTAAGCATACCACCATGGAAATGGCTTACGATACTGATGAACTTCTCTGGGCAACCAAATGTTGCCACCATTTTCCACAAGTCCTCATGACTGACAGTATCAAAGGCCTTGGTTAGGTCAACAAGGGATCGTATAAGAATCCCCAGGCTCTCAGAAAACCATAGTCAAACAAAAAATATAGTTACCACTTTTCAGGAAATTGCGAATGAAAGCCAACCAGATCTAGAAGGAAAAGTGAAATAGGAAGAATCTGCCAGTGTCCTCATGAAGGAAACTCTGAAACGAAAACTCCCAGGAACATGCTAGCCAAAACCCAGAGCTTCCAGGTCACAGAAAAAGTACTCCAAGCTGCCAGAACAATATCAGATATCTGGACACTACAGCAGAGATCAGAGGGAAAATCATGGAATATGATATTCCAGAATGCAAAAGATAAATGTTTACATCCCCAAATGACAACCTGCAAAAAAGAGCCTCTAATAATATGGAAGATTTTTAAGTAGTGACGAAAATGACCAGAGATAAGTAAACACTTTGAAGTTGAAACACAGGAGTCATGAGAAAGCCAGAAAGGTCAATTCACTTGAATGATTGAAAGGGGCTAAACACTAACGAAATGCCAACATTCCAAGAGGGGAGAAAAGATACAAGTGTCCGTTCCAAACTGGGGTGTCTTCAAGGGTTGTGGAGGGGGTTCAGTAGTACAGTGGGCCTCAGGCTCATTCTCCTCCATTCAGATGGTGTGGAGAGAAAAGGGAAGAAAGAAAGAAAGAAAGAAAGAAAGAAAGAAAGAAAGAAAGAAAGAAAGAAAGAAAGAAAGAAAGAAAGAAAGAAAGAAAGAAAGAAAGAAAGAAAGGAAGAAAGGAAGAAAGGAAGAAAGGAAGAAAGGAAGAAAGATGAAATTGAATTGTTTTCATAGTTGGGGGAGCGATACAAACCTGAGGCAAGAGGCAGAGCAAGACCCATCAGGAGAGTTGACCACACCCAGGCCAAGAGCTTAGTGCCAACACTTATTAAACCAAATAGAGGAATGGGGCGGGGGAGGGACAAGGAGAAAGGAAAGCGGGGCTTCAGAGGGGAGCCTGTTGGGGAGGGAAGAGCCATCAGCAAAGCCAACTTTAGCTGCAGAGGCAGGATCATAAGTGACAATTAGAAAGACAGAAAGAAAATAAAAGTGCCAGTAATTGCAATTGGGGCAAGGGGAATAGAGGACAAACAGCAGCGTGGACTTCAATTATAGAGGACAAACGTGGGAACAAACGTGAGAAACATCCCTTCTCTTTCTCCACTTTCTTCTTGCAGGGGGAGATTAGAGACAGTAAATAGTATAAGGAAGTGGTATAAAAGAATATAATGGAGAAATACAGAATTAACAATCATAACTGTGACCACAAATGGGATAAAGTTGCCCATAAAATGGAATAAGTTAACAGTATGGATTTTAAAGCATTCCAGCAATATTTATTTATTTGAAACATAAACATATGTTTATTTGAAACATAAATTTATACAGAATGAAAATGACTTCTTGGAGCAGAATTTACTAAGCTCTAGGTGAACTCAAAAAAGGCTGGGCTAGCAATCATGACCAAAGACAAAGCAATGTCTTAGGAAACAGGAAAACTATATTACACTTAAAAGCAGCAGAGACAATAAAGTAATAGCAATAAAATTCCATGAATTGCATAGCATCTGAGTAAAGGAAAAGATAATTAGAGAAATTATAGAACAAATAATTATAAAAAACTTTAATAGTTGGAACCTCCATGTGCCCCTTTCAGGCCTAGAAAAATCTGACAACAATAAACAACAGCGATAGCGACAAAGACCACAAAAACAACAAAGAAAGGAGTCCAGAACCTGAAGAGAATTTTAGCAAATTTTAGAAAGTTAAATATCACAGCCATCTAGAGAACACTGAGTGAGAATAGAAGAAGTATACATACATTTGAGCATGACACCTTTACGAAAAGCAGCAAATGCCAATAAATATTAAACACGTCCTTTACTGACCACAATGCAATAAAAATATTATCAACAAAGTGCCTTTTCGAAAAAGATCTAGACACAGAGACTACATAATTGAATCCTAGAGAACTGGTGTGTCAAAGTGCAAGTTATCATAATAATAGATATTTCATCAAACAAAACAATGACAATAAGGTCACATACCAAAGCTTTCAGAATGCAGCCAAAGCAATCCTTCGTAAAAATTTCATGTTGCTAACATTTTCACCAATAAAAGAGAGAAAGAATAGACCAATGAATTGGGTGTGCAACTAAAAAATACTAGAAAATCAACAATTAAAACTGAACAATAAAAGAAGATAATTGAAATTATAAGTAGACAGAAGTTATTTCTAAAACTAATGAATTATTCACTGCTCTAATTTTAAAATGAGAAGAAAACCAAATTGCCCACATCAAAACATTAAAAGAATTCACAAATGAAGAAATTACGAAAATTATTTTGCTTAGCTATTTGTCAATATTTAATATGTAATTCATATGTGACATTATAATTATGATAATTTAAATGAAATATAGGAATACTACCAAAATATATAATGTTTAGATGAATGGAACCTCAAGTAGAGAATTAAAATAACTCAGTCTCAGAAAAAGAAATTGAACAAGTCAATGAAGTAACTCCCAAAGTGGGGGAAAGAACCTAGAAAAGATAGAATTGTTTACAAGCAAATTCTATCAAACAATTCATAGAACATCTAATTCCAATATTCATAGATTATTTGTAAAAATATGCAACAAAAGGATACTAGCAAATGCCTACTGCAATGGCCCTGATTCCTAAACCAGGGGGAGACAAGGCAGAAAATAAAAATAATGATTATTATCTCTAAGGAAAGCCAATATAAAATATCGATGAAAATATTAGAAAGAGACTAGATCATCCCAATATAAAGATTATACACTATGCCAGGTTAGCCTTATACCACAAATTCAGGGTCAGTTCAATATTGGTTAAATTATAAACACAATAAACCATATCAACAACAAAAAGTTAAAAATCCCGTTATTACATCACAAGGTGTGGAATGGCTTTTAACAAAATATGCAATATGCCTTTTTGTTAAAAAAAATATTTAAAATCATAGGAATAAATGAACTATTCATTAATATAATAAATAATATATAATACATATATGTATATAATATGGTAAATAAATATAGTAAATAGTATCTGTCTAAATCTCAAGAGCTAGCATTGTCTGTAATTTAGAAACATTTTTCCAATAAGTGATGACATCTTGTTTCCACCAATATTCTCAGACATGGTTTGGAAATGCCAACAACAGCAATAAGAAAAGGAAATTGAGGGAATAAGCCCAGGTAAAATGGAAACAAAGTTACCACTTATTACAAACGGATATAGTGATATAACAATGGAACTCCCAAGAAATTCATCTCAGAATTGATTGAAACAATATCTTTGACAAAGTAGCAGGATATAAAATAAGTCCATGGAAATCACCAGCCTTTCTAAATACTTCAAACAAAATGTAGCAGGAAGAAATTGGGTGGGATCCTTTCAAAATAACTTAAAAATGCATAAAATCATTGGTTGTCTACCTACTGAGACATCTGCAGAAACTATATGAACACAACTAACCTAGAAGAAGCTGGCTGGTGCAGTGGTTGGAGCATAGGATCTACAGTCAAGAAAACTCAAGTTCAAATCCAGCTTCAGACACTTCCTTGCTATATGACCCTGGACAGTTCACTTAACAGTGTCCTTATCTGTAAAATAGAGACATTAATAGCACCTACCTCTCAGGGTGGTTATGAGGATTAAATGAGATCATATTTGTGAAGTGTTTGCAAACCTTAAAGTGATACATAAATGCTAGCTATTAACAGTTAACTAAAAAAATGCTTTATAGAAATGCTGACCTAAATAATTGGATAGAGATTAAGTGCTAATACAATAAAAATGATAATGACACCTAAATTACTTATTCGGTGCCATATTAATGAATCTACCAAAGGAATATTTTTTAATAAGGTTAGAAAAAATAGTAACAATTCATCTGAAGGAACAAAAAGTCAAGAATCTCAGGAGAAATAATGAAAAAGTGGGAAGGAAGTGTTCCTAGCACTTCCAGATTTTAAATTACACTACAAAGCTATAAAGATCAAAACTCTGGTCCTGGTTGAAAAATAGAGAAGTTGGTAAATGGGAAAGCAGTCTGGCAGAAAGTAGGTTGAAACCAACATATAACACCATGTACCACAGTAAGTCCAAATGGATACATAACCTAGATAGAAAAGATCACATCATAAACAAATTAGAGGAGCAAGGAAAGAGATAGCTTAAATAATTATGGATAAAAGAAGAGTTCTTGACTAAACAAAAGAATTACAGGAGGTAAAATCAATAGTTTTCATTACACAAAACTGAAAAAGTTTTGCACAAAGAAAATCAATGCGCTAAAATTTGAAGGGAAGCACTTAACTGGGAAAAAAACCAAACCTTTCAACAGTGTCTCTACTGGAGATCTGACATCCTAGATGTATATAGGGAATGGATTCCAATATATAAAAAGAAAAGACAAGCGGTCAGAGTTTATGTGAATAAGCAGTTATCAAGGGAAGAAATCCAAGCTATCAACAACCATACCCCACCCCTCAAAAATGTTCCAAAAGTCATTAATAATATGCAAATTAAAGCAACTCTAAGCTTTCACTTTCTACCAGTCCAGTTACCAAAGATGATAAAAATAAAGGAAAATGACAAATATTGGAGAAGCTGTGGGAATATAGGCACATTAAGGCATGGTTAGAGGAGCAGTGAATTGTTCCAGTCCTTCTGGAAAGCAATTTGGAACTATTCCCTGAAATGTCACTAAACTATGCAGATCTCAAAGGAGAGCCCACCAATAGAATAGCATTATAAGAACAAAGGGACAGATTCAGAGAAACCTGAGAGACTTGTGTGAATTGATACAGACTGAAATGAAGAGAGCTAAGAAACCGTTTTATACAATAAAAAACAACATTTTAAAGAAAAACAACTGGGAAGGACTTAAGAACTATAATTAGTGGAATCATAGCCCATGACTCCAGAGGATAGATGATGGAATATGCTACCACAAGGTGGTGGACTACAGGTGCCAGATGGAGCTGTTTCCAGATGTGGGAAACCAGTGTTCATGATGGCAAAAATAAAAGGAAAGCTAGTCACAAAAATGCACTAAAGTCAATCCAGAGGAGAGGCAGAGAGCAAGACAGCTTTGAGACTACCAGACTGACTTCATCATTAGCTTTCCAAAAATCCAAGTTGTGTATAATTGCAGTTTGCCAATTCCCACACCGTCGTCTTTTCCTGTTCTTCTGTGTGCTCGTGTTTGCTTCTGTTTGTCAAGTTCAGGATAACAAAAAATAGCCTGAACCTCAGAGAGGTTGGCGCTGAGACACTCTGATGGTCTTTGTTCTCAGGGGTTAAGGCAGATACCTCCAATATGAGAGCAGATACCAAGGTTAGAGTTCCCAGAGCTGTGTGCTGGGAGACCTCCATTCAAAATGTTCGTCATCAGGCTACCTACGCGTTAATGGCTGCTGGCATCTAGCGCTGCCTGTCTGCAGTGGATGTTGCTGCCTCCTATTTGCTAAACAACAATTGGCATGATCCTGGGTCCCGAGTGCCTCTGCTGCTCCACAGTGCCAGCAATCAAGGGTATCTGTGCACCAAAGGTCAGCATTTCCACCTTCCCTCTGGCTATGGGAGGCAGCCCTCCCAAGTCAAAGAATCTACCAGTTGTCCTCATCACCTCCAAGGTGAGAGAAATTATGAAAAGTCGAAAACTCCAGGACTTTGGGGCCATTCCTTTCTTGAAGAAGGGGTCAGATTCAAAGAGGCCCCCAGAGCTTTGTGTCCTGGGAATGTGGGTGTGGATCAAGTCAGGCTGTGCTATCCCTGCACATGGGTGAGTGATGCAGGCCATAAGAGGATCCAGTTTGAAGAAGAGAAGATTTGGGGATGAGAAGACAGCTATCTTACCTTGCGGAGGAGGGGTCAGACTCAGAGCTAGGACCTGTGGGCAGGAGCCCCCTCAAGGAAGACAGAGAAACGGCAGCAGAGGCTTCTTGACAATTAGAAATGGATGAAGATGTCCTGGGCTGCCTTATCTATCACTAAAGGGGGTTCTCCTTCTTTAATTTTATTTTACTTTCTTTTTTTTAATTTAACAACTACTTACTTTCTCTCCCACACCCCCACACCCTCCTCCTCATGGAAGGAGAAGAAAGGATCTATCAATAAAGCATATGCCAAGCACCTACTACATACTGGAAAGAAGAGGAAATGCCTTGAAAAGTGCATGAAATCAAGCAAAACGAGCCCCTCCATTGGCCTCGTGTGAGACCCCCTTCGTTTATCCCCTTTTAGCCGGAAGGCTCTAGAAGCCTCCTGGCTCAGGTCAGGCTCAGACTCGATGTTCTCTTCCTCCATGACTTCTGGGAGGTTCTGGGTACTGCCATTTTCACCTCTGCCCCAGGCACAGGCAAGGAGGAACATTGGCTCAACTCTGCACACTGTGTGCTTTACACACATTACCTGGTTTGGGCCTTGTGGTCCCATTTTATAGGGGAGGACAGTAGAGTCCAGGGAGGTGGTGCCACGCCCAGCTATGCTGTCAGTAAGTGTCAGGGCTGGGAGCTGAGCTGGGTCTTTCCTGGCTCTAGGTTCAGCCCCCTAGGCAAGCCTCCTAATAAAGCTCTGGTTCTGTCGTCACCTCCAGAAATTCAGGTGGAGTCTAGGGCTGTGTACAGGGAAGCATTTAACCACAAAAACCTGACTCTCTGCCCTGGTGCCCACGTGGGTAAGGAAGGGGCAGAAGCCCAGGACAAAGAGCCCAAGGGTCCAAGTGGGACCCTCCCATGCCACTTCCCTATTTGTAAACTGCACCAAGTGGTCTCAAGGGCCCCTTCAGGCTCTAGAACCTGGCGTCCTCCTTCACAGAACTCACAATTGCCTCTGGTGTACTTGTACCTGCCAGTGGTCAGTGGAAAGATCTTGGCATGGTCTCCTCACTTCCCTCTCCTATCCAGAAGCGTCGTTCTCCTTCTGCAGCTGTGAATTTTCCCAGGGTGGTCACTGGGAGCTCTGGCCATTGGTGCTGACCTCACCTCCCAGTCTGGCCACGCGCAGATGCTGGACTCAGGCCCCTGGGAATGATGGCCATGGGTCTCCAGTGCCTGGATGAAATGGCCTCATTGGGCAGGTCTGTCTTTGGGCATCCCAGGGGATGGAGACCTTCTCTTTTTGGCCCAAGCCAAAAGCATTGCCAGGATTTCATCTTCAGTGATTTAAGCATCAGAGAAATGTGAAAGAAATTGGCCCCTCCCCCAATAAATAAGAGGCTTCATTTTTATCAAGCTTGATTTGATCACATTCTATTCTGGTGTCACTGGTACAGGGGCATCTTTCCCCCATGCAGTGTGCCAGGCCCATGACCCTGTGACAAGGCTGGCAATAGCCTCACTGTCACCACGGCAAGGGGAGGAGAGGAGAGGACATGGCTGCCTAGGGATGGCCAGCCCGGCAGTGGGGGCCAGGCGGGGATGGGCCAGGGCCAGGATCTCCTCTCAGAAGCCTGCAGAGGAAGCCAGATCAGCGTGGGGCGAGGCCTCCTGTGAGGGGATGAATGCAGGTTGGTCAGAGCCATCTGGAGAGTCCACACTTGCCCTAGAGGGAGACCAGGAAAAGGACAGGCTGTCACCATCTAGAACAGAAGGAATGCAGTATGGCCTGGGCGTCACTTTCTATCCCAAAGCAGAGCCTGTGGGCCTGGAGGCTGCTGGCAGGGTTTCTTTGGGCCTGACAGCCCCTCCTCTGGCCTGGGGCTCTCTCCTGGGCTGGGAGGGGCCCAGGTTGTCTCCAGAGCCACACTCAAAGCCCATTCTCATTCCAGGGGCAGTCCCCAGGGTGCCCCAAGGGAGGATGCACAGACTGACTCGTGAATCTCTGCACTTCCTCAGTTTGGTTTGCGTCTTTCCTTCCCCTTCTCTGCTGGGAATCATGCTGTTGCAGGTCCTCATGATTGCTGTTAGTGTATGCAACATTCTGCAGCCCCTGCGCCCTGGCCAGCAGGTCAGTGAGTGTGCCAGAATCTGCTTGCTGCCCCACCAGGGCTGCAGTGCCGCGTCAGGGAGATGGAGGAGTTGGGGGCAGTCCCCCCAAGCTTGCAGAAGTGGGCGGGCCTCGGGGAGCCTCCTGCTGGGGCAGGTGGCTCAGGTAGAGGCTTTTCCCACAAATAATTAACGTGGGCAAGTAGCTGCTAATTGCACATTTCAGGAATGATTTATGAGGCGGTGGAAGGGATCTCGTCGCGCTGGGAACGGCCACCATCCTCATCGTGGTATCAGCACAGCTGTGTGATGGGACGTGATTAATGAATGTGGGCAAATAGGGGCCGGGAAGGGGAGTGGGGGATGGGGGCTGCCTTCATGGCTCTGCCCTCTGGCCCCCACCCTGTCGCTGTCCACATGTGCCCACAGAAAATCTCCACTTGGCAAAGCTCTTTGCTCTGGGTCTTCATGAGCATCAGGTTCATCTATTTTTGATTGTTTAAACAGTGCTTATATCTGTGAAAGCCGAGCTGGTCCCAGAACTCTTCCCCATTTAAAACCTTGGCACAGTCGGGGAGGTTTTTAAAATCTCTCATGTCTGCTGCCCAGCACACACGTGGATAGGCCTTCATGGGCTGCCTAGGCACCTCCTGGATGATGTTTGGTCCACACCAGTCCAGGTGTTTCTTGAGGACTCACTTGGCTGGAAGGTCAGAGTGGCCCCTGTGTGTGTCTGGAGGGGAGGAGGGTCCCTCCAGAACAGGTGTCAGAGCCAGCCCCAGCATCCCTGGGTATTGTGCATGGTGTGAGGTGGACCTCCAGACGGACCTGGGTGGTAAGCAGCCTGGGCAGTGGTGTCCTAATTGGGAGGCTGAGCCTCTAACCTGTCCCTTGGCCTGAACTCAGGTTGACTGCAAGGTACCTCCCCTCCCAGGTGGTCCCAGAAAGTCCCAGAGAAGAAAGCCTGCAAGCCCCTTCCTTGGCACGGCCTCCAGCCAAGCCCTCCACAGCAATGGCTCACTCTGGCCTCTCTTCCTTTTTTGTAGCTCTTGGAATTCGACAAAGAGTTGTCTGTCTTTAAAGACAAGTTGTATGAACTGGACATCTCATTTCCTCCCAGGTAAGTGAGCTTCTCTGTCTGTCTTGTCCTGGCTGCCCTGCGTGGAAGCTGCTGCATGGAGTGGCCAGGCCTGGGTGGTGGGAGCTGACCTGTCACATTCTGGAGTGTCCTTTCCCTGGGAACAGGAGAAAAAGACTCCAGGGGCCTGAGGATGCCATCCTGGGGAAAGAATGTTCTTGGGGGAGAGAAAATGGCCTGTGCTGAGTTTAACCAAGAGGCCACAAACTTTTAAAAAAAAAAGCTTTGA
Source organism: Phalanger gymnotis (assembly GCA_028646595.1). NCBI lineage: Eukaryota > Metazoa > Chordata > Mammalia > Diprotodontia > Phalangeridae > Phalanger > Phalanger gymnotis. The sequence continues at coordinate 1,150,397 of CM053624.1, read as the reverse complement.
TCATACTTCAGGTAATCTGTTTTCTTTGTCACCCTAGGTAGTTTAAGCATTTAACAATATGATTCTGAGAAGTGGTCCTTAAGCTTCCCCATACTGCCCAAGGGGCCCCTGATGCCCCTTGCAAAAGGTTAAGGATCCCTGCTCTGAAGCGGGGGAGCTGCTCCAGAGGGTTTCCACTCCAGGACAGAATGAAGATACTCTGTTTTAGTCAATAGACTAGCTACACACAGACACCACATATAGTCACGCGCACCACACAATGCACATGCGTACATATACACACACCACGTGCACACACATACATATGCATGGTGCCCCAAAGAGAGAAAAGCAGAGACCAGGAGGACCTCAGATGCTTCGGGGCTTCCAGGAACCCTTGTGAATGGTGGACTTTGGAGACTGGGTTCTAGTTAAGTCATATGGTATGTGGGCTGCCTCTTCCTAGAGGACAGTGTGACTCGTCCATGGTCACACAATTTTATGCCCAGGTGCTCTGACTCCAAAACCAGCACTAGGGTAAACTGTGTCATGGGCACTCATCTGAAGGAACTGGGTAAGTATCAACTTAGGGCTAGGCAAGTAAACCAGAGAGTTGCAAAAGAAAGTGATCAGCTTGGAGAAGGGCCTGGAGGGGAGACACACTTCTAGTCCCATATTGGAAAGGCAGGGGAGGCCTGTCCTGTGGCAGAGGCAGGAGAGGGGGCTAACGTAGGATGGAATTGCAGAAGGATTTTGACCAATGAGGGTGTTGTCACCTCTAGTGCTTTAGAAAGGGATGAGAGCACTTCCCAAATGTAACCTCATTGATCCTCTCAACAGCCTTGAGAAGGGCTGTTAGCTCATTTTATACTTGCGGAAACTGAGGCTGACAGTGGTTAAGAAATTTGCCCAGTGTCCTGCAGCTAGGAAGTGTCTGAGGTCAAATTTGAACTCAGGTCTTCCTGTCTCCAGAACCAGCGATCTGGCCACTGCACCACCCAGCCAACTGCCTGTGGCTTTTATTCCCAAACTTTCTACTTGTGGACAGCAATTGGGGGGCCTCAGCTCTGGGGCAGGTAAGATGAGGGGAGGCAGTTCCCAAGCAGAAATACTGTACCCGAGGAATGGGTGTTGTGAATGGCTCTCCTCTGGGAGAAGTCTGGGTGCAAACCATGTCCATTCATCAAAACGAGGCCATGAAAAGCGGCTTCCAGTTTGGGCCCCAAGCTTGGCTTCTGGTTCCCAGCATCCTGAGCAAAGATTCAATGCTTTGAAAAGCAAACCCAAAGGGGCTGAGTGACCAACAGAAATGACCCAACCAGAAAGGTCCCAGCCCAGCAGGGGCAGGAGGGGCTGCACATCACCCTCTGGAATGGGTGGAGTAGCCCCACAGGGGCTTCAGATGGAGAATCAATCAGCCCCACTCTGGTTAAGCCTATGACAGAGCCCATGGTGGGGGGTGGGTGGGGGGGTGGACCCTGCCTTGCTCTCCAACCTAGCCTCTGCCCCTCGGGTCTCTCCAGGGAGTCACAGCCAGGGCAGTTTATAAGCTCAAAACAGTCTATTTTAAGTAACTGTTCCAATAAGGGCTGTGATTTCTGCCCAGGAAAGGTCTCACTGACTCCAGAGCCCAGGAGCCCCAAGATGATGACACAGTTAGAAAGAGGTGAGGTGAGGCCCCTATGCCTCCTGCCATACCAAAATGGGTTTTGGTTCCTGCTCTTTTGTAAGGTTGGGCTCTGGTGGAGACCTCCAGGCATCCTGTAACTCTAGCCACAGGGCTCACAGGCGGGCACCAGACTTTCTGTTCCCTTCCAGCAGCGGCATTATCTGATATTTTTAAAGCATGGAAAGTGGAAATGTCCTGCAGCAGCTGGGCCAGGCTACATGCCCCCCCCCAGGGGAGCAAGGTCAGAGAGCATATCGGGTAGGCCTGGCAGAGAAGTGGGGGACCACCAGGGCAGGATGGGATGTACACTGTCAGGTGCACTCCTCTGTCTTTGTCTCCCTCCTTCTCTGTCTCTGTCTCTCTGTCTCTCTTTCCCCCCACTCCCCACCCCAGGCGCTGTTACTATTTTATTTCTTTCCATAAGAAGGAAGCTCCCTGTGAGACAGCTACCCTGTATAAGGCCATTTCCCTACATGCCCCTCTCTGGGCGAGTATTTGGGCCTTTATTCTCCATCTGGAATGAGGCTACTCTGCCCATTCTGGAGGGTGCTGTGCATCCCCTCCTGCCCCTGCTGGGCTGGGCCCTTTCCAGTTGGGTCTTTCTGCTGGTCACTCAGCCCCTTTGGGTTTGTTTTTCGAAGCATTGAGTCATTGCTGGGATGCTGGGAACCAGAAGCTGAGCTTGGGGCCCAAACTGGAAGCCGCTTTTCATGGCCTGGTTGTGATGAATGGACACGGCTTGAGCTGTACAACATGACTATTGACTTGGAGTCCAGCATCTTGTGTAGCAGCCATTCTGTCCCTGTCCCCAGCTATCAAGGTGACATTGTCATTGGTAATTATGCTGTTCAAAGAGGGCAGTTGAAGTTGGGAGAGAGGAACACCCTCATTTCCCAGGCATCCCTGGGGGAAGTGTTCTGAATAGGTGGCCCTGAAAATTGCCCATGCCCTGCATCACTAGACCAGGTTGTTGCCCTGGTCCAGGCCTGGCGGCGGGGGCTGCTCAGCCTTCTGTCTCTCCCTGAAGTCACTGGCTGAGCTTGGGACCCCCGAAAACTGGCTCCTTTGCCCTCCTTCCCCTTTTCCGAACCACACTGGGCCACTGACATCCAGATGAGACTTCCAAGTCCCAAGCTAGACAAGCTTTTTGTATTTTCCTCACCTCACACGAGGCCATGGCAGCCCTACCCCTCGGAAGCAAATGCACCTCGGAATTTGAAAGACAAGCTTTGCACAGACCAGGCAGCGGCTCTGATCACAAGCAAACAGAGGCTTTGGGTGAGACTCCTGAGGGACTGGGCAGCAGCCATAATCAGGAAAAGTGCCTGGGGCATTGTGGGGAGCCCAGCTACAGGTGGGCGATTGTTCATTTTATCACCATTCCCCATTAATGATGGCGATTATTCTGGGAGCTGCCGCCCACTGAGATAGGCGCAGAGGTTGCACTGGCTCACACCCACCTCCTGGGTTTGCTTTCAGATAAGTGCACGCACAGTAATCTCCCATATTAATCATTCTCTTAAAGGGACTCTGGTTGTTTATCGGCCGTAAGCTGTCAGGCAGTTTCCTGGCCGGACATATTTTCAGGTCTCTGGCATCCCTCTGTCCTGGGTCAACCCCCTCCTTCCCCTCTGCTGGTCTGGCCCGTCTGCCTGTGTGGAATAACAATCTCCTTGGGCTCAGCTCACCCTGGGCTTGTGACCTTTCCGTTCCCACAAACGACTTTCTCAAATGGCCTTTGAAATGACGCATACGCTTGCTTCCATCCTCATTCTGAGTCCCACCACGGCCTGCAGGAGGCAAGGTCACTCACACTGGCTGGGCAAGGAATAACAAGCTTGCCTTTGGTGCTTCCATCCAGCGAGGCTGCCAGGATTTCATGCCCACTTCCCCCCTCCCAGGCCTCTCTGGCTCAGGCATGGAAAGGCCTGCTCTCATCCCTCACTCTGGCTGCCCCCAGGCTTCGGGAGCCCCCTACTTGTGCCTGCTTGGCCTCTGCCCTGTGAAGCTCCCCATTATCTTCTCAGAGAGCGCTGCCCTAGCAGGAACCTGAGACTCACACACAGCTGGGTCTGCAGTTTGCTGGAGCTGGTGAGAGGAGAGAGGACTAAGGAGCTAGGTGGCCTGCCATACAGCTTCTAAAGCCAGAGGGACCAGTAGAAACGATTATCAAATCTTTTATGGCTAGGGAAACTGAGGCCTGGGAGGAGAGCCAAGATCTGAACCCATGTGAACAGTGCCCACTGAGAGTAGCTGGCATGGGGGCTGTGCCCAGGGCTCCCCAACTAAGCACTGGTCTCTCCCACCTTACCACCTTTGCCCACACAGGTCTCCCTCCCTAGGATGCCCTAAGCACCACCATGACTTTCTCGGTTCTGAGGGCCAGATCCAATGCCGCTCGTCCATGGTGCCTCCGCGCTCACCTTGGCTCTGAGTTCTGCTTGTCTCTTGTTCTTCTCGCTGTCCCCTGGAGACCCTGAAAGGCTAGCGACTGGCCATGCTTGGCCCGCTTTCTTTTCTGGCAGTCCCTAGCACAGGGCCTCATGCCCAGGAGACCCTCCACAAAGGGCAGAAATGGAGTGGCTTCCTGGCCTCCATCCGCATCCCTGTGCAAACAAAGTGGCGTGTTCTGCACTGGGCACATGCTCCAAGACTGGAGCTGCAGAGCTCTCAGAGAGCTTACTTGGTGATGAAAGCCCCTTCTGGGGGAGACCCGAGCAGTGCTGGGATGCTCTGGGAAGGCACCCCCTGCCCTGCCTCCTCTGGGCCAGGCCACCCTTCAGATGAGAGCCCCTCAACCACCTCCGGCCCATCTCTGTCCTTGGGGATTGTTCTCTGCTCTCAGGGACTTGGAGAGCAAGCATTGCTGGGAGGGGGGTTGGGGCACCTCGGAGCCATCCCTGGCTGTTCTGGCTCCTCCCCTTTGGCCGAGGGGTCTCAAGGTCCATCATCTTCTCTTCCTCCCTCCTGGGAGCGGCCCCCTCACCCCATCCTGTGGAGTCTCCCTGAGGTGGGCAGAGTGTGCAGTACTGGTCCCAGGCCTGGTGAGTCTCCCTGTCCCTGCATAGCTAATGGGCCACCCAGCTGGGCTTTCCTAAGCAGGTTGCATGCTCCTTGTCCAGGGGGGCCCCACCAGTCAGGGCCCAGGCCTTCTCCACGGGCAGGCAGGTGGGACAAAAGCCCGGCTATGGGCAGAAGAGAAAGACCTGGGGAAGGAGGGGGCCAGAAAGTGAAGAAGACGCCACAGAGATAGAAGGGACGTCTCTACCACCCACTGGAAACAGGCATAGCCAGAGGTATCAGAGGACCAGAGAGATGACAGGACATTAGGGGTCACCAAGTCCTGCCCCTTGTTTTACAGATGAAGTGATGAGGCCCACAGAGGTCATACTGGCAGTGTGGGGTGAGAATTGAGGCCATGTGTCTTCACTTCGAAGTCCTTTCCCCTTTCCATTGGCCTGGACTGTCTCAGGGGAAGTGACTTAGCTAAGGACTCACAGAGAGTTAGTGACAAGGCCAGACCAGGGCCCAGGTCTTATTAAGCTGGTCACGATGAGGCTCTCCTTCCCACTGTATGCTCCCCTCCCCACTGTGCGCTCCCCTCTCCACTGTACGCTCCCTTCTCCACTGTGCTCCCCTTTCCACTGTGCTTTCCTCTGCCCACTGTGCATTCCCCTCCCCAGTGTGCTCTCCCCTCTCCACTGTGCTCTCCCCTGCCCACTGTGCGCCCCTCCCCACTGTGTATTCCGCTGCCCACTGTGTGCCCCCCTCCTCACTATGCTCTCCCCTGCCCACTGTGCTCTTCACTCCCCCCCCTACTCTCTGCCAGTTTCAACTCCAAGATGACAGTTTTTCCTCACTTATGCCCCTTCTGTGGGCTAGCACAGTGGTGCTTTTGCCCCAACAAGCTGGTGTTTGTGCCTGTGGGGAGCACAGCCGCCCCAAGCCCAGCAGGCTGACCAGGGCCCCCTGCTGCTCATAGGGGTCAGAGGTAGGGCCTGGCAATGCTTTTAGAGCACAGAAGCTTACCTAGGGTTCCTTGGCCAGAGACCTGGGGAGAGACTCTATGGGCAGAGAAGCAGGTTTAGTCTTCTTGGCAGATACTGAAGCCAGGTTCCTCTTCTCAGCCACACGGGCAGCATCGGCCCTTCAGATTGGCCCCCTGTGTAGGACATGGGATCTTAGATTGCATGAAGAGGGTTGTAGTCTCCAGGAATGAGGAGGCCCCCTGCTCCTGTGCCCTCTGCCCTGCTCTGCCTCCGCCTCTGAGGACCATGGTTCATTCTGAGTACCCCAGGGCAAGAAGGATGTCCAGAGGAGGGGGACTAGGCTAGGGAGGAAAGATTAGCCTGGACAAGAGAAGCCTCGAAGTATGAGGTAGCTGCTTTCAAGGAATAGATGAGGATGGTATGGAGGAGAGGGGCCAGACCCAGAAGCAAGGGGGAGGCGGGAGAGGCTGACGGAGGGTGGGGGTCAACAAAAGCTTCCTACTAATGACAATTGTCCCCAAAAACATCTAACTTACCCTTTGTGGAGATCTCCAAGAAAAGACAGGGTGGGGAGGGTGGGGTGGCACGTGCTAGTCGTAGGAGGTTCCTTTTCAGCATGGGTTGGACACAACCCTCCCTTCCAAATCTGAATTTGGCCTAGCTCATCTTCCAAGCCCCAGGCTAGACCAAAGGCACTGGCTTCCTGTGGGCCTGGGATCCTGGAACAGGGGAAAGGATTGACTTCAAAAGCTGGTCAGTCTTGCCCAGAGTTGGCCAAAGTTAGAAGACCTCCTGGAGCCCACTGCCCAGAAACTCCCTTAATCTCGGCAACTATAGCTGATCTCCACTGAAAGTGGGCCCTGAACACCACCTCCAAAACCTCCCCATTGATGGTGACCAGCCTGCCAGAGCAGGGAGGGCCAATAAGTGTGGAGGGGATAGGTTCCTACTGTGGAGGAGGCTATAGAGTGGGTCTCTGGTGCCTGAGCTGCTGTGGGGCCTAGGCACCAAGCAGAGATGTTGTCTTTAGCCCATATATCAGAATGGGGTGGGATCCCTCTGAAAACAGCCCCAGAGGAGTACCAGGAATGTGCATGGTCCTGGCCTCAGGAAGGGCTAGATGAGATGCCTCGGAGGGAGGTCCCATGACTCTAAGCATTGTGGGAAAGTCAGGAGGCGGAGATAGGAGCAGGTGTTTGTCTAAGGTGTCCAGGCCTTCAGGTGGAGGAGGGTGGGGTACAGGGCTAACTTAGAAGAGCTGTGTTCAAGTCCCACCACGAGGCAGGGGAGGCTGAGTGTGGTTCACTGCCAGCTTGGGCTTCCAGAGGAAATGGGCACTCTCTGGGTCAGCATCTAGCTCCTGTGCATGATCTTGTGTCCAGAAAACAGGTTCCATCTGAGCCCCAGCTCCTTGCAGCCCTGGCACCTTGGGGAACCTCAAGGCCTCTAGCCCCCACTTGCCTCCCATCTCAGGCTGGAACTACAGCGAGGAGCACCTGGGAGCTGCCAGCATGAGTACCACGCTCCAAATTAAGCTGTACTTGCTCATGGCAGTGGAGCGGCAAATTGAGTTCTCATGGCATGTGCTGGGAACAAGGGGAGCTGGGCCTGATGAGCTGTAAAAGGCCAGGCACATTTGTGGGCAGGGCCAAGTCTCTGATGCTCCAGCAGCCCCCCCTCCCCGGAGTCTCTGAGATGGCCCCACAGATGCCGTTTACCACCTCATGCTGGGCACTAGTGCAGAGAGCAACCACTGCCTTGGAGCTCCCCTCAAGCCTGGTCCCCTCCTCCGTTAATGGGGTAGGGGCTGGATCCCCCACCATGTTCTCAGGATGTTCGGTTTGTTCCTCCCCCAGTGGCTGCCTTTACCCATGCCCCAATTCTAGGGCCTTCCCTCTGAGAGTCTTTCCAGCTACACTTTGTGTATCTTGCATGGACGTGGTATCAGCCCATTAGACTGGGAGCTCCATGAGGCCAGGGACTGATTTCACCTCTCCTTGTAGCCCAGTGCCTGCACATAGTAGGTGCATCATCGATGTTTCTGGCTGGCTCTATGCTTCACTGCACATGGAGGGACATTCTGCTTGCATCTCTCAGGCACCTGGAGCCCCTCGGAGATGCCACAAAGTCAGATCCTTCCAGGAGCATTAGGCAGATGCTCGGCAGACCCAGGGGCAGGTTCTTTCTGCCCCTGTGCAGCCACAAGGATTCCAAGGTGTCCTTCCTACAGTCAGGTTTTCTTCTTCTTCAAGGAGCCACCTTCCCCTGTACACCTTACAGCCAGTCCGGTCCTTCCTGGGGTGTACAGAGATGGCCCCTAGAGCAAGGTTCTCTGCGTGTTGGTTAGCAGCCATTTGCTAAGCACCTACTATGTGCCAGCCACGCTGCTCTAGACACAAAAGGGGAACAGATCCTGTCCTCAGGGAGCTCCAAGTTAGTCAGGCTATCCACATATAAGTAAATCCAAAATTCAGTCAGAGACAATACAAGGTAATTTGGTGAGGAGTCACCACTAGCACCTGGTAGGGTGAGGGAAAAATCAGGGGAGGCTTCATGGAAGAAGTGGCCTTAGTGGCTTTGATGGAAATGGGAGTCTAAGAGATGGAATTGAGGGAGGACAGAACTCCAGGCAGGGGGCATAGCCAAGGCAAAAGCAAGGCAGTGGGAAATGGAGTTTCATGTTGAAAGAGCAGCCAGAAGGCTGATGTGGCTGGTCCAGAATGTTTACAAAGGGATGTAGTAGATAGGAAGCCTGGAGAGGCAGGTCAGGACATGGTAAGGAAGGGTGTTAGGTGTCTAGCACAGGAGCTTGGATTTTTCTCTTAGAGACAGAGACAGAAAGGAGGCATTGGACTTTTAGGAAGATCACATTGGTGGTTTTGTGGAAAATGGATAGGATAGACAAGGGATTAGAGATGGAGAGCGGGGCGGCCCATCCGGAATCTGTGGTGAGAGGTCCTGGGTGAGAGGCCAGGAAGGCCTGAGCTCCGGCAGTGGTCAAAAGAATGAGTGAGCAAATGAATGAAAGTGTTGGTTAAGTGCTTGCTGGGGCCAAGCACTGGCTGAATTCCTGGGGAAACATTAAAGAAAGACAATCCTTGCCCCCTGCAGTTCACATTGGGGGTGGGTGGAAGTCACCACATGCAGGAAGATGGAAGGACAGCACCCCCTGCCCCGCACCCCCAGAGAAAGCCTGGGCTGATGCAACCTTCATTTCCATGAATAAAATGGTAGGGCTGCCTGATGGGCATGGGGAGGAAGGGATAGAGGCAAAGTGTGGGAGAGGCAGCCAGAAGAGGGAGTGAGGCCGGGGCCAGTGGCCTCAGAGTCATCAGTATAGGTGAGGACTAAAGCCATGGGAGCCAATGAGGTCATAAAGAGATGGAGTATAGAGAGAGCAGAGAAGAGGGGCCCAGCCAGAGTCTTGTGAGAACAGCCACAACGATGGGCAGCAGATGGATGATGAGCCCGCAAAGAAGATGGAGGAGCAGCCAAAAAGGTAGACAAATCAGGAGAGGGCAGGGTCCCAGAATTCCCAAGAAGAGAGTACTCGAGAGGGGGCAGTGAGCAGGGTCAAAATCAGCATCGAGGTCAAGGAAGGAGAGAAGAAAGGGTGGAAGAATGGATGGATGGAGGGAGGGAGGGATGGAAGAATGGGTGGATGGATGGAAGAATGGGTGGATAGATGGACAAATGGATGGAGGAATGGAAGAATGGGTGGATAGATGGAAGAATGGATAGAGGGATGGAAGAATGAGTGGATGGAGGGAAGGATGGAAGAATGGGTGGATGGATGGAGGGAGGGAGGGAGGGATGGAAGAATGGGTGGATGGATGGAGGGAGGGAGGGATGGAAGAATGGGTAGATGGATGGAGGGAAGGAGGAATGGAAGAATGGGTGGAGGGATGATGGATGAATGGATGGAGGGATGGAAGAATGGATGGATGGATGGATGGATGGATGGAAAGATAAGTGAATGGACCATTTTTTAAGCATTCACCATGTGCCAGGCCCTGCACAAGCTCTAAGGGTATCAATACAAATGGAAGAGTCACTGAACTTGAAGGGGGTGCAGTGCATAAAGGGGAACTAGAAATCTCAGGGTGCGTTTGTGTGAGAGAAAAGGCCTGTGGATCAGGCAATTAAGAGAAAGCTCAGGAATTTAGAGATGGGGCCATGCTTGCCCGCCCCCCTTCACAGGACCCAGAGTAGAGAGCCAAACTGCCGAGTCCTGTAGACATGGACTTAGCTGGCAAGGTCAGTCCAGGGGCAGCCTCTGCTCAGGACTTGTTCTGCTCAATCCCTTCCCCTCCCTCCATGCAGATCAGGTTTCTGTGACAGGGGAGGGGGGTCGGGTGCTTGACACCAGCAGCCCCTCGCCTTGCACTGGCTGCTCAGAATTCTCTGCTTTGGCAAAAATATTTTTTAGTGCCTATAAATGACTAAGGGGAACAGTGTGCTGTAGTGAAGAGCCCTAGATTAAGCATCTGAAGACCTGGGTTCAAATCTTGGTGCTGGCCTTTATTAGCTGGATGACTAGGAGCAAGTCTCTCCCCATTTCTTGCCGCAGTTGGCTGGGGCTGGGCCCCTCCTGTTCTGTCTTATTGTCCTAATTAAACACTTCCCGCAGATTTTGGCCTCCTGACAATCAGCACCTTCCCAGAGTAGGGGATTGGCCTGCCTTGGTAGGGAGGTAGGGAGCTCCCTGTCCCAGGAGGTTGTCAGGCCGAAGCTAGACAAGGGACAGCTGCTTGTAGAGGAGGTCCTGTTTGGATGTGGTTTGGCTCTTCCAATGCTCTCAGGAACAAACAGGCTGAGGGCAGAAGGGGCTTGTCCACGGATGCTCAGGTAGTGGGTGACAGTGTCAGGATTCGAATGCACGTGCTCTGACCCTCCCCCCCCCCCACCGCCCAGGCTGGCCGCTTTCTTCTTTCTGCCCTCAGGGTGTGGCCATGGGTGTGCAGGGGCATTCCTGGGGCCAGGGGGTCATGCCTGCCCACAAGCCCCTGGCTTGTGGACCATCTCAGGGATGCTGTGGCTGCTGTCTCCGGTGTTGGGTTGGGGGTTGTTTCTTTTCCCCTTCTGGTTCCCATGAAGCTGCACAAACATCAGGACTCCTGAGCCCTCCACCTTGGAGCCCCTTGGCTTTCTGCCCTGTGCTGTCCAGGGTCTCAGCCTCCCCACTGGCTGGACAGCCCAGCCCTTTGGGTCAGTCACTGTGTTGCGAAGACCCCTTCCTCTGACCCCTGGTCCTGGGCCTCCTCCAGCCTGACTGGGAGGCCTCCTCCCCTCCTCTTCCTCCAGCTTCCTCGGGCTGCATTTCTTAGAGCTTCTGCTCTCTGAGAGCAAGGATGGTACTTTACCTTGACATTCCCAGGGCCTAGTACACAGCAGGTAAATAATAAAAGTGCCAAATCTAATTGTGGCTCAGTCTTAGGCTGGCTAAACAAAAGAGACGAGATTTGCTGAACATGGGGTGGGTGGGAGTGAATCGTGATGACGTGAGATGAGGTGGGAAAGCTGTAGGGCTGGCTCGGAAAGCCCCTAGCCCAGAGAGGGAGGGGGAGGGGAGCAGCACAGGGGCCTCGGATCCCCCTGACAACAAAGTGTGCTGCCACTCGTGGGCCCCTGGGGTGGGGCAGGCCCCTGAGGCCACCCAAGGCTCCAGCACCGTGGTGGTAACTGTCTTCCCTTTGGTCTCCTTCCAGTTACCCATACAGTGAAGACTCGAGCCAGGGGAAGCAGTACATGAACACCCGGTGTCCGGCGTGGTGTGACCGGATCCTGATGTCCCCGTCAGCCAAGGAGCTTATCCTGAGAGTGAGTACCAGTGCCCCATCCCTGGCAGCTCCCACTATGGGACAAAGTGGGGTGGGGTGGGGTGGAACCCACATGATGGAGCCAGAGTAGACATACACACTCTCCTACCCAGACACCCCTACACAAGTACCGTGCACACTCACACATTCATACACAGATACCCCGCGCGCACACACACACACACACACACTCCCCTACCCAGACACCCCTACACAGATACCACACACACTCACACTCGCCCACACACATTCATACACACACACACACACACACACACACACACACACTCATATACAGACACTCTTACACAGATACTACGCATGCTCATACTCACACACACAGACACATACTAACACTCATACACATGGACACCTGTGCCCAGACACACACTCACGCCCTTATCACTGAGCAATGACAGAGGGTGGAGAAGTGAATGGAGCATTTCTTAAATATTCATGGAGTGCCAGGCTCTGTGCAAGCACTTAACGCATCAATACAGACAATCCAAGCCAGTCCCTGCCCTCAGAGAACACCCACATACACACATGTACACACACACACACACACACACACACACGATATACAGATACATACCAAATGCACATGCACACAGATACACACTCACTTGTACCCAGACTCACACCACACACAAATACACACAGATGTCACACACACGCACCCATGTGCACACACCCACATACACACATGTACACACATACACACACCCCACCATGTCACCGTGGCTCACTCAGCCCCCTCCCTGGCATAGTTAGCTCAGTGACCCAATGGCTGTTGTTGGTTAGAGCGCATTTGGGGGACGAGGGGATCTCAAAGCTCAGAGCCGTCTCCTGACAGGACCAAGTCCAGATGGAGTGGACAGTTTCTGAATGGGCCCAGAGACTCTGCCGGTCCTGGGAGCAGCTGCAGGGACTGCAGGCCTGCAGGGGCAGGAGGAGGGGTCCTCCTTCACATGGGCCTGTGTTCTCTGGATCTGCTCCTCTGCTCTCAAATGAGAAGCCCGCAAATGCCATGAAGCTGCACCTCAATCCAGCAGCAGAGCCCCAAGCTGGCCTGCATTCGAGGCCAGGGTCTTCACCAGCTCCCCTGAGGGGCCTGGGAGTCCTTCCTAATCTGTAGAATAGGGGAAGAAGCAATCCCTCACCCCTGCCTCTGACTACCCCAGTGACCTTGAGCAAGTCACTTCCCCAATGTGTGCCTCAGTTTCCCCATCTGTAGTGTGGGGTTCCTGTGGGGAGCAGACAAGGGAGTGGCCCGATAAGCGCCGGAGGGAAAGGGCAAGGTGTGCAGTGCTTCTCTGCGCCTCAGCCAGTGTCTGTCTCTGTCTCTGCCTCTTCCTCTCTTCTCCCCAAGTGCACAGGTTGCATCTCAGACTGGATGGCTGAGGAGGGGCCATCTCCCGAGCTCCCTGCTCTTCTTTAAAAGTTGCAAATGAGTCATTCTTTGGTGCTAAGGCCACTTTTCAGATAAAGCGTCAGTTTTAGAAAATTGCTTAATGATGGAATGCAGTGAATTCTGGGAAATGCTCAGGTTTCCTGCTCTGTCTGCCAGGGCTGGTCAGGCCCCCACTTTAACCTGGAGGGAAATGTTTGTCGTGAAACACTCCCAGAGAATCAATACCTGGATTGGTGTTGTCAGCTTCTACCTTGAAAAATCATAATTAAATACTTTAATTCATCATAGACAGAGCAGTCTGACATCCAGGCACCCAGTGAGCAGATTTTCAGAAAGCATTTTAGAGCAGCAATGTCCTGCCTGGAGGCAGCCTGGGGGCTGCAGGCCGCCAGGCTGGCATCCCCCCTTCTACACTGCAGGGGAGCCTCCAGAACGCCCCTCCTCCGCAGACCTCCTCCTCCATCCCCGGCCGAGACCAGAAGGAGGCATTCTTTGGGACGTTTGGAGCAAACCTGCCAGACTGGAGCATGAGTTCGATCCAGCCCTGAGCCTTTCCCTCTCTGGGCTCTAGCCTCCAAATCTGACAAGTCAGCATTGGGGTAGATTTGGTCCTAATCTCGGCAGCGTTGTGCTGGGGCGGGGGAGGGGGCTGTTGGGCTCCAATTAGCCCCCGGCACTACCTGGCTCAGCTGGTCCGCGCCCCTCCCCCGCCGTGCGCACGTTCGCGAGGCATTACAGATTGTACAGACACGGGGCCTCATCGATCATGCCACGCTCGGTTACCTCGCCATCATGTTACGTTCTGCTTCCTGGGCCCTAACACACCAAAGGTTGCCCAGTGCGCGGGAGCGGCGGCGATGCCTGAGAGCGCGCGGTAATGAATGCTCGCTGGAGTGGTCGCTGTTGCTGCTGCGATTTGTTTATCTGTCGAAAGATTATGCAGTCGGAAATCCACCCTCCCGGCTGCCTCGGTGAATTATCAAGTTGCTTTTGACGAATGCGCCCCCCCCACTACCACCACCACTTGCGTTAGTGGCGGCGTCGTGGGCCCGAGATATTGGAAGGTGTTCATGCGTGCCCCACAGAAGGTTGGCTTGTTCCACTCTAAGGCCCCATCGAGTAACCCTGACCTTCAGCTCCACAACGGCATCAAAGATAATTCAGTTTTAACTTTATCGTCGTAAATGCTGCTGTTTATTTTATTCGAGCCTTGCCGCGTCAGACTTGACTGACCACACCTAGGACAAACCTCCAATGTTTCCTCTTAAACCAAAGCATCCTAAGGCTGACCTTCGCAAGACCTCCTGGACTCTAGAGTCCCAATGGTGGGAACCTGCGAGCTCGGCCAGCGGACCTTTCCAGATGCAATTAACGTGTACAAATTGCTTTGTGTAGCGGTATGAGAACTCCCTCCTTCCTGTGCCGGCTTCGTGCCACAGGCTGTCAAAATCAGATTAAGGAGAGAAAATGACAAAAAGATGAGCCACTTCAGTTATGCAAGTCAGGGTTTTATCATCCGTGAGATAGAAGAAAACAAAGCGAGAAGAAAGTTCAAACTTGAATGGAGTTTTGTTTCTTTTAAATCATAGTTTAGAATCCAACTCAGGTGTGCTGGTCTTGCCTAGCCCAGCAATACACCAAGCTTCCCAGCCCAGGTAGGCTATGCACCTGTGACTCAGATGCTGGCCCCCTTCCCCACCTGCCAAGTCACATGTGTCATCTTTGTGAGGTCCGGATTGGGGTGAGCCTTGCCACTTCCACAGCTCACAGCAAGCAGGAAGGAGCTGGGGTGGAGTGGGGGGCTGAAAGCAGGTGGTTAATGGGCATCTGATGAGACCCAGGCCAGTCTGAGATCCCCCAGGAGCAGTGTAGACCTCTTGGACTGCCTGGGCTCCCTTGCAGTTTCACTGGGCCAGGCCCAGGGACTTGGACTGAGTCTCCAGGGCCTCAAAGCTGCCCAGAACCCTAGCCCAGGGACCAGCCAGCAGGGGAGAGACCCTAACTAAAAGTTGACCCAGATTTTCTGTTGACCATTCACATCCATAAATAAGGTTTTAAAAATCACTTTAACTGTTCTATAAGGTAAGTCCCTAAATCTTTTGCTGGTGGGCCCTAAAATCCCACATCCACCTAGGGCAGGGGGCTCTCATTTTTTATTAAAGCCCCAACATGTTCAGGAGAATGAGGTGGGTGGAGTTACATCTCAGGCAGGGGGAGTAATCGTTCCCATGTTTGTTTCTGTTATTAATTCATTTTTGAAGCTCCTATTACGTGACTGGTCCTGGCCTCTACTAAGGTTCTCCAGCAACGCCTTTGGTGTGGTAGAATAGAATCTTACCTCCTGCCTTGCTGGCTCCATGATAGAGATGTCCAAGGCAGAGTCAAGGCCAAAGAGATGGTGGCCCTGTCTGGAGGTGGGCAGCTGCCAAGCTGGGCTTTGGGGGGCCTTCCTTGGGAAAGCAATCCTTAGAAGTGTGGCATGGCTAGTGTTTGCCTGAGCACTGGCCTTGTTCCAAAGGCCTCGGTGGTGACCTGGGCGACTCAGCAGCCCCAGCCATGGTAGGCCCACAGTCTCTGTGACTGCTTTTGTCATGACTCAGCTGCTGCTCCTCCAGACTGACCCACCCTTTCACCTTTTTGTCTTTTCCTAGTCTGAAAACGATGAGAAGATTGTGACCTATGACAACATTGGACCCAACGTCTGCATGGGAGATCATAAGGTATTTAAAATTGCCACCCACAAGGCTTGCGAATGCAGGCAGATGGGTGCCCACTCCGAGAAGGACACAGTCATCCTTCTTAGCTCTGTGTGGCTGAACTCCTAAAATTCTCCTTAAGGCCTGAGGTCCCAGGAGCCGGGGGGTCGGGCGGTGGGGCTTACAGGTGGGAATGTTCCCTAGATGGCAGATCAACCACACAAGAGCATTTTCTAGAGGATTTTTATTCCCCCTCCCATATGAATCCACATATTATTTGAATTGTGTTTGCTTGGGTCCAGTTTCTATATCGTCTCACAGTGTTAGGTACAAGAGCAGTTTGTCCAGGCCTAAGCCCCAAGAATACCTTATTAGGCCCCCCAGCCCCTGGCCTGAGGTGCTACCCAGTGAAATGTCTCTCAGGACACAAGAATACACCTCCCAGATAACTTGTATGGAGCCATGAGGTAAATAAAGCAGGCCAGCTTGTTCCCCTCCTCCTTCCAAACGCAGAGGCAATGGCACCCTTTTCTTCCTAGCGTCTTTATGAACAGCCTGTCTGTAGCGCTGCCCGGTGCAAACAAGAGAGGTTTCATTAGAGGCCCTTTCTTTGCTTCTGTCACATTATTGGTGAATTAACTGGGAATTCTCAAGTTGGGGCTTCCTCCCTCTGGATGTGGCAATGAGACCTTTGTTATGAAATAAAAGGTTGGTCTCTTCTCAGGCAGTCCTTTGGCTACTGAGATTAAACATTAACCATGAGGAGCCCCTTGTCCCGTAAGCCTGGGGTGGTGACCCCTCAGCCTCACCCCTGCTCTACCGATTGACAGGCCCCTGCCCCATTGGATTGGACTGGATTGGATGAGGGCCCTCCCCTGAGAGCTGGGTGGGAGGAGGGGAGGGATGGCAGCAGTTCTGTAGCCAGGGTTCAGCTCCGAGCCAGCGGCTGGGCTCCCGCTCTCTGGCCACGGCTGGACCAGGCTCAGCCTGCACGGGCTCAGCTCACACTCGGCCCTGATGGCTTCTCTTCTTCCTCCCCACTGCAGCCGGTGTTCCTGTCCTTCCGCATCGCTCCGGGGGCAGGTAAACCCAGTGCTCATATGCACAAGTGTTGTGTCGTGCAGTGACGTGTCGGTAAATATCCCTTTATTACATCCCCCTTTGCGATGCAGCCTTTCCTCCTGCGTGGGCTCTGGGCTGACGCACGCTCCTTCCCCAGCAGGGAGAAGATGCCAGCGGAACGAGAAGCTCTTTCGGGAGACTGCCTTGTAGCCTGCCAGGAGGAGGAGGAGGAGAAGGAGAAGGATAAAGCAGTATACTGAAACCCATGCTATTTAACAGCTGTATTGATAGTCCTGAGTGCCACCTCTGTAGACTGCTGGCCACACACTCTGCTTCGGCACCAGGACGCTGTCCAAGGAGATCCTCACATACCTCACTGTCTTGTGTGTTCCTGTGATGTCCAGTAGAAATGTGGAGTTTTTAAATAAGTCACAGTCCTGTTGCCAAAACGCTAATAGACTGCAGAAATAGTCTGCACTATAGATTTCACCGTTTTCAACTCTTACCAATTGTTGGCCGAGCCCAGGGAGTGGCCAGCGGCAGGTGTGTGTCCACTGGACTGTGTAGATAGATAGCAATACTTAGCGATGGCGCGCTCTTGCCGCTGGCTCAGGGGAGCTCGCCTTCCCGCTGACTCGGTGATTTTTACCGGTAGGCCTTGTGTTTCCCCAATTCCATGTTATTTACTCTACTGCCATGGTCCATGGTTTTTTGAATCACACCGCAGCTGCTTTCCATTTTTATATATATATATATATATATATATATATATATATACATATATATATATAAATATAAATATATATACTTTTTAAAAATAATTTATAAATCTTACCAAAACCTATGCTAAATAGACTTTTCGGTCTGAATGCCTGTGAGTGGCGTAGTTAGCCCTTCATGTTGGAGCCCAAGGTTGATTTAGTTCCATACATACCAGCCACCAGAACCTTTAGAATAAACCCCGTGCATCCCTGTGCCCCTTGGTGGGTTAGAAAAGATGAGACCCTCCCCTAGCCCTCATATGGTAATCGACCTCCTCCTTCTGTGCCCCTTCAGGATGGAATGTGATGTGATAGCTAGGCTGGGTGGACGGGTGTCCCCTTTCCGAATTTTGTGACCCATTCCAAATGTCTTTGCTTTGTCACTGTACTTGGTGCCAAGTAGTCTCGATGACAACAGTAACATTATGGAATAAATAAAAGCAACCTCATCTGCTTCGGGTAGGAACTGCTTCTCACTGTAGGTAGGTCTGAAGTTTTAGGAACCCGCCAGCCCCTGCCCCTGCCCAAGGCAAACCACTCTGGACCGCCAGCCCACGAGCTCACCTTATGTCTCCAGAGGTCTCCTCTCCCCCACCTCCTTAGTCCCCCACCTCAGCTCGGTACAACATTCAAAGGCGATTAGCGAGTCTGTTGACGAAACACAAGTGTGGGTTTTATGGATTCCACGTCGAACACTACAGAGCTCACGGACCGGGGGCGGGCATTTGCGGGCAATGGATGGGGCAGAAATCACTACAATGCTGGTGTGTCTGTGTCCGCTGACAGGATTTGTTATATTGCTAGCACTGCCGGATTTGGGCGTGCGTGGCTCTGAAGGGGGAGAGAAGCCTCCGCCTGACCCGTGGCCAGCGTAGCGTGCTCTGCCGCCATTTCAACGCGGGTAATTTTCTTGATCGTGAATTTCACTTATGAAATAACTTGGAAGGCCTTGAGAAATGAGAACTCTGTTCTCAAGCAATAAAGTTGATCTTGGTGACAATGTTTGTTTCCGTATTTTGTTTTCTTGCTTACTCAGGAGGCCCAGACAGGGCAGGTGGCATTTCTTCCACTACTATTAAAAAGCAGCAGAGATCTGGCCTCTTTGTGGCCAGACAGCTGATTTCAGAGGGGTCCCCGATTTTGAGGTTGGGTGAGAATGTTGTGGGCAGCCTGTAGGAGGCACACAGATTTCTATGGAAGGGGCCAAGTGCCCCAGGGTAACCCAAGGTACTGGGGACATGGCGAGGAGGGAGGAAGAAGAAGGGGAAACCATGGCTGGCCACATTAGGGGCCCCCTCCCCGCCATGGAGCCCCAGGTTTTTGCAGACCCCTCTCCTTTGCTCCATCCCAGCAGCCCTGTATGGATCATTGGCAGGCATCGCTGGGCCCACTTCAGGGCACATGGTACAGCCTCCTCTGGAAGCCAAGTCACCTGCTCAGGGCCCTCCTGTACCATGGCCTGACCATCAATGATGGGAAATCCTCTCATGGCCCTACTCCAAATAAACCTTTCGTTTGGAGAGCAAGAGACTGCTAGGGCCCACATGAACCCCCAGGCATGTTGACGAAGACAAGAAGTAAACACAGACCTTCTTGGGGCAAAATCATCCTATTATTTCAATTCATCTCCGGCATATTCCAAAGTGATTCAATTAGGGGTAATTCCTGGTTTCAGAAATTCCCAGCTTTCTCTCTTGAGTGGGTACATGTTTGTGTATCCTGCTTCCTTCAGAGGGATTGGGCATCTCCCATGACCTGCTCTACAAGAACCCTGAAAATGTAAGAACACCAGAGCATTGCTGTAGCACTGTCTAGCCAGTGAAGTCCGAGTACTCACAAGCTGCTTTGGCCAAAATAACTGTGCCTGGGAGGCCAGAGCTTCAGCAAGCTGGACCACAGATAATCAGCCTATCACTGGGCCCAGTTTGATCACCCACTCCCTCCTGGAAGAACTACCAGGGCCAACTGTCCCTGAGAGAAGCAGCCTCTGAAGGCTCCTCTTCAGTGCCACCTTCCTGCCTTCTCTCCACTTCCATAGCCTGCTAGCCTCTGCTCCCTCCTTGGAGCCAGCATTCTGCCCAGCCCCCAGAAGCCAGGCTGATGGAAGACATGGGCAGGAGAGGTGAGGGCTTCTCCCAGCTCCCCCAGGACTGCCTCCTAAGTGTTGAGTCCTTGGCCCTGAATGTGGGCTTGGGGCCTCAGAGCTGAGCAGGCTGCCCCAGTGTGTTCCAAAGGTAACATAGGGGTGAAAGCCAAGATTAATTTCTAAATGGATTCATTTCATCTTATGTGGATTCAGTGTAACAATGCGTGCACTAGCACACACACGGTAATTAGCTAGCAGGCTAAAAGATGGGGTGTTTTCATCATCACATTGAAATTAATCAGCCCACAATGGGCTCCTGGGCAGGAGCAACAGTGGCAGTGGTGCCCAAGGCTCCATGTCACCAGGGCCTGAGACAGCTCCAGCTGCTGGGGGCGGGTGGGGGGGGATGACACACATCACACAGGCAGAGTATTCTAAGAGTGGTAGGTGACCTTCGGGGTCAGAGAAGCCCAATGCGTCAGCCTGGAGCTGATGGTAATACCAAGGCCCACGGACATTGAGTGACTGCCCTAAGGTCAGACACAGTGAACAGGTGGCCAGAACCCTGACTCTCAGGTGAACTAGCCTAGGTGACCCTTCTCTAGAAAGTGATGTGTCCTAAGGCTGGGCCCATTCAGGGGAGCAAACAAAGGGAGGGGAGGTTAGTTTGAAAAATTTTGTCCCTTTTGCCTTTCCCTTTCTAAAGCATGGAAAGTCATTTCCAATGACCTGCAAGAGAATTTGGAGATTTGCTCAGTTGGCTCCAGCACTGCCCAAGTCGGGAAGGCTCATCTTCCTGAGTTCAAATCCTTAGACAACAGCTGTAAGTTTGTGAAGTATAAGCCCCACCCCTTCCTTACCTGGGGTTCGGGAAGTATAAGCGCACCACCCCCCACCCTCCCAGGGAAAATAATTGTGCCCCACCCAAAAGCTTTCCCCCATCCCCTCTCCTCCCCTCCTGCCTGAATTGAGAAAAGTTAGCCCTTTAAACCATCCCCTGGCACCAGAACCTCAGCCCAATGGTCTGGCGGTAGCCTGGGTTCTAATCCTGCCTCTTTACTTCTATGACTATGGAAGCCACATCTTTCTACTAGCCTTAGTTTCCCGGTCTGTGAAATGGAGATGATGATGTTGGTGCCGCCTGCCCCCAGAGGGGCTGACGGGGTCCAATGAGCCCTTGACAGATGGGACAGGGACCTGAGAATGTCCCCTGCGATGAGCATGGGTGAATGGGACACAGGCAAGAAGACAGGGGCAAGGAATGCCAGTTTGGCCCAGCTTTGCACCAAGTCACCACTACGCTAGGCTGGGAAAAAGCTAGGAAAGTGGGATGTGGGAAATCACAGTTGGAGAAGTAATAAAGAGGTAAAATAGGAAAGAGAATGCCATGGCCCATGATGGCACCCTGTGTGTCTCAGGGACGCCGAGTGGCATGGCCCCTGGGGCACCCCGTGTGTCTCAGGGATGACCTCCCAGCAAAGGCGACCAGGAGCTTCTTTGCCTTGGAGGAACCTGCCCATCGTAACCCGAGACCTTCCCCCTGGTGGC
This sequence comes from Phalanger gymnotis, assembly GCA_028646595.1. Lineage (NCBI taxonomy): Eukaryota > Metazoa > Chordata > Mammalia > Diprotodontia > Phalangeridae > Phalanger > Phalanger gymnotis. Next base: position 1,129,374 of record CM053624.1, on the reverse strand, counting down.
TCTTTCTGGGCCTCTTGGGGGAGACCACCTGCTCATGGTCTCTGCCCACCTCTCTCTTGGTTCGTGGATGTCCTTGAGGTCTTTTGACAAAACAAGTTATAACTCATCAACAATACACTTTGACAACCACAAATTTGAAGGACCAGTCATCTGGTGATCTCAAAGCACTGACTGCCCATACCCCCACTTTAAACAATCTTTTTGTTAAATGAGTTTCATGCCTGCTACAGAGCCTTGGACATAGTCAATGCTTAATAAAGGTTTGGTGTATCTAATTGATTAAGTTTCCTAATCAACATTAAATTAATATGCTAACATGTTGTTAGTTGTAGAGGGGAAAGAGAGGCAAAGCATTTTTGAAACCTCTCACTGGCTCCTCACACTCACCCTGGGAGTTAGGGAATGCAGTGTGCATTCCCATTTTACAGATGAAGTTAAGGCATGCCTCTCCCTTCACAGAGCTTTGGTGGCCAGCTCAGAGCACAAGCAGCTAGAGGCATTAAGTGATCTAGGGACGCTAAGGGCACCGCATCTCCTGCCAAGCATGACTCCCAAAGGCATTTGGTAAGTTTCTGTGGATGGGGCCAACATTCTGGCTTCATTCACATCGTCCCTCTAAAGCGTGCAGCACATCCAAAGATGGAAGGATGTAGCCAGCTTCTCCGCCTGCCCCCAGCCTCCAGGGACTTGGGCCAGAAGGCAGTGCTGGACCTGGAGTCCAGAAGTTGTTCCGTAGTTTCAGTCATATCCGATTCTTTGTGATCCCATTTGAGGTTTTCTTGACAAAGTTTAGTTTCCTGGTCTGTGAAGTGATTGGCCATTTCCTTCCCTTGTTCATTTTATAGATGAGGGAACTGGAGAAAACAGGGTAAGGTGGCTTGCCCAGGTTCACACAGCTAGTAAGTGTCTGAGGCTGGATTTGAACTCAGGAAAATGAGCCTTCCCGACTTGAGGACTGTCACTCTATCCACTGTGCCACCTAGCTACCCCTGCAGTCAGGAAGATCTGAACTCAAATCTGGCCTCAGACACTTCCTAGCTGTGTGACCTTGGGCAAATGAATCACTTAACCCTGCTGGCCTCAGTTCCTCATCTGTAAAATGATCCGGGGAAGGAAACAGCCAACCACTCCAGGATCTTTGCCAAGGAAACCCCAGATGGGGTCACAAAGCCAGACACTGCTGAACGAAAACAATTCTGCCTGGACCACACCCACAGCTGGATGCTAGGCCTTCCTCAAAGCTTTTCTGAACTCACTCAGAGGTGAGGACCAGGCAGACTCCCTAATCCTGACAGGCCTCCTGTACCGGTCCCTGAACTAGTCACTGGGGCTAGACCAGCTACCCATGGGATTATTCTGCAAAAACAAAGAAGCCTGGGAGCAGAGAGGGGCCTTGGAGACCTGCTGGGACCTCCAACACTGACCCCCGCCCTCAAAACCTGGACTCTCCCGAGGTCACACAGAACAGTCCAATTAAAGCCCAGTTCTCTGAAGCCCAGCCTTCTGAGAACTTTGGACAGAGAAGAGGCTCATTCAGAACTACAAGGCTGGCAATCCAATGGGATTCTTCTTTTCCTTTCACTTTAGTAGGGGGAGGGAAAGGAGCTAAGGACTACTGTCTTTTACAAAGTTCCTCCACCTCAGAGGATTGGGCTCCTGCATCCAGATTGTCTTGGCCTGTGGCCTTCCTGGGGAGCAGCCCTGCCACTAGCAGGACCCCTTCTCTGCAATGTAGTAGCCCTAGTCTGGGAAGGGCAGGCTTGGGTGAGAATGGCAGGACATTCTGAGAGACTCTGGGGGTAGGGAGTGGTGTTAGGTTAAACGGGGGCCACAGAAAATGGAACCCTAGACTGTTGGGACACTGAACTCCTGAGAGGATCCCCTCTCCCTCAACAGTCTGGAGCATCCCTGGAGCCGGGAGTGGGGGAGGAAGCTCAGGCAGGACAGTCCCCGATCCTCCCCTCCCTGATTTCAGAGCTCCAGGTGGGCAAGGGGCAGACAGTGAGGGGCCTCACCATTGAGCTCCGGGTGTCCAATGACACGGTCTTTTCTAGGTGAAGGCCCTCCTCCCCCAACCACCCACTTCCTGAGTGTCTCCAGGAGGCCAGGACACCAGTCTGCATCCAGGGATGCCACGAACGTCTTTCAAGGGCTGGTGGTGGCCGGTGTCAGAGAGCATGGCTTCCCTCAACCTGAGATGCTAGCTGGAGCTGGGGGCTGGGGGCTAGAAACTACACACTAAGCAGTCTCCGGGTCCGCTGCCCTGCTGGGGCACCCGGGCTGTCTAGGGCAGGAGGGATGCGTCCCGGCTCTTTCCGGGTAGCAGCTTTGGAAGGATACTAGGGAGGAGCCAGAGAGAACTCCAGAGAGAGCCTGGAGAGGGGGATCAGGGAATTGCGGGTAAAGGCGGGAAGGGGTATGGGGTGCCGGTGGAGCCAAAATACGTCAATCATCGGACCTCAAAGACCTCCGTCTCCCTTGCAGATCCAAGCAAACAGGAGGGAGAATGCGGCATGTGGAGAGGGGGCGGGGAACCACCCCATCAATGAGCCCAGGGATCCAGGAGCGGGGCTGGGAGGTGGAGATGGAGTAACAGGGACGGGGGACGGTGAGAGACTCGGGGGCTGAGGGAAGAGGCGGAGGACCGACGGGTGAGGAGACACAGACACAAGCTCAAAGAGATGGAGGGGAGGACCGAGGGACCTGACCACCTGTAAAAGGGAGGCTAGTAGGAGGGCCGCTAGAAAGAGCGCCTGGGCTCTCAGCTTTGCCCTGTTCCTCTGGGCTTAGCCCAAGGAGGGTCCTGACTAGGACTGGATGCGATGGGCCCAAAGAACTTGTAGGAGACGGTCCACCTTCACCCGGATTTCATGTGGACTGAGTTCACCCAGCGCAGGGGCCCCTCAGACCAGGATCCTCGGGTATGAGGGTAGAGCTGGCGCCCAGAGAGGTGCAGGAGAGAGGGGTTTCTAGGGTCGCTAAGAATGCCAGCTGCCAAGGGTGAGGGAGCCCAGCCCATACTTGCCCTCTGCCGGGTCTCCGAGAAGGGCTCTCGGGGCCGTCCCTCTTTCTCTGTGGTTCTGTCTGGGTCTCCCTGACTCTGCGCTCTTGTGTCGGGGGATTTCTGCCTGCTGGCTGCCTTGCTGCCTGCCTATCTCCTTGTTTTCGCCTGTGTTCTGTCTCTGTTCTATCCTCTTCGATTTCTGTCTCTGTTCTTACTCTGGTCGGGTTTTGGAGGGACCCAGAACGGCACCGTTGGGGTGGAGCCCAGGTCGCAGGAGCTGTCGGGCTCTAGGGGTCCACGCTATCCCGCTCGCGTTTTGGGCGCCCGCACCAGTTGGGGAGAGGTGGCGACTAGCGAAGGAACTGTCCTGAACCCATGAAACTGCAGCCACCCCCTTGCCCGGCACCCCAGCCCCGACCGTCCAACAGACAGTAAGGAGCCGTTAGAGGGTTTCATAACTTATTCCGTAAAAAATATATACATCCCACATATATTTCGGCTGTACAGTACGCGTCACGTTTCACCAGCCACGCACGACAGACAAGTCGCCCTCTGACGGGGTTGGCGACACACGAGCCTGCTGAGGACGTCGGGGGAGGGGCTAGGCGGGGAAGGGGCGGCCGGGCCAGTCCCGGAGGGACCAGGCGGGAAAGGGGCGGCCGGGCCAGTCCTGGGAGGCCAGACGGGGAAGGGGCGGCCGGGCTAGTCCTGGGGGGCCAGGAGAACAAGGGGCGGCTGCCCAATATCTGGGACGGCCCGGGGCCTCAGCTCTCCCAGAGCCCGCGCCCTCCGAAGCACGGCTCACAAAGCGTCAGAGCTGTTGCTGCACGGGCTGACCAGCGCCAAGTTTGTGGATTTGTGCTTTTTCAATAAGCGCGTGATTTTCTCGTCGTCCGAGTTGGGGTCCAGGGGCTTATTGTATTCGTCGTCTTCCTCGTTGTCCGAGCTCTCCTTCAGCTTCTCGGTCTCCGAGTCGTGTTTCTTTTTGGCCGACGCCATCTCGGCTGCGTGCCGCTTCCGCCACTTGGTCCGCCGGTTCTGGAACCACACCTGGGCCGAGACACGAGGACATGTGGGTGGGGGCCAGGGGAAAGTTGGAAGATTGGGGGTGAGGGGAGGTGTGGGGAGACCGAGACCCTGTGTGCCGCCCCTACACACACGGACAGGCACACGCACACATACACATAGGTACAGGCGCGCACGCACACGTACGCACACACGCACACGTGAGCACACATTTTCAGTCCCTTTTCCCACACTGATGCTTGGAGGTTCTATTGCCACCACATCGCAAACTAGTCCTTGCTCAGGGTTTTCTGCTCAAGGGAAGTTCCATCTCCCTGGCCATTGAAAGGCGCTCCCCCTTCCTCCCCCGGGCCCAGCCCCATTTTCTAACTGCCCTGCTAAATTCTCCCTCCATTCACCAACACTTTGGGCAAGCCCTGCAGGCTCCGGCCCCATTTCTCAGCGACCTTGGCGGGGAAGGAGCATCTCTTGGTTACAAAATAGCTCTGGCGCACACAGAGGCCAACAGACAGTATCTTGGAACCGAGGCATCCGGGCCAAAAGCTGGAAAGGGAGCGCTCATTGAGCCAGCCCCACTAAAACCTTATTTGATCCCATGGGCATTTCAGAGTTCTTTTGAAAACAAAATTTAAGAAGGGGTGAGGAGGGGGATAATGGCAAGATGGAAAAGAAAAGATCAGGGAAAAAGATTTCTCCCTGATCTCCTACCTAAACGCCAGAGAACCCTTATGCCCCAGAAAACCCGCTTCGGCCGGCCTTCAGGGCCTTTGAGGTTAGCACTGAGAAAAGGCGAAAATCGCTTTTCTGCTTCCAGCTCCCTCCCCGCCCCAATTATTGCCGAAATCAATGAAATGAAAGTAGGGCTCCCAGGCCTAAGGGACCTCCTCTGCTCCACTGGAAGTGCCGGCGTGGGGCGGGGGCAGGAGGAAAGCGGGCGTCACACTAGAGCCGAAGTGGTCCGACAATCGACGTTTCGGTGGGCACAGCTGGGGAATGTGTGTTTGGAGAAATGAAGCCTACTGTTCTAGACAGAAAAAAAAAAGAAGAAGAAGAAGAAGAGAAAGAGCGTCCTGCAAATGCGAACAGAAAAGAAAGTCTTGAAAGGGCTTCATCTGTCGGTCAGTCAGTCAACTAGCATTTGTCGCATTTGTCTCGAGCCTGGAGTGCTAAGCGCTGGGCTAAGTCCTGGGCAAAATGTACGCACGCAGACATGACGTGTACAGTTAAAAGTGTATTCTCAGAGAAATAAAGAGCCCAGCAGGCTATAGGATAGCCAGAGTTAAAAGTTCCTGTGGTAGAAATGCAAACATTTATGTTCTTGGAAAATGGACTACAATCCGGTATACCCACTCATGAATAATATAATTTAAATATGGACAAGCCAATCAATATGTTCTCAAAGAAAAAGACCTAACGTGTGAGAGAGATAGAGACCAGAGACAGACAGAAAAGAGACAGAGAGGGCATACTTTAAATGTGAACATTTATGGTTTTGGAGAAATGGACTATGTAGCCCAAAAATCCACACTCATGAATAATATAATTTTAATGTGGACAGGCAAGTATATTCTCAGAGAAATAGAGCCGAGGGAGACGGAGACACGGAGAGACAGAGATAAGAAACAGAAAAAAAGAGCATATTTTAAATGTAAACATTTATGTTCTTGGAGAAATAGACCACGATCATTAAATCTACACTCATGAATAATATAATATAAATGCTTATAGGCAAGCATTTTTCTCAGAAAAAAAAAGCGAAACAAACCAAAATCTAATGTACGTGAGAGAGACAGATACTGAAAGACAGAGATGGAGATAGCGACATGCAATGAGCAAGAGAGCGTATAAATACGAACATGTATGTTCTTGGAGAAATGAACCACAATCCAGTAAACGCACATGCATACATAATTTAATTTAAACGTGGACAGGAAGGTATATTCTCAGAGATCCTTGAGGCAAAGATCACTCTTTAAAGGCCAACGGGAATGTCTGTTCTTAGAGAAGTCCATCCCGTGTTATACATAGCTACAGCCTTACACACAGACGGGATACACTTGACACGGGAGCAGGAAGTATATTCTGGAACAAATGGCCCCGGTAATACACATGCACAGACAGGAAGGCAGGTTCTCTGAGAAATGGTCCTGAATATGATCTCCACTTAAACACATGCAATTAAAATGTGTATCGAGAAGTTGGTTCTCAAGAAAATGCAGTCCAATATTAGACTTGCCCAGAGAGAGAATTGGAAAATATGCTCTAAATGCAGACAGGGAAGTATGCTTTTACAGAAATAGATCCAAGTGTTACACACGCGCGCGCACACACACATTCGCACACATCCCACAATTTGAATGACAGGAAAGTTTTCTTTTAACTTCATGAAATTGATATGTGTTAAATGTACACACAGTGAAACCTGTTTTAACATAATTTAATGGAAATGTGAACTTGGATGCGCTTAGGGGCTTGTATCCTCTAGTCTGACTCCCACTCGATTCCCCACTCAACAGATCCCTCCGGAAGGGACCATTTCCTTTCTGGATTTCAGGGACAACGCTAACCCGCCAAGCGCCCGTTTGTAGCTTTCTCAGGGTTTCTGCGAGGCCCGCGCAGATCTAGAATGTAATACTCTTTGCCCGAGGTAAAAGCGCCGCATCTTGGTCAGTTGTCTTTTGTTTCTCCCCAACCTCGGTGGAGGCCTGGACTCCCAACCTTGTGGCTACATCCACAGACAAATGTAAATGTGGAGAGGAAAGTCAGCGGCCTTGCCTCAATGGAGCCTGATGTGACCGAAACATACTGACACCAATTTAAAAGTCATATTGGAGAAAGGATTCCAATTTATATAGAAAGTACGTGTGAATTGGCGTTCAGTAAGGAGAACATCACTCGTGTGATAATACACGCTCGCACATACAGACGTAGCATGGTTTTACTGTGCTTAGGAAAGTAGATTCTTGGAGAAATCTCTCCTAATGCCCCCGCACCCCCGCCCTTATTTGGAGGGACGCGCGCACACATATACATACAGGTACACATACACACATGCATACATCTTGGGAGTCCGCTCCCCACACCTTGCTGAAGCTCCCTTTATACCTGAGACAAAGAGTCCAGCTTTTGGGGCAGCCCTCAGACTCGATGCCCTAGAAGCACGCCAGTGGCCCTTAAGCGATCCACGTTCATGTCCCAGGGCAGCCCAGGAAATCTTACATCCCCCTGGATTCGTGGCTTTATGCTACACATGGACAGCTTATACGCTCATATGAACTGTTTGCTGAGGGCCAACAAACGAATCTCCCCATCTCCAGGCGACGATCACTGCTTGTCCCTTCAGTCTCCTCAACTCCAAACCCTTCCCCGGCCATGCCGCCCTCGGCGCCCCCAAGCCCTGGCTCACCTTTACTTGGCTTTCGGTCATGCCCAGCGAGTACGCAAGCCTCGCTCTCTCGGGGCCTGCCAGGTACTTGGTCTGCTCGAAGGTCTTCTCCAGGGCAAAGATCTGCTGGCCCGAGAAGGTGGGCCGCGAATGCTTCTTTTTGCCGTCCTTGTCCAGCGCCAAGCCACCCTGAGCTGCGGGGAGGGGGGCGACAAGACCACGGTGGGTCCCAGGGCTCCTACCTGGCACAGCCCCTCTGCCTCCAAGCCCTCTGCCAGGACTCGGACCCGGGTCAGAGTGGCAGCCGTCAGAACGCCCGCCCTCCTGCCAGCCTAGCTGGAGGCCTGCCGGGAGGAGCCAGAGAGCTGGGACAGCCCGGCGGGCAAGCGGGCGGACGGACTGGGACTTATGGAGCTAGCCGGGCTGGGGCGGCCTTGGGAGGAACTACCGACCTCCCGCTTCCCGGGCCTTACCCCTCCAGATACACAAGTACATGCATATTCACATAGAGGCACTCGGGATACACACTCCCCAGTGCTCAGCTTTGCCCTCCCCGCTGTCGCGGGCCATAGTCGGTTGGCCCGCGGACCGAGTCGGTAGCGGGCGTCGGGCTGGGCTCCTATGGCCCACCGAGCAGACATACTTGCTCCCTCCCTTCACAAGGGAGGGCCTCCGGGCAAAGACTCCAAAGGAGTCGGACGGGATCCTTCGCGGAGGGCCGGGTACATAATGATTCCCGTGACACTGAGGAAACATGGCATTGGAATGGAGACTCCAAGCAACCCCAAGTTCCGACTTCTCAGTGAACGTGTGCGTGTGTGTGCGTGTGAACCTGAAACATGCCTGGAAGTTCCAAAAGTGCTGCCTCCACCCACAAGGATGCCGGTGGGTAGGGAGTAACCTCTTCCAAAGGGGAAACTGAGTTTGAGAGGGTCCCTAAGCTTCAAGCCCTCTGGCCGTGCCCTGGGGCGCACTGCGAGGGGCTGAGCTCCGGCTGGATCCCGCTTGGGCCGCCTTTCTTCCCGTCCCCCTCCCTGGCCCCACTTCCCGTAAACCCTCTCCCCTCCCCGGCAGGCCGCACTTACTAGGGCAAGCGATCCGCGGGTCCCTCCACGGGGATCCCTGCATCACTCCGGGCCAGAAGATAGGAGGGCGGCCGGGAAGTTCTGCTAGGGGCTTTGGGTACCTGGAGACAGCGGCTGCGGCGGCCGCAGCGGGGTTGAAATACATGCCGGCAGACGTAGCGAGCCCACCGATCCTCGGCAGGCCGCCCAGAAGGTTGCTGCTGGCGCCCACGGGCCGGCCCAGAATGTCACTGATGCCGTGAGGAGTGCCCAGGGGCATCTGGGCGTTCAGGCTGCTCAGGGCGGGAGCCTTGAAAGTGGAAGGGTTCTGCAAAGCGTAAGGAAATAGCGAAGTCTTCATCTCGGCCATGTTATGGAGAGCAGCCAGAGGCGTGCTGCTCAGCACGAAGGCGCTCTGGCGGGGGTTGGCATCCATGGGCCCCACAGCTAACATTGGTCACCATCAATGGCGAGGGAGAGGGCCCAGAGGCGCCCCTGCCCGGCCGCCGGGTCACCCGCCCCCTCGAGCCGCCTCCTGGTCTGAGCTGGACTGGCCTAGATGCCGAATGCCCTGGGGGAAGGAGGGTTCTACTGTAGCATACAAGTGGCGCCCCAAGTGTCCACGGCAAAAGGTCAGCTGCCAGCAGAGTCCAGAGCATGCAGTGTTTACGGGAGGCCGCGGACAAGGAGATCAGACTGACGCGCAGCTGGCCAGATGAGTGGACAGACGGACAGATGGATAAACAGCCTGTTTGCGAAGTTCCGAGCAATGGGCTTGGCCAAGCCCCGCCGACCGTCCCTAGCTGCCAGGGGCCCGGGCAAATCCAACGGCAGAGCCGGGAAGCGAGCAAAGGGGCGAGGAGCTCAGGGCCCGGCAGGCGGCCAGGAGGTCCGCGGTGGGGAGCGTGGGAGGGGGGGCGGCCGCAGAGACAGAGCCAGGTGCAGCGAAAAAGAGAAGGGCGGCCAGACTCCAGCGAGGTTCCGAGTGGTGGCCACAAGCTCGCTCCCTAACCAGCTCGCTCTACTCCTGCAGCGGTGCCTTCCGGCGTCCCCACGTCCCTGCCTGTCTCACCGCCTCCCGGCCAGCCCGGCTGCTTGGAGCTGAGCGCTGCGCGCCACTGGAGGCGCTGATAACCACCCGGCCACCTGCGCGGCGCGCGCCCTGATTGGCCGGGCTTTGGCCGGGGCCGGCACCCATTGGCCGAGGAGCCAGGCCGGCGCCCACTTTGCATGAGCGTCACGGGCAGGGCCCCTCCACGAGGTGCGACGGGGCGGGCTGGCAGCCAGGTGCCCCAGCCCTGGCGGTAGTAAATTCGGCCACTGATGGAGCGCAGCGCAGCTCTATCCCTGCCGGGCCGGGCCTTTTAGCGGGGCTGACGCTATACGGGAAACCCGGAACCACATCGACAGCGTCTTGGCTCAATTTGGGAGCCGGCGGATTTTAGAGCCAGGAGTGGAACGCTCGTGGGACCCAGCAGATTCCAGAAAGCAAAATGCCCATCTGGCCAGGGTGAGGAGGACCTGGGGGGATGGAGACACAGGGGCAGAGGCTCGGAGGGTGGAGCAGAGGGGAAAAGAGAGGAAAAGACACCGAGCGGGACCCGGGGCATAGGCCATGAGAGACAGGGGAAATGGGCCCCATGGGCATAAAAATGCGACACAATGGAACATAAGGGGCAGGGGCCACTGAAGGAAGACAATACAAGGCCGCGAGTCAAGTCGTGGATCTCCTTGTACTGAAGGAAAAGGTCCAATGATCTTGGGAGATGGACGCTGAGATGCTACTACAGGTGGCGGAGACCGGTTCGGTGAGGCCCCGAGTCAGGCTAAGGCAGGCGGGGACAAGTTACTGGGTCCCTGACCTCGACCCAGGCGGAAGCGAGAGGAGGAGCAGAGGCTGGCACCGTCTGCGCTGACCCTGCAACCGCTGGTTGCTTGGCTTTGGACCATCCCAGGGTGTCTTCTCCTGAGTTTCTCAGAGGGCTGGGCCCAACGAAAGAACGAATGAAGATGTCTCTCTGGGGCACCTGGAATGTGCGGGATTTCCTGTTTTTCTCAGAAAACCTGAGCTCTGGTGGCCAGGGCGTCCCTCGCTTGACGGGAAGCCAGACAAGGCTGCTAAGGCAGTCAGAACTGGGATCCTATCCTCACCTGCCACACACGCCTGCCCAAGCAGGCCCTGAGCTTTGGGCGCCCACGGCCGACTAGGCCTGGGTTTGCAAAGTGGGTGCCAGGCCTGGAGACAGATAGTTCCTGCCTGATGCCGATCTGTCAGTCTCTCGGTCCAGATGCGGGAGACCCTTGGGTTTGAGGTGTTGTCCGCCCCTTTACCCTCCCCGAAGATAATGGGGAGTCTTCCTTGAGGAAGGGAAACGGCCTCCCGTGCGTTGGAGTAGGGGCCCGGAATTTCCCAGAAGGATCTCTAGCAGTAGCTAGGGTCCCGCAGCTTGGGTCTCCGCAGAAGTTCTTGAGAAGCCATCCCGACACCCCGAGGAGCCGGGCCCTGTGGTATCAGTCTGAGCTGACTGGGACCAGAGAGGAGTGTTTGCCCCAAACATCTGGAGATAGTGGTGGAAGGGAGGGAAGAAAGGGGACACAGACTGGGCCAAGGAAGAGAGAGGTAGGTGGGGGGCGTGCAGAGAGCGCAGGCCATGGTAGAGGCCCTTCCCTGAGCAGATGCCGAGTTAGGAGGAACTGAAGGACAAGCCAATTAATGCTAGACGCATTTCAGCGCCTACTGGGGACCAGGAGCTGCACTAGCGATACAGAAAGAATAGGAACAGGGGCAGTAGGTCGGGAGCTGCAATACTATAGTGGATGGGGGAGCCACCGGCAGTCTACTATCAATAGATATGTATTAAGCGCTTGCTACATGCCAGGCACAGTGCTTAATGACCGGCCAGTTTGTCCCTCCAGCTGTGGAGTGGCTTGGAAGTGGGGGGGGGGGCTCACTCTCTCCTTTGGTTGGTTTAGGGCCCGTGGACCAGCAGCTTCAATCCTGCTGAGCAGCTCCCTGCATCCTCCAGCCCTTCAGGCTTCCCCTCCCTAACCCTGCCACTCCGCAGTGGGCCCAGGCGCCCTCCCGACAGTCTCTTCCCACCGACCAAACTGGTGAAACTAATAAAGGTGGGAAAGTCGGGAGAAGAAACCACGGCTGAATTGGGAGCTTTGCCTGTATCTGGTATGACTGGCTCCACGTCTGTCACCCTAGCCACTGCCCACACTGGCTGAATGTCATACTCATATGTATATGTATATATATATATATATGTGCACACACATATACATGCGTGTATGTATGTGTTGTGTAGATATGTTAATGAAGTTTAACACTACACCAAGACTTTTGGGACGCCTCTCTGTGTGCCCTGTATGCATACATGAGTATATGTATGTATATGTGTGTATGTACATGTGCATATGTGTGCATGTACATATGTGTATGTATATTTGTGTGTATGTATGTATATAATTTATATTAACACACAAAGAGAGAGACAGAAACAGAGAATGAGGGGACCAAAGGAAGAGAACAAGTTAGGGACCGAATGATCTGTGTGGTTGTGTGTTGGGAGTGGAGCGTGGGCTTTCCAGACCCTGATACACTGATATTCCCTGCACCCCAGCCTTCCGAGGGTGGGATGGAGCCGAGCTGGGACCGGAGAGTGAAGGAGGGACCCGCGGAAGGGACTTCGGGCATTGGCCCACAAAGTAGGTTCGTTGAGGTGTACAGGAAGGGCTGTCTGACCTGGGCGTTGAAAACAAGGTGGGAATATTTCTCCTCGACCCTGCGCCTTCTCCCCAAAGGGAGCCGTCAGGGATGGAGGCCAGCTTACTCCCCTGCTTCCGAGTTATCCTGAAACGCGCCCAGTTGTTCCAGCCTGCGAGGTGGAATACTGAGGAAGCAGGAGTTTGGGGGTCCAGAGGTGGGGTGGAGAATGGAAGGTGGATGGAAGGTAGATGGAAGGTGGATGGAAGGCATCCTATGTCATTTGATTGCCGAGGGCTGCGGATGGGAGGCGCGATAGGGTGACCGAACGGGGTCTGCCCCAGGGTTTAATAGAGCTCCTTCTGGGGTAGAGCATACCCGCAGCTTGTGTGCGGGCCTGAGCCTGTGGGTTGTGCCTTTGGGTGGGGGGTGCCCCTGACTGGGTAGCTTTGTATACTTGGCTATGCCGAAGTTCCGGGGATGTCTGTACTTGTGGGTGTTCACGTGTGCCCGGGGCCGCTGCCACGAGTGCAGGGCCCCGCCGCTCCTTCCCAAAGCAGCTTCTAGGCTGGGCACAGTTCCGTGGCGGTTGCAGAGAGCTGCCCAGACGTGTGTATGCCTCCGTGTGGGTGCGCTTCATTTGAACGCTAGATGTAAACGAGGGACTGGTGGGATTATCTGAGAGACCCCGAGTTGCTGGGCTCAGGGTACTGGTGAGGCCCGGACCTCTAGTCCCCCAGGGCAGAGCACCTGGCTGCAACCCTCCGAGCTAAGGAAAATCAGTGCAAGTCCGGGGCGCCCTGATCCGTCCTCCAGCACTTAGCCGAGCTCCTGGCACTTAGTGGGCTCTTAATAATTGTTTATTGCCTAACTGACTGGGAGTACGGATTGCCCGGGCAGATCTCTTCCCCACTCTCCACCCCCACCCTCAATGAGTGCATTGAGAGGAACGGCTCTTGGAGCTTTTGACCCTTGGTGGGATCCTCTAGGGATTGGGGGCGCTGCAGCTCTGGGCTTCGCTGGAACAGAGGATGTGCGCAAGGCGCCCAGCTGATTGCAGAATTCACCCTGGAGCTGACTTCGCAGCCGAAAAGCGAGAGAGGAGCACTGAGTTTGGCCTTCGCCTCGGAGTCAGTGGGTTTCTCCTAGGTTGGCTATGGATTCAGGGTCTGCAGTGTGGAATGTGAGGGGCAGGGCTTGTGGGGAGAGGTCGGGGGTGCTTTCAGATACCCTTGCAGCCCCTGTCTCTTTCTCCCGCAACTCTCTCTCCCTCCCTCCCTTCCTGTCCCAGAGTCATTTGTGCTTATTGGAGGGGCTTGATGAGAGAGGCCTAGAACCTGGCGAGCTAGGACGTCTGCCCCACCCGCCCCGCCTCTGACTGGCTGATCCCGCTAGCGCCTCCAACCTGCGCGCGCGCGCGCACACACACACACACACACACACACACCCACACCCACCACACACAAACGCGCGGGCACAAACACACACACATACACACGAGCACACACACTGGCACGCACAGGCATGGGCACTTGCGCGCCTACCTCCTGAGGGACTGGCAGGAACCACTTCTTCGAAGGCTGGGAAGGTGGGAAACAGCTGGGAGAGACCGAGCCCTTCAGGTGCTGACCTCAGGGTGCGATGAAATGACATGCCCGAAGGGTTTTACCTAACTCCTTGTTAGGCTGTTATTTCTAGCAGATGACAGGCCTCCCTGTTGTTAGCCCAGTCTAACTTTCACCGCCCTAGTGAAGTGCTCCCACACTGCCTACACTCCATGTCCAGTCTGACAATCCCCGATTTTCCTGACTGAGCCCCCTCCCTCTGGCCTCCCACCTCCCTCCAGTCTCCTCCTTCTCTGCTTTTTTCTTTCTCCGTGGTCTCTTGCCTTTCACCTTCTAGGAGAGAGGTCCTTGAGGACAGGGACTGGCTTTTTGCTAATGTAGCACCAGCACTAAGCTCACTCACTGCCTGGTACACAGTAAGCGATTACTATATGCTTCTTATCCTTGTCGCCTGTACATCCAGGCACAGGCACCCATTCATCTGGGGGTGGGGGGAGTCTGAAAAATAGCGCTGGCCCTTCCTCTGGAGGCACTGGCGGGGAAGGAGGAGGTAGCACCTGAAGGGAAGATCCTAGTCTTCTCTCTGCCTTGCAGGCAGCAAAATATCATTCCCATGTCACCGTGACCCCTGGAAACAGAGCTTTGTCCACTGAAAAGCCACGTTCTCTCTCCCTACCTTTGTGTCGGTCTCTCTGTTGTCTATCTGTCTGTATGTCTCTCTCCTGTCTGTACAAACCACCCTCCACCCCCAGGCCCTCCAGAGGCCTAGGTAGGTACAGCAGGGAGCTCAAGGCAGCCCTTGTGGCCACCCTGGCCTCCTAGGGTCCATGTGTCCTCACCATCCAAGCTCCCAATCTCTCAAGGAAGCTTTCTGGAGGAAAAGGCTCATCTTCTGTTTCCTAGCCCTTGGCTTGACCATCCAGCATTCTTGGGGTTATTCATCCATAAAGTGTCCACGGGAATGCTAGTTTTCCATTATCTTCATTGTTGTTGTAGACGGCCTCCCAGGGCAAGGAGGCAAACTCAGGTACCTAGAGCAGGGCCCGTTTGCATTCTCTCCACCCTTCCCCTCCAGATTTATTTTGTACGATTCCCAATAAGTCATCCGGAGCTTCTTTCTTCCATCTATCCTTCTTTTTTTGCTTTTGCATTTAAGAAAAACCACTTTATTTCTATCTTCTGTGGGTATCAGTAAATGAGCTTTATTCAATTCAGCAAGTATTCATTAATCATTTTTATGTTAACAGCGCTGACCTCTCAGGGTTGTTTTGAGGATCAAATGAGATATTTGGAAAGGGTTTAGCACAGTGCTGGGCACATAGTAGGTGCTATGTAAATGCTTGTTCCTCCCTCCCCATTCCTCTTTTTTTACGTGTTAGGCATTGAAAATATATAGTTAGGACATAGACACTGCTTTCTTTCTTTTTGAAAATAGTATTTTATTTTTTCCAATTACATGTAAAGATATGTAAGATTTTTAACATTCATTTTAAAAAATTTTGACTTCCAAATTTCTCTCTCCCCCTCCCTCTGCAAAAAAAAAAAAAAACAGTAGCAATTCAATGTAGGTTATATGTGTGCAATTATGTAGACATATTTCCATATTGGTCATGTTGTGAGAGAAGAAACAGACCAAAAGGGGAAAAATGGAAAAATAAAGAAGGTGAAAATAACCTGCTTCTATCTGCTTTCAGACTACATTGGTTCTTTCTCTGGATGTGGACAGCATTTTCCATCATGAGTTCTTTGGGATTGTCTTAGATCATTGTATTGCTGGAGAGAGCTAAGTTATTCACAGTGCATAATTGCATGATGTTATTTTTACTGTGTACAATGTCATCCTGGTTCTGCTTCCTTCACTTTGCATCAGTTCATGTAAGTCTTTCCAGGTTTTTCTGAAATCCTTCTGCTCACCATTTCTTATAGAACAATAGTATTCCATTGCATTCATATATCACAACTTTTTCAGCCATTCCCCAATTGACAGACATCCCCTGAATTTCCAATTCTTTGCCAGCACAAAAAGATCTGCTGTAAGTATCTTTATACCTGTAGGTCCTTTCCCCCTTTTTATCTCTTTGGGATACAGACCTAGGAGTGATATTTCTGGATCAAAGGGTTTGATTGCCCTTTGGGTATAGTTCCAAATTTCTCTCCAGCATGGTTGGATCAGTTCACAACTCCACCAACAATACATCAGCGTCCCAATTTTCCCACACCCCCCTCCAACATTTATCATTTACCTTTTCTGTCATATTAGTCAATCTGATAGGTGTGAGGTGGTACCTCAGAGTTGTTTTAATGTGCATTTCTCTAGCCAATAGAGATTAAGAGCAGTTTTTCGTATGACTATGGATAGCTTTATTTTTTTGTCTGAAAATTACCTGTTCATATCCTTTAATTGCTTGTCAATTGGGGGAAAGTCACCCAGATTTTCAGCCTCGGAGTCAACTTTGACTCTTCTGTCTCCCAAGATTAATTCAACTACTGCTAGGGACCAGGTGCTATGCTAGGCATTGGGGATGCAAAGTAAGAAGTGAACTAGTCCCTTTTCTCAAGGAGCTTCTAGTCACTCAGAAGAGACAACACATACACATAAACATACAACACATACCAAACATACAACCTTGAACAAGGTGATTTGTTGGGGACAGAACCAGACACTAGGAGAGTCAGAAAAGGGCTCATATACAAGGCAGCTTGTGAGCTGACTGTGGAAGGAAACATGGACCTACAACAGGTGATGATCAAGAGGGAGGGCATTTGAGGCATAGGGGACAATCAGCACCAACTCAGGGAAATGGTTCACAGCTACAAGGATGACTGGTAATGAATGTGAAGGGGAATCTTGGATGTGATCAGTCTGGAAATGTTTGTTTGGATAAGGTTGTAAAAGTCTTTAAAAGCCAGACAAAGGAGATTGTAGTTGGTTCTCAACGTAGTCAGGAGCTATTGGAGTTTATTGAGCAGGGTAGTGAAATAGTCTGACCTGGGCTTTAGGGCAGTCACTTTGGTAGCTATGTGGACTGGAATGGGAAGGGACTGGGGATAGCAGCTAAGTAGGAAATTCTTGCAATCTGGCAGCTGAGAGGTGATGAGGACCTGAACCAAAGTGATGCCAGTGAGAGGAGAGAAGAAACTGGGGGCAGGTAATGAGGGCACCCACTAAAGCTCAATGGCCACCTCTACTCTCCATTCTCCCTCAGCCCCAGTCCCAACCATTCACCAGATCGACTCATTTCTATCTGCACAACATTTCCCCATCTGACCCCTTCTCTCCCCATCTGACCCTCCTTCCCTCCCTCCTGGAGGTTGAAGGGAGAATGAAAAACAGGTTTAGAGTATGCAATACAGAAGGAGAGGTGGAATGGCAGCAAACTGTAATCAGCGAAGGGAATTTCAGAGTTCATCAATATGGAGCTGGTGTGTTTGTGGGTGAAGGAAAGATCAAGGGTATGACCATATGTAGTTGAGATTAGATGGAGCAGAAGATCATGGGGAATGAGTGAGTTGAGGAAAAGGGACATTAGGCTGTTTGAGTATCAACATCAATCAAATGATAAACTTTGATTAAGTGCCTACTATGGGCTAAACACTATAGATACAAAAAAGGTAAAAGACAGTCTGCCCTCAAGGAGCTTACAGTCTAAAAGGGGAGACAACATACAAACAAATACATACAAAGCAAGTTGTAAAAAGGATAAATAAGAAATAATTAACCAGAGGGCCTAGAATTAAAAGGGGTTGAGGAAGGCTTCCTGTAGAGCATACCAGAGGCTAGAGATGATGGAGAATGCAGCTGCCCATTGAAGAGTGACCTGAAAGAATCCAGCAGATCGATCTTGCCAATGGAGACATTGCCCTGGGAAGACCCCAGTGACTGTGACAATGGCCCACCCCAGTCCAGTAGCATCCCTAAGTGACTTGTCCAGCCCATTGTGGCAGCAATTATACCCAGCAGTCCAACAATCTTTCCAGTCCAGCTTCTCAGAAGCTAAATCCAGTGAGGAGGCAGCCCAGCAGCCACAGCACCTGCTCAGCCCAGCCTGGCTGAGTAACAGAGCAGGCAACCCAAGAGATGCCATGTTGTTAGTGGAGTGAGCCCAGCTAAGCACCCATCATGGATACCATGCCTCAGAGCAAACTACATTCGGAATCCCTGGTGATAGAAAGGACATCAAGGCCTCCTGCCCCAGAGTCATGAGTACTCCCTACCTTCTTGCCTCATTGCCATTTAGCATGTGCCCATTCGACCCCTTCCCCCGCATACTCTATATAGAGTGGGAGCATGCACTCTAAGGTTTGGCTTGGGTTTGGGGGGAGGTGGGGCTGGGATGGGTGGGAGCTACTATTCTTCTTATGTATTTGAGTAACTATCTTTTCTAAGAATAAAATTAGTTTTCTTGCTGGCTATTCACGGGAAAAAAAAGTCATGAAAGCTCGGGAGCTACGGTGTTAGGAGGACTCACCCAGAGGTTATACCCAGAGTCTGACATAACATTGCCCCTCTAGCAAGTTGCTTTTCTCCTTTTCTGTTTGATCATTTTCCTGAAGAGATGATTGAATTCATTTTTTCCTTCCAACAATCCTCATATTTATCACTTTAATATTATTCTTGCTTTCTGTTTTAGCTTTCAGTTTTCTTGGTCTTTGCTTTTCACTATAGGTGTTTTGGGGGTCTGAGTTGTGCGCCTTTTCTGACATTTTTAGTGGCATGCCCAATCCACTGACATGTTATTTGTTTTTTCATTGATGAAAGTATTTCGAGACAGACGTTTAAGTGCTGGTTTGGTTTCACCTCCAAAGTTCTGGCATGTTTGCTCACGGTGCTCATTTTCTTGAATGGAGCTCTCCAGTTTCTATGGCTCTCTAGGACAGAATGACTGAGTGCCCACTTTCATTTGAACACTTCCTTTACATGGCTGCCCTTGTGGAGTATGATTGTTATTGTGTTCTGCACAGCAGTGTAGTATCAATTAAGTTGCGGCTTTCTTATTGTTTTAAAATGATAAATTAAGTGTCTTTGAGTCTTACTAGGTACTAAGCCCCAGGCCTAAACCCTTACTTACTAGGTGCTAAGCGTATGTGGGTGTGAAGCTTCCAGGGTCCTAAGGGGAGGTGTTAACTCCAGAGCCAATCATAGGAGCCTAAGTTCTGCTCATTCAGATGACATTTGATGGCATCTGAAATGGCATAAAAAGAGAAGACAGAGCTATTTGCTTTCACTCTTGGTGGCTCGCTGATGTGGAGACTCTAGACAGCTGTAGCTAAGAGCCTTCCAGCTCGTAACTCGGATGTTGGGACTTCGTTAAACTCTGGTAACTATGTATTGGGATTTGAATCAGACAAGATCTGTCTGTCAATGTTTGCAATTTGTTTGTAATTTGCTCTGAAGTTCAGGGTGCTGGCTTTTTCCCCTGAACTAAGTGAATGGTATTTGTATGCTGAATTAAAGTAAGCTTATCAACCCTTTAATGTTGCTTTCCTTAGTAAAGCAGATCAAAAGAACCTGGGCTTTTGCAACGTGCTGGTAGCGTGCTTGTTGTTGGGGTTGTGTTGGTCTTTCACCCCCGCAACAGCTGCTAGCCAGATTGTTGAAACAAACAGTAACAGGTAACTTTAATATTTCTGCTTCTCCCCACTTTCAGCACATATTCAGTGTTTTTCATGATGCCACAAACAGCTGAGAAATATGTACATTTCTTTCTATTCTTAATTTAATCATTGCTAGAAAGCTATCGCTCACAAGCCCCCATCTGCTGTGTTCTCCTAGTGTTACTTACCCAGTTAACATCTTCCCAATACAAATTAACCAATTAGTAACAATTAGCTTTTTCAAAAGTATTTTTATTGAAAAGGTATAGTAAACACTGGGCAGCTCGTGGTGCAATCGATAGAGGGCCAGGCCTGGAATCAGGAAGATCTGAATTCAAATCTGGTCTCAGACACTTCCTTGCCCCGTGACTCTGGGCAAGACCCTTCACCCTGTTTGTCTCAGTTTCCTCAGCTATAAAATGAGCTGGAGAAGGAAATGGCAAACTGCTCCAGTATCTCTGCCAAGAAAACCCCAAATGGGGTCACAGAGGGTCAGATATGCTTGACCAACAACAACATTGTAGGCACTAAAGTATAATAACCTGGCCCCCCATACACAAACACAAACACATACAAGCCCAGCTGAACTCTCTTTTCTACACTCTCTTTGATCCTGAGAGATTGTGGACTGCACCAGTGGTACAGGTAGTTGGTATAAAATGTGCCCCTCCCCCAACCTTGGGTGGGGAACTTCCTATACCTGGGGGTCCATTTCTCTTTTCCCTGAGTTTCCCCACTCCCAAGTTCACTCTTGGGTGTGGCGGGGCTGACCCACAAGTTGCTCCTGTTCTCAGCTGGGCTGGCTCCTTGCTAGACCATGGGAAGCAGATTGCTCCCCAGGGTGGTCTCCTAGAAAGCACATTAGACTTGACTGCTTTTGTTACTACTGTCCCCTCATTGTGGGTAGACCCTTACACTGCTTGGGTGTATGACTGTCTCACCAGTCATCAAAGTAGTACCAGCCCTGGGCACATCTTCAATTAAGGTCTGGAAAGAAAGACTCAAGATGGAACCATGGTGACAGTATTGGCTGACACTGTTGGGGCTAGGAGGCACTCTCCCATGTGGATACTGGTCACCCACGAAGAATCTCTGCTGCACTGTCCCTTCTAGCCCAGAAGGCTTCTTGTTACCACTTAGGGAGTCAGCCAGAAGCAATCAGAGGGTACTTGCTCCAAAGCAGGACCCTTCCCTGCCCATGGCAGGCTGTAGATTTCTCACATGCCCTAGGCATGTTCTCAGCACTGGCTTCCCTGCCTGGTCCCTCCCCACTCCATTACATTTACTTTAAGAAACTGATACTACATTGACTTTTCCTCCTGTCTGTTCTTCTTGGGGCCTCTGGCCTTCCGTCTGCTTTTTCACTCTCCAGATTTCACTATCCCTCTCACCCTTTTAGGGTGGGCGGGCTCCATGTACCATGCATGTACCAGGCATGCCAGAGCCTTCTCTAGAACAAAGGCCCCCAATATCATGGAACATCATTGAGGCAAACTGTTTCTCTCCTTGCCCTCATGGACCACTGCCCTGGTACTCAGACCACAGACCCAGCTTGACACCCAGCCTGGGCTCCAACCTTGAGCCTCCCCAGATACAAGATCCTTTGGCCTTCTAGGCTAGGGGCTTTGAATGCCAGCTAGCTTGGGTTCTCAAGGTCATGTGCCCACCATCCAGGGGCATCTTCCTTTCTTCTCATGTCTGCGTCATCATGTCTAAAGAGTCCAGCTTGGGATGTGAGGCCTCTCTTATCCCCAGTATCAAGCAGCCACTAGAAGCTTTGTGGTTTTCAACATGGTTACCAGTTTCATGGAAAGTTTCCCATCCCAAAAGGTGGCTATTTGATCCAAATGGGAAACTCTGCCAAGATGCAGACCAGAGGAATCACTACAGCTGATCTCTAGATATTCCCTTCCAAACAACTCTAAAGTAATACCATAACTCAAATTCTGGAGTGGCAGAACCAACAAAGGATTAGGGTGAGACATTTTTTTCAGCCCAAGACAAGCTGGGAGGTGAGGAGAAGTTGTGACCCTGGGTAAGGGCGGGGCCAGAGCCTGCATGGCAGCAGTGCCAACTGTGGGCCTTGGAGGTGGCAATGGTGGCAGTGACTGCTGTATCTTTGGCGCTGTCAGCCCACAGATGATGAGGGCATTGGAAAACTGGTCAGAAGGTGATGAGAGGGCCTCGTGGGTCAGCACAGGGGGAAGGACAGGACACTGTTTGGCAACTCTATTGGCCACACACAGTTGTGGGTCAGGGTTCCAGGGCAGAGGGGGCAGCGCCTTTTCCATAGGTATATCACATGTATAATTGCCTTCTCGATGGGTGGGGGAGGGGCTTGAGGAAGGGAGAGAATCTGAAAGTAAAATTTTTAAGAATGAATGTTAAAAATTACCAGATAAAGACAAAGGGAAGCCCTTATTTTTTGCTGGACCCCAGTTCCTCATGTCTGTGGCATTGAGCAGGCTGAATTCCTTGCCCCTGTGCAGTCCATCATAGGGGGTGCTCAGTGGACTGTGCAGTTTGCTCATAGATCACCACAGTACATACCTTCATCTTATTCATGTGACAGAGAAAGCCCTAAATAACCCACTGGGCTGGCTTGGCCAGGAGCGCCCACACTGACCTGGGCTCTTGTGGACAAGGTCAGCAGGATTCCAGCTGAGGCTGGCTAGGGAGGGCCACAGCCCTTTTAGGGGAAGGTAGGCATCTTTACCTCTTCATCATGCTCTCCAAGGGAGGGCACATCTTAAGTCTGGAAGACTTCTCCTTGTCCTGGGGCCAATCTCCCTGTGGGTTCCCAGGGAGTCTATGTCCCTCTTTTTTATATTAGCTGAATTTTGCCATCTTCGTGGAACTTTCCCCGAGTTCTCTGAGCACGTATTCCAGCGTACAACCTTTGGAATGGAGGAAAGCTTCACCTGCAATTGCATGGGAATACTTCTCAGAGCCCCCAGGACCTCTCTGGCATCCAGAAAGAAGCACTTTGGGCACTGGAAGAAAATGTCAATCATTCTTGCCATCAATGCAGCATTAACTCACACAGTTCTTTGGTGGAGGCAGCAGAGACAGCTTCCTCCTCTGGACTCCTATAGCTCATGGCTCTCTGCAGGAAGTGTGTGGTCTTGCACATGACAGTAGTTATTTTGAATTGTCCACTCTTGCCTTCTGCACCTTGTGTGCCTTGAAGACCCTTCACCCATGTCTTGACCTGTATCCACCCGAGGCTCTGCATACAGCAGGTGAGGAGTGAATGCTTATTGAGCTAAGGGCTGGCTGTAGAGCTTGGTGTTAGAATGAGCCCCCTTGGAGGGAATTGGATTCTTTCACTGATTTGCAAAAGGGAACCTTGTGTGGGGGCTCCTGTACTGGGATCTCAAACACATGTGGAGCCACATTTGTGGGAGTCTTCCTGGGGAAGCCTCCCTGCAAGAAGCCAGAGCCACAGGATCCCTGTCAGTGAGCCAAGAGATACTGGGGGAGGGGCTGAGCTGCAGCCATCTTTGCTTTTCATTATAAGCAATGCCTCGAGGCAAAATGCAGGTGCAGCTAAACTGGCAGAAATGCTTTCATTGTGCCCCCAAAGGTAGCAAGAGGCATCATTTCATGGGACGCCTGGTGTTCTCATGACAAGTACATTCAAAAGAACCTCTCTGAAATAGCATGCACATTGCCCTCTCAACAAACCTGGGAGGGAGGTGGTATCATTAACACCATTTTGCAGATGACAAAACTGAGGCAAACAGTAGATGTGAGTTTGCTCATGGTCACTCAGTTAATAAATGTCTGAAATTAAATTTAAATTCAGGGCCTCCTGACTCCAGCTCTCTACCCACTGCACCACCTGGCTGCCTCATGATGACCCCAGTATCCTGAACATCTGTCACAGTGGATGAGAACACAGAGAAATGCCATGAAGAACTGGGTGAGATCTCCAAGGTGTGGGCTCGGGAGGCTGGGCCCACACTGCACTTTCCTCCTTATTTTTGTTCTTTGCTCTAGCTTGGTGCCAGTTCTGATTTTTGCCCTAACTGTGTTCCCAAGGCTGCTTCCAGGAGGACTTGTCCATCGGCAACCAGCCACCGTCCGTCTTTCAGAGTAGAATCAGTTTACTTTGGGGATGTATCTGGTGCTCACCGTGTCCAGGCCCTTCTCGTTCTGGGAAAAAGAAAGGACATGCCATCAAACCCATTGGACTTGATCCATTTCAATAAGTTTTTGGCATCTCCTACTGGCCCCTCCTTGGGAAATCCACTGAGACTGATGTGGAAGCTTAGATGGATCACCATACCAGGGAAACCAGGCTTGGGCCTGCCTTACCCAGAAACACCAGGACTGAGCTTCATTAAAGGAGAATGAGAGACCATGGAACTTACAGTCAGCTAAGGGAATCAGTATACATACGTGTCAAAATATGACCAGAGTATGAGACCAATACAAAGTATCATGAGATCTGATGACCATCAGTTGTGGGGGTGGTGGAGTCAAGCAAGGCTTCTTGGGGGAGGGGGCCTTGGCCTTGAATGATAGGGTTGTAATCCTCCTCTACCACAGACTCTGAAAGGGACTGGGCCTTTTTGCTCAGGGAAGGGGGGGCGGGGGTGGGGTGGGTGGGTGGGGCCCATCTTCACTCCCATCCCAAGGACAACCAGGTCCTCACTCACTGGGAGGAAGACTCAGACCCAAGATAGTTTCTCCTTCTCCTTGATTCCTTCACCTTTGAGGGGCTAGCACATGGTGGCCACCTGCCTCTGTCTCTTGGTATTTCTTCTGTCTGGATCCTCAGATGGCAATGCCTAGGTGACTGGGCATGTTGAGAGGGTCCATCAGGGAGCAGAAGTGCTAGAGTGTCCACCTCAGGCGTGAAGGCCTGTGACAGAGGAGGTACCCAGAGCTGGATTGGGAAGGATGGTCCACTGAGCAGTGTCAGGGAAGGAGACACTTTGAGGTAGAGAGCTGCCTATGATGGACCCGATGGAAGCTCTACCCACAATGGACCCAGCACCCTGAGGGCTCAGGAATCACAGTACAGATAATAGTTTCACCCCCAGAAGAACCCTAGAACACAGGAGAGCTCTGGGGACCCAACTAGCCAATGCTTAGTTGAAGGGCAGGGTAGGGAAGGATGGGATATCTGGTCACTAAGAAGGGTTGAGTCTACTGATGGTTCTCCTTTTGGCAGAGAGGGCTCTAGCAGGTGCCGGGCAGGTCTGGCATCCATGGCCTTTCTGATGTGGCTCTGCTTGGACTCACCAAGAGCTAGGCTCAGGACAGGCACATCAATAATCCAAGACAGTTTAGAAGTGGCCCCAGAACAGTCAGGTCAGGCCCCAGGACGTTGGCTAGTGGACAGGGTGATGAATCTCAGAGATCTCTGGGGTTCCTGGAGAGAGGCTGGGCCTGGGGTCCCTTGTTCTCTCCCCTCCATAAGAGGAGACTGTGTCCACATGAAAGTCTTCAGAGACACAGCTCCTTGCTGGAATTGGCAGTCCTAAAGTGTCTACTACATGTCTGGGTACAAATATAAGAAAGACAATGACTGCCCAATCTAATGGAGGAAGACTATACACAAAAGGAAGCCGTAGAGTGGGAAGGGCTGGGGAGAAGGTGCCCAGCTCAGGGTCATGAGAGTATACATGCTGGTGGGAAGGAAGAGCTGGCTGGCTTGGGAGTCCTCTTTCAATGGAGGCTTTGGGAAGAGTTCTTTGCTCTGCCCTCCAGTCCTCCACTCAGAGGGGCAGGGGGAACTGAGGATTCTGAGGAGGGGGAGGACTAGGCTGATGCTTTCCTCACTGAGTGATTCATTTCCTGATGATGAGGTTTTCTGAGAGTCTGATTGTGGAAGATCTCAGGTACTCATGACTGCGTCTGGGATGGCTGGACCTGTGGCTTAGTGTTTCAACAATCTGGCTAGCAGCTGCTGTGGGGGTGAAAGACCAACACAAGCCCCACAACAAGCACGCTACCAGCACGCTGCAAAAGCTCAGGTTCTTTTGATCTGCTTTACTAAGGAAAGCAACGTTAAGGGGTTGACAAGCTCACTTTAAGCCAGCATACAAATACCATTCACTGGGTTCAGGGGAAAAAGCCAGCCTCCTGAACTTCAGAGCAAACATACAAATTACAAACATAGACAGACCCAATACAATTCATAGTTACCAACATCTAGGTTCAGCCCGGGGAAGTCATAACAAAGGCTGGCCCAGAATCACGTTCGCCACCATGGCTGTGCGTAAGAGCTCCAAAAAAAAGAAAGCCAACCCTTGGTTTTATATCTTTTTCAGGGTCAAGGGTGAGTCACACGTGTGACTCACCCATGTGACCTAGAATCGGCACAAAGAGGCGACTTAAACCCATGTGGTCTAAAAGCCTCTGATGTCCCAAACATATCACTCAAACCCATGTAAACTAGGCCCTCCCTTAGCCCCACCTAGGGCCCCACCTTGGTTACCAATTCACATTCACATAGGTTTAGCACCTAATTGAGGTTTGGGCCTGGGGCTTAGCTTTGAGTAAGACTCAAAGGCACTTAATCATTTTAAAACAGTAAGAAAATCCCAACTTAATTGGTATTACACTTAGGCATCTAGGTGACAGATGGAGGTCACAAGAGGACCCTCTCACTGGCTGCCCCCATAGAACCCAGGCAGCCCATGGGGGGTGGGGCGGGGAGGACAGCTCCAAACCAAGGTTGACAGGGGCATGGCCAACAGAAACTCTCTGACTACTGGCCTGTGGTTCCCTGGCAAATGGTTTTGCTTCCCACCCAATGTCCTGTGCCAGCCTCACGTTTCCCCCTCCCTTTAGAGCTGCAGGCTGACCTGGTGACGAGGGCTGACCTTTTCCCTCTGAAGCAGCATCCACAGCAACACTTCCTGGAGACTCCAAAGCTGCCCCCCTCCCCAACCTCGGACAGAGGACCCAGGGTCCCAGGCACATCTTCAGCACTGGAGAGTTCTGCTTACAGACAGAGACCACCCAGGCTGAATCCACTGCCCAGCCTCTCAAGGAGAGCCTGTGGGACACTGATTTCTCTACCAGCATAGATGCGCCCTCTGGTGGTGAGAATACTATAGTATTAGCCCTTCAAAGTATCCACTAGTGAGGAGGTATTCAAAGTCCCATAGGTCCACTCTGGGCAGTTCGCTCCCTCTGGCAGCTTCCTTGCCAAGGCCTATGGGGCAAAGCCATCGGTGTGCTGGAACTGCCTCCAACCACCTGCCAGAGCATATGGTTAAATGTTAGAGGGAGTATTTACAATCCAGAAATCAGTTTCTACTAAGCAGCACCCAATGTATTGTTTGGCTAACGTTCCAGACTCAAGAAAGCAATGGAGAAGCATTAAGGTTGCAGAGGAAATTTAGGAATCTGTGCTGCCATTCTCCCCACCCCCATCTCCCCTGAATCTGATTGTTAAACATTTACCAGCATACCTTCACATTTATTTCTCCATAAACATTGGGCTTGGGAGCCCAGTAGGAGGCTCAGAGAATGAAGTCTTTGCCAGATTGGGGGCCTGGTGACTGTAGGATAATGAATAAAGCTAATACCAATACTAAGCTGGTATTGACATGGGGCTTTCAAGTTTGCAAAGCACTTCTCACCATTGGATGCCTTACAAACAGTGGGGCAAGTTTCTCTCGTTACTGGCCAACAAAGCTGGAAAATCCCCCTTTGCCCATCATCACCAAGGAGCAGGAAAGTGGGTGGAGGATGACAATGAACCCTCCCCCTTCCCACCCCAGCTTGGTCTGTGCCAAGGGAGCCATGCTGCTGGGGAAAATACTTAAGCAAACCTAGACTACAGCATAAACACACAACCACATGTACACACAAAGAATGACCCATAACCCTTCAATTCTCAGTTTGAATAGATCAGGGACCCATTTGGGCAAAGGTTCTTGAGATCTGAGCTGGAGAAGCAAATTATTCCTGAGGGCTCTGGCTCAGGAAGTGTGTGTGCGTGTGTGTGTATGTGTAGCAGCCTCCTCCAAATTCTAGACCCCCAGAGATGGCAGGGAACACTTCGATTTTTCATGTAGTGGAGGGACAATGGCTAGAAAAGGGACAAGTTAGCAACAACCTAGGGGCCGAACGTAACACAGATGAAAGAGACTGGCAGGAGTCACTTGATCCCTTCCTTCCATGTCCCTGACCAACCATTCTATGGATGACAAAATAGCATTCCATCATATCCATGAACCACAGCATGGTTAGCCTTTCCCCAAATGATGGACATTGGCTGCATTTTCCATTTCTCAGTAGCACAAAAAGGGCTGTGGCAAAGAATTTGGAGTCTGGGGAACCGCTTTTTGTCCTCCTTTCTGTCCTCTGAACTCTTTGGGACATATGCTTAGCAGGGGCGTCTCTCAACCAAAGGCTATGCCAGTTTAATCAGTTTGAGAGACAAAGTCTGTGGCTGTCATCATGGTCTGCCGGCTTACAGCAGGAGTTAGGTTGTGCAGTAGATAGAGCGTTGGATCTAGAAACACTAGCTCTGTAAGTCCTGGGTACAAACCCCTTAACTGCTGTTTGCCTCAGCTTCCTCAGCTGTAAAATAGGGATAGTAATAGCATCTCTCAGAGTTGGGAAGGTACAACCAGCTATCTGTAAAGGGCTTTGCAAACATTAAAGTGTTATAAAAACACTTGCTATCATCCTCATCATCCCTGTCCACAAACATATAGGACCATTTCTGAGAAAGACGCTGCTGTTGTCACCATGACATCCTGACTCCCTCACATGAGTTAGCATGGCCCTTGGGAGAATGCCAGCTGCTGACATTTCCCCAGTTCTTTGAAGCTGCAAAGCTCTTCCCAGGAAGTATCTCATTGGATCCTTATGCCAATCTTGAGAGGTGATGTTCTTCATTATCTCTGTTTTACAGATTGAGAAATGGAGGACCCAGAAGGTCAGGTGACTTGCACTGGAAAATCCTTCTTGATGGGCTTCAGCCAATCAGATGCATGCCTAAGCATTTTGGCAGGATGCAGTTTGATTGTGCTCAGTGGTCAGTTTTCAGTTGGACACCGCTTTTCACCCTCTACACCTGCACACACACATGCACACAAAGAACTTCATCATAAATGCTACCAACCACAGGGCTGACTGGTTACTTCTTCCATTCATTCTTTTTTTTTTTTTGCAATCAATGAAGGATAATAAATCTAAACTGGATCATAAACTAGGTTGTTTTTCTGTGTTTATCTTTTCTTTTTTATTTTTAAATTAGATTTTTTATTTTTAGTTTACAACACTTAGTTTTACATGTTCTTGAGTTTCAAATTTTCTTCCCTTCCTTCCCCTCTCCCCTCCCCTCCAAGATGGCATGCAGTCCGATATAGATTCTACGTAGACCTTCACATTAAACTTATTTACATAATAGTCAAGTTGTAAAGAAGAATTATAAGCAATGGAATGAATCATGAGAGAGAAGAAACAAAACAAAAAAAAGAAGGAAAAAAAAGAGAGAGCACAAATAGTTTGCCTCAATCTGCATTCAGACTCCACAGTTCTTTCTCTAGATATAGCTCGCTTTTTCCATCATGAGTCCTTCGGAGCTGTGTTTGAGGCTTATATTACTGAGGAGAGGCAAGTCTATGAAAGTTAGTCATCACAGAATCAATACGTCCATGGTTGTGTATAATGTTCTCCTAGTTCTGCTCTGCTCAGTCAGCATCAGATCATATAGGTCTTTCTAGGTTATTATGAAGTCCATATCTTCCCCATTTCTTATAGCACAATAGTAATCCATTACATTCATGTACCACAACTTCTTCAGCCATTCCCTAGCTGATGGGCATCCCCTTAATTTCCAATTCTTTGCCACCACAAAAAGAGCAGCTATAAATACTTTTGTACATACAGGTTCCATTCATCATTCTTTTAAATAATTCCAAGTCTGTGTCTAATTTGAGCTGTTAAAAGGACTAAAGCTTATTCTTCCTGAAGTCTGGGTTTGAGATTCCCAATCCATTTATTTAGTGAGGTTTCTTTTTCTTTTTTTGGTAATTACTATTATGTCTTATTAAAACAAGTGAAGGTCCTACAGAAAATGCAAAAGGCTCAATATTAATCTTTTAAAAATCAAATAATGTAGAATAGGAGGAAACAGGAAAGTATTAAGACAGCGGTAGACAGCAAAGCATGCAATTGCTCCTTAGGATAACCTTTGTGAACATTTTATTTTCTTGAAGCTTCAAATTTAGTTACATTTCTACCCCTTCAGATTTCACATTGGTCCAGTGGACAATGTTTCCTGTTGCTTAGTGTTTCAAAAACTGAAATGTTTTTCTTTGTATTTATAAAAGATTTGAAGAACCTTGCTAGCTTGCTGTTTTAAGTGATGCCCTATGTCACAATTCTGTCCCACAGCCTGTGTATTTCAATTTCAAAGGTTTGCTGACAAAGAAGTTCTGGTGTTTTCACAATACTTTTGCACACTAATTTCTTTACATTTATGAGGTCAATTGGATTTTGCTCAATCCACAGAAAATGCCTAAACAGATTTTACCTTTCAGCAGTGGATTCTCAATTCCCAGTATTTTCTTGTGTTTTCAAGATAGCAAAACCCTTTACAAAGATGGTTGCTTTGAAATATTTCAGTTTGGGCCAGAAGTTTTAAATCTGGAAACTACATGGAGTCAAACTCTTGTGAAACTCTCGGCTGGGACCACCCCCACCTGTAGAACTCTTTTAACCCCCATCACAAACAATTCTGTGAATATCTGGCTATTGTCAATGGAAAATAAAAAAAAAAAGATATACCAAGTCACACTCTGCATTACAGACTCTGACTTATAAAGTATGCCTTTAGCTTTATTTCAGTCTTTTAAAATAAGAATGTTTGGAAAAATCAAGTTAGACATATTAACACTTCTTAAAAATTTTGGCAAGATAGTGCCCAAGTTCCAAACAGCACAAGCTGTATCAATGTAAAAAGGCATAAAAGATAACAAACCAAAACATCAGGGCAATAGCACATGGGAAAGGTATGCCAAATGCCCAAACATTTTGAAGTCGGGATCTAGACTAGCAAGGTCAAGGCTGCAAAAATTCTCAGCAATATTCACTGTTTCAGATTAGAGCACATCTTCTCTCTCTTTGCCCCAAAATAAATCTTCCATTTGGCTGTTATAGGTCAACCTATTTAATCACATCCAAAAAATTTGAAATTTCACTCGGCAAAAATGCTACACATACAGAAATCTTCTGTTTGTTAATATAGGAGGATTCTCAGCTTAGCCCACATGGACATTGCACTAAAACTCAATGGCAACATGAGGTAAACATACAGAAATTTGCAAAATTCAAGTTTCGAAAAACCCTTTCAACTTTTCTTTACACTTATATCCTTGACTTTCAACGAAACAAGGTGTTATCTTGTCATTTTTAGGGTGGCATTTACTACTCTAAGGAAGAATTTCAGATGCCAAATTTGAAGAGTTAGAAATAGAGGGATTTTACTTTCCCCATATATCACTAACAATGATGGCAAAGTATCAACTTTCCCCCCAGGACAAGCCCTCTAAGAAATATCAAATCTAACAAGCTTCCAAGATCACACAAACTCAGCCTTTTCCCTTCCTCGCTTAAGCTGGCTGAGACACCGAAGTCAGTGTAACTTTAGGCTCAAGTCATCCAAAGTAACAGACTAAAGAATGAACAAAAAACAAATTTTTTATTTTTACAACTAAATAAATGTAATTCAAACGTGTCCATTACTAGTTTTTCCCCAAATCAACATACTATAAATAAGCAAACTAAGTCTGGGCACTGATGTATATGGATTCACTAGATGTCTCCTGGGCTTAGTTACAGAAGCTACTCACGGTAAAACGACATTTTGCATATAAAGTGTAGCATGATGTTGAGCCATGTTAGTTTCTGCACGTACGCGTTGCACTTCTGGCTGAAAATGGAGAGCAATCTGAAGCATTATGCTGTAAACTCACTTGCACTGTTTTAAATGGCATCAATATCAATGCCATTATCCTTACTGTCAGCAGACTCCACAGGTTCAACTTTAGGCAGTCTTAGAATATGCCACCTCAATATCTTCATCTTCTTCTTCTCCACCAGAAGATTCTTCTTCTCTTTCCTTCACCATTTTATAAAGGGCTCCTCTTTGACATGAATCTCTTTGGCAAGTTCCTTTGAGAAATATTTCTTAGAGGCGTTTTCTGACTAGCTAACAATGACCTCTTCTTCCAAAAGAATTTGGGAGATGAGCTGAGCTTGATGCATAGCTGCCACACACTCCGAACCATGAAGAAGGTATCTTTGAGATTTTTTGTTATTGGGACAGAATTGTACAAAATGACATCGACACTTCTTCATTTATTCTCAAATTTTCTCATTAAAAAGCGTCTCAGTCAAAATGACAGGGCCCATCACTTTTACATCGTCTTTCTGCTTCAGCAACAATTTTGTAAGGTGTCGATAATACCTTCTTTCTTTTTTCTTCACAAAGTCAAATAAAATATTGACTCTTTCTTCAACTGTCCTTTCTAGGTCATCACTAAGTGTCAGAACTTTTGCATGATCACTATTTTCATCCGTTCTGTGCCTTTGAGCTTCTTCTGTTGTGTCCTCTCCCCAATCTTCATCTTCATCATCTTCCACAGCATGTGGAGGGTCAAATTCATTGGGTGGTGGTGCTGCTGGTGGTGTCCTCTCATTGCTGGACACAGAACCATTTTTTTTTTGTCTTTGCCCTTTCTAGTGTTTTCTTTTTCTCCCATAGTATTATCCCTATTCTCAGGTGGGTTCTTGAGAATGAATGTGCAGAGTTTATGGTTTGTGTCAAGCATGCCTCCATAGCCACAGGCTTTGCAAGAGTTACCTATTGTCTGTTTCTTAAGATTGACGTGCAGATCGGTTTCAGGATTCTCACGCTCGGGACAGAGGACACATTTTTTTTTTTTAATGAATCTATCCCACACATCTTGCAGCTTATTGAGCAGCTCATGAGATCCATTGACAATGTAATGGTCCTCAAACTGGGTCCGTGCTCCCAGATCATAACCAAAATACTCGGTGGGATACGTTGGAGGCCGATCAAACGCCTTTGCAACGTCAACCACTATAGCTGTCTTTATTCCACTTCCTTTGCTCTCAACATTAGCAATCAGTGCATTTTGTAGCGATGTAACCGGTCTGAAAGGCGGCGGTTGACTTTGACAGACATTTTGGCTTGTTAGTAGTAATTTTATCAGTAAGATGAAGAGATCTTTGATTGTAACTTTTTGGTATCTTCTGTCTGGAGAAGAAGGGATGACATAAACGACTGCAAGAGTTTTCGATCTCTGACATGAAAAGTTGTTGCCACAGAGGCTGTAAGCGCCTTGCTTGTATGCTCTATTGCCCAATGGCTGCGCAACAGGTCGTTTTGGTCAAATAAAGGCATAAAAACAACGCTGCTCATCCAGGACCGCGATGAAATGTCTGAGGCGCAGTATATACAAGAACCCTAGCAGTAGCAAGATGTGGAGGAGGAGGAAGGGAAGAGGAGGAGGAAAGAAGGGGAAGAGGAGGCGGAGTTGGAGGAGCCGCTGCAGACAAGCGGGAGGGGGTGGAGGCGGGGACAGTCCGAGGGAGGCAACACCCTTCGGCACCTGGGAGCCTGGAGACCTCTGGAATGTTCTCGCTCTGGCTTGAGGTTTCTTTTTCGAAGCAGATTTTGCAATAACTAGAAACATCCAATTCCCCAAATGAACACTTAGGCAAATCTGTATTTATCCATGTCAACTTCCAATCTGTCAAAATGTGCAGCACATGAACAACCGACTGAATGGGTGCTCAAAACCACAGACAACCAGTGAAAACCAGTTTAGGACAGTGCCTGGCCCACAGTTAATGCTAACTAAATGCTTACTGAACTACTGCCACCTGAATTTTCAGCTCACACCATCTTATTGACAAAGATGATAAAAGAACAAGTCAACGTTGGAGGGACTGGGTGAATGGGTCCAACCGTTTTGGAAGACAAGTTGGAACTATGCAAGAAAAGTTCCGGCATTTTTCCTAGTTTGAGTCTGTGATTCTGTTACTAGGTTTATGCCACTTGGAGATTATAGAGAGCAAGAAAAGACCCATTTATTCAAATATATGGAATGCAGGGCTATTTGCAATACCCAAAAGCTTGAGTACAAAATTCTATTCATGTCATCGGGGGAACGTCTGATCAACTTGTGGTACATGAATGAAATACAGTAGGCCTGAATCATAATGCCAGCTGCCAGCGGTGGTGGGCTCCTCTGCTCTGAGATCTTCAGGAAGAGGCCCAAATTCTACTTGTTGGCCTTGTTGTTCTGGTGCCTCTTGTGAGTCATGGGTTGGATTAATCTACGGAGGTCTCTCCCACCTCTCAAATGCTGTAATCCTCTGAATGAGGGATGGGAAAAATTTAGAGCATAGCAATAAGTGCTTTTTGACTGATTGACATAAGATGACTTGCATGAAGTGAGGCATGTTGAGGAAGGTGGGATCAGAAAAGCAATAATGACAATGATTATGCTAAAGTATGAAAGGGGGTAACATCAAGTAGTCCCAGTGCTCAGATCAAAAGCAATAGAGAATGTTTGCTGTTTGTCTTTTGTTCTCAAAGAGGAACATGACATCAGGAAAGTGATGCCAAGATGCACAAGTGAATTGGGTCTAAGTGAGGCAGAGCTATGCAAAGTCACCAGCGTCGCTCTCTCCTTTGAAGCCCTAGGACCTAGGTCCAGTGGCCAAATACACATCAGGATGACTGGAGATGGCTCGGGAGGAGAGAAACATTTATATGACCTCACAAGGGTTAAAGTGCTTATCTTTCATTGGACTCAACCAACAGGAAAGCCCAGATGGACGAGATCACTGAGGCAATCCAGCATGATCCCTCTTGTAGGTTGTTTCGCTAAACTATCTTCCACGAATGCCCTTTGGATTTGATTTGATTGCAAATTTGTGTAAGGGTGGGAATTACTTGAATCAATCACCCCACTCCATTTCGCTTGGATACCTTTACCAGGAAAAGACACATCTTGACTGAATCAATTTAGAGATATGAACAAAGTCCAGTACTTACCCTGAACCAATCAATCAAAGGTATTTTGATGAGGTGGACAGGAAGTCTGTTCAGAGGGACTTGGTCACACGCTGTGGAGTTCGTGTAAGACTAGTGCAGAATTGAAGATTCCAGGCAGCTTAGTGGCAGAAGCCTCTCAGCAAAGCCTCTGAGAAACAGTTGTTCCAGAAGTAAAGGATTCACATGAACTCCTTTTTCCCTATCCCACTGCCATTTTCTCCTTGGAATCCTTGCAGAATTCTGGGGAGAGCAGCAGTTGACGGAAGTGGCTGAATTGGGAGATGAGTACATGCTAGACACACTGAAGGAAAGCTGTCTCATGACTCTGCAAGGTCTGGCAGAAACCTATATGATACCTAGGGAAACTTTATGAGCTTCCCCCTTAAGAAAGAGAGAAAGGGGCCTCCAGCCACTGGGGGCTTTGAGTTGCCTTTCCCATGTGTAATGTCTAAGTTTGAGTGCTCCTTCCTTTGAACTCCATATGTACTCAAATCTGCATTCTTTGCGTTGATTCTGTGATGTAATTTCTCATTTGTTGTGTGTCACAGTTATGTGTTCAGACCTGCTGTGCACCTCTTTCCTGCCCTTTGGAAGAGCTTCAGCTTTGATTCTTAGGAGATGTCAGGGCTCTGTGATGCCTGGCTATAAAGCATCACCAGACCACACCAGACCAGACTGTTATGAGGAATTTCTCTTCAGCTTGGACTCCTCTCTCATAACCAAGCTGAGCTTTGTCTTCCACATATTTTCCTATTTTAGACTCATTTGATATTAATAAGCAAAGGGGATTGAACAAGCCTATTTCTGCTCTATGTCCAAGGAATCTTGTGTAGTTTTGACATATGCCACCCTTGGCATCATGCAGGCTAGTATCAATCCCAGTTTGGAGGAAATCACTCTTATGGTCAGGGCGAGATTGTCCAACCATCATCCCCTGTAGCCTCCCTGAATACTTGACTCAGAAACCATGGGTGGCAGCCAAAGGCTCTTCTGGAGGGCTCTGTGGTCAGTCCTATGATCTGGGTGAGAGTCAAGGCCCTGAATTGCATCTGAATCTTTGCGCCAGGGAGGAATCTCTGGCGCTGGACTGATCACAATGTGATCTAGTTTTGTTTCCGTTTCCTCTTCCCAAGTGGCACCAAAGGCACTTGGAGCCCAATATCGTGCTTATGGCCCAGCATTAAGCTGCAGAGCTGCGACTGCATCCACCTGCTGCTAGTGAGAGTGGCCAGTCAGCTCCCAAGGATCAGCTGCTCCAGGTCTGCCTGATGTGCCTTGGTATCTTAAGTACGTTTGCTCCACTTGGAAAGAAAAGAATCCAGGTGGGTCTTAAGGGCGCAAACATGTCCATTGGCCATCAGTCAGCCCTTCTTTTGTCCAGAAACAAAGTGGTGAGTTGGCCAGGACTTAGATGCTCTCCTGAAAAAACCTGACCCAGCTGGTGTAATTTAGGAGAGCAACTATTCTGACCAACTTAGTTCGCGCTCACTTCCAAGTAGTTACTGGGTGTAGTGAAAAGAGGACAGAGTTCAAATCTCATCTCTGACATTTAGTACCTGTGTGGCCTTGAGAAAATCACTTCATCTGCCTGACAGTCAGTTTTTGTAAGATGAAGGATTGTGCTGGGTGGCTTCAGGTCTCTTCCAGATACAAATGCCTGAGCCTAAAACTTACTTCTGCAACTGCAGACCACACAGATGTGAGGGAGCAGCCGAGGAGAGTCTTGGACAAGACTGCAAACAAGACATTTGTAGGGGCAGATGAACTAATGTACAGAATAGTCTTTGACTGTGAACAGGTCACCAGAAATGTCAGATCCTCTCAGAAGCACTGGACTAACAAAGGCTTTCAGAGACAGTCTCAAAGCTATCAGGAGACTGGTCCTAGAGCTGAGAAATTAGGAGACTGCAGCAAGGTTAACAGGATGGGACTGAGCCAAAATACCTGCTGCCCATTAAACTGCCCATTCCATCCCATTCCAATAAGCAATTCAATTATGTTTAATTGACATGTACTCTGTGACCTCGTTTCCAAACACATAACAAATTAATCGATAAGGCCTCAGAACTGAGAGCTTGAGTTTATCATCTCAAAGATTTCATTCTGTTCTTTGCTGCAGACTTCATCATTTAGAGAACTTGCTCTGCCCAAATGTAGTCACATGACTTATTCCCGGCTATTACTTTCCAAGCTTCTTTCAAAATGTTTTCCCGACTTTGGTTAATTGACTTCCACCAATATGTGAGCTTATTGATATGTACCCCTTCCCTGCCCCACCACACCAGTGGCACAGCTCAGAGCCCATCCCAACTGTATCAGTAATTAAGGTAGGACTTTCTTTTATTGTTTTCTCTTTTAGCACTTATTTTATCAAGTGCCCTTGAACAGTCTGGCCCTTTTTCCTTTGGTTGGATCAGGAGTCTTCCATGACCTCCTTGCCTCAAGGGAAAACCTGTTTTGCATGGGTTTGAGTGACATGTTTTTGATACCTGAAGCTTTTTAGATCACATGGGTGAGTCTCCTGTTGACTTTGACCCTGAGCAGATTATATAAACCCAGAAGTTGGTGTTTTCCCTTGGGGCTCCCACTCACTGGAAGAGTGGCGTGTGACTCTGGGCAAGCTGTTGTAACTGCCCCCTGGCTTTGCTAATACAGATATTGGTTTGTATTTGGTCTGTTTACAATGTATGTCTGTAATTTGTTTGTATTTTCTCTGAAGTTCAGGTTGCTGGCTTTTCCTCCAAAACTAACTGAATGATATTTGTATGTTGGATTAAAGTGAGATTGTTAACCCCTTAAAGTTACTTTCCTTAGTACAGCAGGTCAAAAGAACCTGTGTTAGCAGCCTTCTGTGTGCTGGTTGTTGTTGGTTTTACACAGCCACAGTAGCTGCTAGCAAAATTGTTGTTACACCAACTCTCCCTCCCTGGTGATTCTCATCCATAAAGGGGACCCTGGAAGCTTTGTGAAAACTACTGCCACCATCACAGGACCATCTCCACTGGTTTGACCCAATCTTCATTACCTTTAGGTCACTTTCCAGCATCCATTCTTTGACAGATGATCCTAGGGGAGTCTGGCTAGGAGGGGTCCCTGTTAAGCTCTTTGCAGACTTTTAAAAAGAAAGAAAGGAAGAAAGAAAGAAAGGAAGAAAAAAGAAAGAAAGAAAAAAGAAAGAAAGAAAGAGAGAAAGGGAAAGAAAGGAAGGAAGGAGGGAGGGAGGAAGGAGGAAGAAATGGAAGGAAGGAAGGAAGGAAGGAAAAGAAAGAAAAGAAAAGAAAGAAAGGAAGGAAGGAAGGAAGGAAGAGAGAAAGAGAAAGAAGGGAAGGAAGGAAGAAAGAAAGAAAGAAAGAGAGAGAGAAAGAAAAAGAAAGAGAGAAAGGGAAAGAAAGGAAGGAAGGAAGGAGGGAGGGAGGAAGGAGGAAGAAACAGAAGGAAGGAAGGAAAAGAAAGAAAAGGAAAGAAAGAAAGAAAGGAAGGAAGGAAGAAAGAAAGAAAGAAAGGAAGAAAGAAAGAAAGAAAGAAAGAAAGAAAGAAAGAAAGAAAGAAAAGAAGGAAGGAAGAAAGAAAGAAAGAAAGGGAAGGAAGGAAAAGAAATAAAGATGTATTATAAACATGTATATTCTAGCAAAATGAAAGGTTTGTTGAGTCCAGAGCCCCTGTTTGGATGCTATTCAGCATCTCCTGAATTGGTTATGGGCTTCTCTTCCAATCTGGGGAGGCAGCATTGGCTGGTCCATTCCAATTTGGAGCAGGAGCTGGACACCTATTAGGAGTGTGAGAACCAGTCCTGACTCTTTGCCTGGTGGGCTGTGCCAATCCAGCAAGCATTTATGTAGTGCCTACTGTGTGCCAGGCACTGTGCTAGGGGCTTCACATAACAAAATGAAATGGAAGACCCTCTCTCAAGAAGTTCCCTCTCTTAAGGACATGACGTTCGCTTGGATCACTTGCTATATAATCTAGACCTGACTCTTCAGCTTGGCTTTATTAAGAAGTTTACTTACAAGCCAGCTAGATTTTGCTGGAGATAGAGCACTGGCCCTGAAGTCAGGAGGATGTGAGTTCAACTCTGACCTCAGACGCTTCCTAGCTGTGTGATCCTGGACAAGTCATTTAACCTGACGAGAGAGAGAGAGAGAGAGAGAGAGAGAGAGAGAGAGAGAGAGAAGAGAGAGAGAGAGAGAGAGGGAGGGAGAGAGACTGACTTTAACTTATGTCCATACATTCTTGTCAGCAAATTAGGGCTTGGTGGATCACCTTGCTCATAGTTTACAACCAATGGAAACATTGTTAGTGACATCACTTGCAAGCCAAGGAAACGTCCCAGTTGGTGTCCCTCTAGGAGCAATATCTTAAAACCTCCCTCCATGCAAGTTAGGCTAATTTTCTCCCTTTTGGCTCTTGGGACTAAAGGCTCAGGCTGTTGATAGCACTTTCAGGTCACTTGAATACAAAGCAGGCATGAGATACACCAGAGACACCCTAAGGCTTGGCTGCTGGACCACAATGGGTAGCTCAGGCCAGGGAATTCACTTATCTGAAGCAGTCTGTGGGGTCCTCAATGCCTCTCCATGTTGAATGTCTTTCTTCCACCACGGCTGAATAAATCTCCTTCTTGTTCATTGTCGAATGTTCTTTGAGCATCTCATTCCGTTCCACTATGAAGCTAATCTGCTGGTGGAGTGACCCACTGAGGCCCAGACTGGGCAGTAGCCTGGGGCCCCTTCTACTCAGCCTCTTCATTGATGATTTGGGCAAAGGACCAGAAGGTTCCATAAGAACTTCAGGCAATAGTGACTGACTACTCTGGGAGCTAAGAATACTCTTGAGCCTAAACCCCTGGGTGTGTAGTCTTACAAACTCGGGCTGAGACTCCCCAGAGAGAACATTCCAAAAGGGCCATTTGTCAAGGGACAGATGACCAAGCTGAAGGACACTTTGCTGCAGCCGAGCCCTTGGGTGATACTAGGTAGAGCCTTCCCCTTCCCAAGACACAGCTTCCTCATCTGCAAAATGGCAAGCCTCTCTGAGGTGGTCACTAAGCTTCTGTTCAAGTCCAAAAGTGATTCTAGAATGAGGGGAAAAACTGACTAGGGGTAAATCTATTTGGAAGAAGATGGGTCAATGTTAATTGCCAATTCTACCCTGAGTGCTAATGTAACTGGATTTGAGCCAACCAGATACTGAGGGGTGTGAGAGGGAAGGGGATGGGCCAGGTCAAGGAAGTGATCCGCCTGCACTCAGGGTTAGTCAGCACTTCCTGAGCCTTGGGGTTGGGGTCCAGTTCTGCTGACTAGGTTGGCTATTTACCTGTGCAGCAAATTCTCTGGTCTCATGCAGATCTCAGCAGCTTGTTTGTAGCTTCTCATCTTAAAGGCTTAGCTGAGGGCACAGAGAGGCCAATGATAATCAAAAGAACCGACTTTTACAGAATGCCATCAGGTTAGCAAAGCACTTTACAGAGTGCATCTCATCTGCTTATCATGACAACCCTGCGAGGGAGGTATCGTGGTTGTCCTCATTTATAGATCAGGAAACTGAACCTTGCAGACCTTAGCAGGACTTAAAACCCAGGCCTTTTGACTGGTAGGCTGACCATCCATTCGCGACATCAAGCTAGAGGCAGGTGCTCCTAACTTTGGTTACTCTACTTTTACAAGGAGAGACATTTGAAAAGGCCCAGAGACAAAGAAATGATGATATCATATCGTATCGAATTGAATCATATATCTCATGTCATATAGCTCATGTCATGTCATATCATATCATATTCTATAATATCATATCACATGTCATATCATATCATGTCATGCCATACCATATCATACTATACCATATCGAACCATATCGTACCATATCATATCATGTCATGTTATGTCATTGCATTGGTGACTAAGGTGGGGCCAATGAAGGGAAGTCTGATTTTATCTTCACTCCCAAGTAGGCCCGAAACCGCTAGCTACTAGGTGCAAGCCTGTCTGGGCGTGAAGCCCCCAGGGTCCTAAGGGGAGTTGCTAAGACCAGAGCCAATAGTAAGAGCTTAAGTTCTGGTTTCTCAGATGACATTTGATGACAGCTAAAGAATGCATAAAAAGAGAGAACAGAGCTATTTGCTTAGGGCTCTCACTCTTGGTGGTGTGCTGATGTAGAGACTTTGGGCAGCTGTAGTTAAGAGCCCTCCAGCTTGTAAACCCAGATGTTAAGCTCTGGTAACTATGAATTGAGATTTTAATCAGACAAGATCTGTCTGTTGGTGTTGGTAATTTTTTTGTATTTGCTCTGAAGTTCAGGGTGCTGGCTTTCCCCCTTGAGCTGAGTGAATGATATTTGTATGTTGGATTAAATTAAGATTGTTAACTCCTTAACTTTGCTTTCCTTGGTAAAGCAGATCAAAAGAGCCTGGGCTTGCAGTGTTCTGTGTGCTGGTTGTGGTTGGTTTTACACCCCCCACAGCAGCTGCTAGCTGAATTCTTGAAACAGTCATATATCATGTCATATCATATATTTCTTATGTGAGATGGCCAAATGCCCTGATGTTGTTTGCTCAGCCTTGAGCTGTTTTAGTTACTTATTTCAAAGGTTTCATCAGTTTTCTGATGGGTGGGGCTGGGCAGGGTGGGGTGGGGGCTACTGTAGCAACAGCACCTCCCAGACTTAATGAATGAAACCTACAGAAAAGCAGGCTGTCACTTAGTTGATTAATGGACTCACTAGAAAAGGTATGTATGTAATGTAGTATGTAATCTGGCCACTGGGTGGTGATGTTCTCATGCCATCAGCAGCCCTTAATGTCCATGCCGCAGCTTTCCCAAATCTGCAGTATCGTCCCTGCCCACTAGCCAGTGCTGAACCTACCAACTGTTAGCCAGAACCTCTTCCACAGCAATGCCTGAAGGCATATTATTGAACTTGAATGCCAGAGGACCGGAGTTCCAATCCAGCCTCAGACACTCCCTAGCTGGGTGGCCCTGGGCACTTTGTGCCTCAGTTTCCTCATCTGTAAATCAAAGATGGTAAAGCTTCCACTTCCCGGGGTTGTCATGAGGAACAAATGAACCAAGACGTACAGTGCTTTGCGAGTCTGAACGTGCTATGTGAATGCTCCCTATTGGTTACCTTCACTCTCATGGGACTCATGGGGTGTACCTGCCAGACTGACAAATGATCTAGGTGCTTGAAGACTAGAACATGGAGAATGTCTCTGAATGATGAGAACTTGAGAA
Organism: Phalanger gymnotis; assembly: GCA_028646595.1. NCBI lineage: Eukaryota > Metazoa > Chordata > Mammalia > Diprotodontia > Phalangeridae > Phalanger > Phalanger gymnotis. Next base: position 1,087,730 of record CM053624.1, on the reverse strand, counting down.
GCGATGATTTGGCTCCGAGCTCCCACACTGCATTTGGGAAATCTCCCAGTCTAGGCAGCCCGAGCTTCTTCGTGAGGCTCAGGAAATTGACTTTTTAGTCATCAGATGATTTATTCAAACACAGTAAAATATCTGTATGAAAGCTGTCACAGTGCTTTTCCCAGTACTGTCTGTTCACCCTAAACCTCATCCTAGTTGTCAAATGGAGGAAGGAATAAAGGAAGAGATTCCCTATGAGAAGTCACCTAGATCAGAGGAAATGAAGAAAGTGCCAGGCCAATTTCACAGGCTGAGGTTTCCTGGTTTGTCTCTCACTTCATTCTGCTGGTCCCCAATCTCCACAATGCCCTGGTTCTGTCTTCACTCCAGAAACCCATCTTTACTGTTGTTACTCTCCAGGATCTGTTCCAGGTCCCAGCTCAGGCAGCAGAGGCAGCTCCAGAAAGCAACAGGTTACTAACATTGAGGAGCTCTGTAAAGGGCTATCGCTCAGGTAGCATGGAAAGAATATTTTGCAATATGGAAGAGCAGGAGCATCATCTACAGTAACAGAAGAAAATCAACTGGCCCCTCCATTCGTTTCTTGCCTTTTCATCTGTTCCCTCAGGAAGGTGTTATGAACCCTTGCTACAAATGGGATCCACGACTGGTACTTAGCAAGTGTGTCTGCTTTATACATGGCTTCATGGCAGCTACAAGAGAGATGGGGAAACTGAGTCCCTTCCCCCAGGGAGCCTTCTGGTTAGAAGGACGGACAGAGTGATGAAGAAACATCCAGAAAAGCTCAGCGAGTTCCTGGTAATGATAGCTAACATTTATAAAGCACCTTAAGGTTTGTTACTTATCCCTTACAAAAACCCAGTGAGGCTTATTATATCCATTTAACAGACAGAGAGACTGAGGCAAGTTAATTGACTTGTCTAGGGTTTCACAGGTAGTAAATGTTTGAAGTGTGATTTGAACTCAGACCTTCTTCCTGACTCCAAGTCCAGTGTTCTATCCACTGCACGACCTAGTTGCTTAATTCAATTACCTATATCTGCTGGGAGGGAATCCTTCTCAGGAATGAATTGGACTGGACAGCCTCCAACACTGCCCCTTCCAGCCCTGAGACTCTATAACCCCATGTTATCAATTTACTCATTAAAGGCATTGTTCATTTACTGGCAAAATAACCAGGAGGAGAGTTTAATCAGAAGCCACAGCTCCTGGCAGCAGCCCATAAAACAAGATGAGCAGGTTGTCCATTCCCTGCGTGGGGGTCATTGCCAGCGTCGGAGCTGTTGTTAAGGCTGATGATGAAGACGCGTGGCCCATGCTTTATTGCTTTTCCATTGGCTCTCAGTGATTGCAGAGCCAATGTCTAATAAAGCATTTGCAGGAGCCCCACTTCTCCACCCCCCCTCCCATCATGAGCCTGCTTGCCACTCATGATTTGTGGGAGGGAAGGCCTTTGTCTTTAACACCCTGAATAATTCTGGCATGACCCCACTCTAACGTCTTGTCAGAAAGATCTCAGTCTCGGTCTGCTCGTCCCCAGACACAGGACAAACTCATCATAAATCTGCAGCAGCTCAAGGCGCTATCCTTCCTCAGGAGGGGGAGGCATTCTGTCCCCTACAGCTGAACCGATTGTGGAGGTGGGGCTGTACCACACCCAGCTTTATCAACTCAGGTCCAATGGAAATCTTGGTTTTTGAAAACAGATTTGATTTCAAGGGTAAATTGATGAAATAAGACATTATGCCCCCAGCAAATGGGCTTTTAGTGCTGTTTTGCAGGAGGAGGAGAGGACTCCTAGTATGAGAGGAAGGGGTTGATTAAATTTTCAAATGGTCTCAGAATCAAGTCACTTGCTACAGAAAAAGTGGGTATATTGTAATCTCTAGGGTGGCCTGGGGTCACATTAAATGTGTCTGCTCTTTAAGGTAATGGAGAATGTCTTTACTCCTGTTTACATATTTATTTGGTCCTTGGTTGGGTAGGACAGGAAGTGAGCCAGAGGCTGTCTGGTGCAGAGGAGAAAGCACCAAATTAGGAGCTTCAAAACTTGGGTTCGAATCCTTCCCCTGACACTTAACAGCTTTGTGACTCTAAGGAAGTGTTTCATTTGCACTTTGAGCCTGTCTTCTTTTGTGAAACTGGGGTTATAATTTTTGCATTCCTTACCTAACAGAGGTATTGTGAGGAAAGCCCTTTGTAAATCTTGAAGCAGAAGAGGGATGCAGACCTTGCTGGTGATTAGATCTGAATGGACACGGAAGTCCCTGTTGCCTTTCGAGTGCTGCAAGGGCCACTCAGGTATCCGACACTATCCTGCTGCCACATTAGCTGGGCTGATTCACTCAGTCTGGGTAGGTGTGGATGGGCGGGCTCATCTGCAGGGCCATCGGAGTATGTGTAGGTGGTGCAGCAGATAGACTTCAGAAAGAACCACAGTGTGACCCTGAGCAAGTCACTGTAACTGTCTAAACCTTTGTTTGCTCACCTGTGAAATCAGATGGTAAGAGCTGGGCTATTTACTTCATAGGGTGAGTATAAAGGCCTGAAGCAACCCCTAAGGCCACAGTAATGTCAGAGTCTGTGTTTTGTTTAATATTTACAATAATAATAAATAATAGGAGGTAGGTAACAGTGAATAAAGTACTGGGCCTGGAAGCAGGAAGACCCGAATTCAAATCCAGCCTCAGACCCTTCAATCAATATTTTTAGGTACCTACTATGTTCCAAGTGCTGTGCCAGAAGTGTCCCTGTCCTCAAGGAGCTTACAATCCAATGCGAGGGGGGGGGGCAACATACAAACAAATATATACAAAGCAAACTAGATACAGGATAAAGAGGAACTAAGGATCAGAATTAAGAGGCATTGGGGAAGGCTTCCTGGAGGAGATGGGATCTTAGATGAAACTTGGAGGGAGCCAGACCTAGGGGTTGGAGCCAGTTGTTCTCGCCCCTTACCCAAGGCAAAAGGCATTTATCATTAATTCTTCCAATACTTTCAATTTACAAGTTCCCGCCAACTCCACAATTTCTCACACCTCCTTCTTCTTTCCTTTGTTCCTTCAGCTACCTACTTCATGCCCTTCACTGCTACCTTCCTGAGCAACTGCAGTTTTCTAACTGATCCACCTGCTTCTGTCTAATTGCTCATCTGCTTCCTCCCACTCTAACCCACTGTACCCAATAAACCTTCAACTG
>CM053624.1:1072752-1084432 GCA_028646595.1 Phalanger gymnotis | reverse complement strand
CATCCTATCCTGTCCCCCTTTATTCAGTTTTCTCCCTTGACCCTGTCCCTTTTCAAAAGTGCTTGCTTTTGACTACTTTCTCCCCCAATCTGCCCTCCCTTCTCTCATCCCTGCCTCTTATCCCCTTCCCCCTACTTTCCTGTAGGGTAAGATACCCAATCGAATGTGTTATTCTCTCCTTAAGTCAAATCTAATGAGAGCAAGATTCATTCATTCCCTTTTACCTGTCCCCTCTTCCCTTTCAATAGAACTGTTTTTTCTTGCCACTTTTATGTGAGATAATTTATCCCATTCTATCTCTCCCTTTTTCCTTCTCCCAATATATTCCTCTATCACCCCTTAATTTTATTTTTTTAAGATATCATCCCTTCAACTACCCCAATTCTGAGAAAGGACTCATGAGTTACAAATATCATCTTTCCATGTAGGAATGTAAACAAAATTGTTCAACTTTAGTAAGTCCCTTATGATTTCTCTTTCCTGTTTACCTTTTCATGCTTCTCTTGATTCTTGTACTTGAAAGTCACATTTTCTTTTCAGCTCTGGTCTTTTCATTGAGAATGCTTGAAAGTCCTCTATTTTATTGAAAATCCATATTTTGCCCTGGAGTATTATACTCAGTTTTGCTGGATAGGTGATCCTTGGTTTTAATCCTAGCTCCTTTGATCTCTGGAGTATCATATTCCAAGCCCTTCGAACCCTTAATGTAGAAGTTGCTAGATCTTGTGTTATCCTGATTGTGTTTTCACAATACTCAAATTGTTTCTTTCTGACTGCTTGCAATATTTTCTCCTTGATCTGGGAACTCTGGATACAATATTCCTGGGAGTTTTCTTTTTGGGATCTTTTTTAGGAGGTGATCGGTGGATTCTTTCAATTTCTATTTTACCCTCTGGTTCTAGAATATCACAGCAGTTTCACACAATTAATTCTTGATTGCCTGGGGAGTAGAGTTCCAGTTCCTTATCCTGACATCCAAGCACCCCCTCCCCATACCATATTATAATAAGTTTCATGCTTTTGCTCACACTATTCTCTATGCTCAGAATTCCTTCTTTCCTCTGCCTATAGATTGAGTTTTTTGAAGACTAGATCTTCCCATCTTGCCTAGCCTAGAGTTACAGAGGTCACTGATTGGCCTGAGAGCTTAGAACTGCTCTGAGGCTAATTCCTCTAAGAAGTGCACTAAAGGAGAGAGGTGGCTTATGAATCAGTCAATTACAAAGTCCAGGGACCAATGACAATTGAACGTGCTTAGCAAATATCATAATATATAATAAAACTCCCTTCTCTTCCTATATTTTTTCAAAGCAGGAGATTCTGTAAAGGAGAATAAATTTCTTTAATTAGTTGAGTGGTGTTGGACACCAGTCCCTTCATCAGGGCTCAAAGACCATGATGTTTGTTGCTGGCCACATTTACAGCAATTTAAAACAAACGATGTAAGATTTGAGTCAGTGCCTTCTAGCTGTCTGCTATACCTGGATTCCCCACAATGCATTTCCATGAAAAGACCCAAAAGATTTATTTCAAGGATGCTGTGAAACTAAGGTGTGTCAAGATGCTTAAGTTCCATCAAGCCCTTTGTAGTTTGTTGGAATGTAGCCCACTAAATGGGTTGAGGGGATGTAGGCTGGCAAGTGTCATACATAGTGTGTTGGTAAGCAAAATGGGCTCCTTAGCACTTAGTGCCCTTGAAGAGTTTGGCTTTTGTTTGTGTTGAGTAATTCAATATATTTCATTGAGTCCTACTAAGTGCTAAGCCCCAGGCCCAAACCCCTATAGGTGTAAAACCTATGTGGGTATGGATTGGCAACTAAGGTGGGGCCCAAGGTGGGGCTAACTCCAGGAAGGGCCTAGTTTACATGTCTGGGACAGCAGAGGCTTTTAGACCACATGGGTTTAAGTTGCCTCTTTGTGTCGATTTTAGGTCACGTGGGTGAGTCACATGTGTGACTCACCCCTGACGCTGAAAAAGATATAAAACTAGGGGTTGGCCTCCTCTTCCTTGGAGCTCATTCCCACAGCAGTGGTGGCGTGTGTGACTCTGGGCCAGCCCTTGTTCTGAGCTCCCCGGCTGAACCTAGATGTTGGTAACTATGAATCTGTATTGGGTCTGTCTGTTGATGATCGTACTTTGTAATTTGTTCTGAAGTTCAGGGTGCTGACTTTTTTCCCTGAACTAAGTGAATGATATTTGTATGCTGAATTAAAGTAAGCTTGTCAAACCCCTTCACCTTGCTTTTCTTAGTTAAGCAGATCAAAAGAACCTGTGCTGTTTGCAGCTTTCTGGGTGCTGGCTGTGGGTGGATCTTGCACCCCCACGGAAGCTGCTAGCTGGATTGTGGAAACACGTGTTCTACACATATGTGTCCACACGGCCACTATCCTCAGTTGTGTGAGTGTGTGGGGATTAGTGTGACCAGGTTTAAGAGGCAAATACTCTATTGCCGCCTTATTTTATTAAATGCCTTTGCTTTGAAATAATGATGTCCACTGACTCAATAGAAAAAGGAAACACATTGATGGGGCCTTGTGAATTATGGTTTTGAATTGATGTGGACCCTCAGAATAGCTTAAACCTGGGCTCCCTGTTCTGGGGCTGAGAGAGAGTGTGGCAAAGGGTGTTGTGAGTGCCATAACATTTAGGTAGCTAGGTGGTACATGATAGATCACTGGTGCTCGAGTTAGGAAGATGTGAGTTCAAATCTGTCCTAAGACCATTTCTAGCTGTGTGACCCTTGGCAGGTCACTTGACCTTTGCCTCAGTTTCTTCATCTGTGAGATGTGGATAATAATATCACCCACCTTCCAGGGAGGTTGTGAGGATAAAGTGAAATATGACTCATAAAGCACTTTGTAAACTTGAAGATGCTATATAGATGCTCACTGTAAGCCTTCTCCTCATTACCATCATCACATTAACAGTAGCACTTAACACTCATAGGTATTTCACATCTTGAAACTTTTCAGCTCATGATTTGTCCAGAGAAGGCAAGGTGGCTGGCTCAGACTCCCTCCCCAATCCTGGAGCGGTCTGCATTATGCTGATATCCAGGTGAGAACTGAAATCTAGATGGCCATGTGCCCCAGTTATGACCTAGTTGTGATCTCCCAACCCCTGGAAATCTCAGCTTTGATATGTTGGAGGTGTAGTTAAAGTCACCACTGAGATATAGACTGTTCAGCACCACTCTTGGCCTTAAAGTGCCAAGTAAAATGAGTCCGTGTATGTGGCTGCCATTACGTGGGAAATACAAATCTGAGTCTTCACAGTGTCTCAGCAGAGAATGGCTGCTCCTTACCACCTCCGCCTTCCTGTTGTCATAAGAGGCACCATTTTCCTTCATTTCGTGAATCCCTCATCTGTCCAAATCTCTGATTTCCCACCAAAAAGGAGATCAGCTACCGAGTTCACCTCAGATGAAGAGAAGGGCAGCTAGGATGGGAAGGGCCTTGAGTCCATGACACATGAGCATTGGAGACGGGCTGCTTGGAAAAGTCAAGGAAGGGACACGATACCTGTTGTTTGAAGACTGCCATGTAAATGGGGTCTCACACTCCAGAGGGTAAAGCAGGAGCAGTGGAGGGGAGGGGCATTATGGCGGCCCAGTCAGACCAGATCTAGGGACATAGATGAGGGGAACAATGAGGGGAAGAGGAGATCTCCCAAGAAGAGTTCAGATGACCATTAGGTCATAGTGAGAACTTCCTGTTCCCATCCCACTCTGCAAAGCTGTGATTCCTGGTTTGAGGCTGTGAAGATGAGCGTGATCTCAGTGTGCACATCTGCATCACACATGTGTGACCACAAAGGCAGGAAACAGGACATAAGCAGGGAGGATTAAGGAGTGAAAAGAACCTCTTGTTCACTGTTATTTCCTGAGAAGACACAGTGGAGGAATCTGCTCATAGCTCTGTGATGATGCCTCTGCATCTTTAACTGTCCTGTAGAACAAGGACTTGGTGCTGGCTTGAGTTCCTGTTATGAGCCTGAGAACACATGAGAGGGATTTGACTAAAGGGTGGTCTTGAGTTTGAGGAGACTGATTTGGGAAAGCTTTATTCTGGCTGAGGATGCCACGATGGATTACTGCCCCCCTGTCCCCCTCACACTTATGCCTAGGCTGGTGGAGATTTCACTTGCTCCAGAAACGACTTTTCCCCTGGCGAGGAGGGTCTGAGACTGGCCTCATCCTTGGCAGGTCACATGGCTTCCTTGGGGCAGTGTTAGGCCGACGAATTGGAATTAGTGAACTGAGAGGGAGTTTGCTGGGCCATTCTCTTTGCGTGGTTCAGTGGCATCTGTGGGGAAAGGCTTTAGGAGCTGCCACATGCTGTGGTTTCCTCTAGCAGACCTGTGGAGGCAATGGCTCACTGTTGACCTTCACCAGCATCGATGACTTCATGGGCAGAAATGCCCATCTCTGAGGTGAGACGCACCCTTGGAGCCATGTGTCCCATCCTGGGAGGACAGCTTGCATCATCCCTTGGGGTAGATTCATTCATTAGATTCCTGGGCAACAGATCTGGCCCGGCTTTGAGCTGGCTCCAGTTTTTGGGTCTCCCACAGCTATGTTGTATTGGTATTTAAGGTAGGACTTTCTTACTGTTTTAGAATGCCAAACTAATTAAGTGTCTTTGATTGAGTCTTACTAGGTACAAAGCCCCAAGATAGTTAGTAAACTAGTTCACTAGTTTGAGAAAGGCAGGAAGCCCCCAGGGCCCTAAGGGGGGTTGCTAAGACCAGAGCCAGTAGTAGATGCCTAAGTTCTGGTCCCTCAGATACTGTTTGATGATGGCTAAAGACTTTATAAAAAGAGAGAACAGAGTTGTTTGTTTGGGGCTCTCACTCTTGGAGGAGTGTTGATGTAGAGACTCTGGCCAGCCGCTCTAAGAGCCTCCCAGCTTGTGAACCCAGATGTTGATGGTTTCTTGGTAACTATGAATTATGATCTGGTCTGTTTATATTGTGTATGTTTGTAACTTGTTTGTATTTGCTCTGGCTTTTCCTCCTGAACTAAGTGAGTGATATATGTATGTTTGATTAAATTGAGATTGTTAACCCCTTAGTTACTTTCCTTAGAAAAGCAGATCAAAGAACCTGTGCTGGCAGCTCATTGCTGGTCTTGTTGGATCTCACATTCCACAACAGCTGCTGCTAGCCGAATTGTTGTTACATATGTCCTAGAGGAAGATGGGGGCCAGTCCCTCTTCTGCCAAGGTGCTCACCTCCCCTGCCTCCCCAGTGAGGGCCCCATTACTGGTACCTCCATTGTCCTGATGTGGAGCCACACAACCCGTCCTGCTGCCCTCTTTCCTAATGTCTTCCTTGCTGTTGTTGATAAGATCTGCTGCAGCCCCGGTCATCCTATCTCTGTGATCCAGGCTGAGGGATGGCCATGGACTGCTACTTCTAGGCCTGCCAGATGCCTCCACTCCAATTGGGGGCTGCGCCAGCTCCTAGGCTGCACCCCTCTATCACTGTTCATCTCTTGGGGAGTCCCTGGCTGGGCCACCAAGCTAAAAGAGCCCTGCCCCCAGCAGACAATAACAAAGCACGTCTGTTCAAACAAATGTTTATTGAGCTCTGTGTGCAGTTGTGGGGAGGAGGGGAGGGGAGTGTCACAATTTGAATACCCAAGGATTCTGGTTATGAGTTGGAAGGGGTGTAAGTCCAGCCCCCTCACTTCTCCAGATGAAGAAACTAGGGCTGAGGGAGGCTGAGTGACTTGCATGGGGGCACAGAGTTAATAACTGTCTAAGGCAGGATTTGAACCCAGGTGTTCGCAGCTACCTCATTCTATTCTGTCCTCAAGCGAATTGTGTGCCATTGAGGGCACACACACACATGCACATACACATGCACACACTTGTGCACACATACACGCATGTACCATAATGGGGGTCTGGCCTTTGCATGGACCCCATTAACTTAGAGTCCAATGCAACCTAGAGGAAATAGGGGAGATTTGTGAAAATGCATAAAGGAAGCTGGAGAGGCTGAAGAGCATGCCTAGGATTCTGGAGCTGGCTGCAGGCAGCTTACCACCTTGGTGGAAGGAGCCTTGTGCCCCTTGGCTTCATGGATCGGATTGCTGGTGTCTTAAGATAGCTTTCCCTCTCTCTGCTTCATAAGAGTCTGGCAGAGCTTGGTGACCAGTAAGGGACCAGGCAACCAGGGCCAGGGCCACCTTGGGCTTCTTTATTCTCTCACATTTTAGGTGTGGACCTCAGAGTTCACAGCCAAGGATGAGCAAACCATAGGAATCGAGACCTGGCATTTCAGCCAAGCCAGCACCAGTGCCCAAGGAGCAAGGAGTGATCTTCATGAGTAACTTTGAGACCCTGGCGCTCTGGAAGAATCATCCAGCAGTCACTCTTCATCTGTAGGAACTGAACAAGTTTGAGCCTGTTCTCCAGAGATTGAGGTTGTGTAAGATTTGGGGTTCAAAGAGATCTCGAGATGATCGAGTCTAGCTTCCTCAGTTTACAGATGGAGAAACTGAGTCACAGAGAAGTTAAGCAATTTGCCCAGGGTCACGCAGTCAAGGAGTATCAAAGGCAGGATTCAAACTTAGGTGTTTCTGGCTCCAAATCCTTTTTCCTATCCATTCAAGGAAGAGGTATCTTTGGAGGAACATGGGGATTGTGTGAAGTGGGGGTGAAAAGAGAGTGCATTCCAATTCAAGCTGCACTGAACAGTCCCATCTCTTGCCACACCTCACTGCATCTATGTCTACTCCACTGCTTGGATCAGTCTCTCCCCTTCCCTCTGGCTCAGTTGAGGCCCTAATCTCCTCCCTCCTGGGCCATGCTATGGACTCCTCCTTGGCCTCCCGGCCTCTAATCCTCACCTCTCCCCAGGAAGCTGTCAGAGGACAGTATGGCTCTGATCCTCCCCTGCTCCAAAAGCCTCAGTGGCTCCTACTGCCTGCAGGATGAAATGCCCACCACTTCACACAGCACTCAGGGCCCTTCCCCCTCTAACTCTGACCTGTCTTCCCTCATTGTTTCTGAATTCTTTATCCTCCTTGTCTGCACCATCCTGTCTCCCACATCTGCAGCTTTGCATTGGTGTCCTATATCCCTGGAATGTATTCTCTCCTCAGTCCTAGGTCTTAGGATCCTTTGCTCCCATACCTACAAAGGCCTTTTTTGGGACCCTACCCTAGTCGTTAGCACTGCCCTCCTAATTAATGGGTAATTACTTGGTCTATATTTTTATTCACTTCTCTTGGTCCATGTTTTCTCCAAGGACAATGTAAAGTTCTCAGAGGCAGGGTTCATTTCACCTTTGTACCTCCAGTGACAAACAGGTGCTTCACAAATGCTGTTAGATTGAGTGCCAGGCCAGGATTATAGCATAGGTCACCAGGCCGGGGTGGGGCTAAAGGCTGAGTCTCAGACAGTCCCAGGTCAATTGGAGAAGCCGTGTGAAGGGGAATCACTGAGGGGGAGGAAGGCTAGAAAGGCAGGCTGGATGCAGATGGTCGCTGGCTTCGGGGCAGCCCTACATCACTGAGGGTCTTTCTTTCAGCCTGTGTTGTTTCCAAGGAGGGGCTGCGCGCAGAATGTGGGAGGAAGTGCTGGGGAGAGATGAGCCATTTGGAGCTTCGAGCTACTCTCTGCTTTTTGGATTTTCTCTGCATTTATCTTCCATTTCTGTTCATGCACTTGAGCTAATGAGGTTTGTGAGCAAAGGTGCCCAATGATGGAAATTAATTATCCATCAATAGATTTTTCATTTGCTCTTGGACCCAACTTGTTCCATCAGTTTTATGAAATCCAGGGACTGCTAGCTTGGCCTCCTCTCCCAACTCAGTGTGTTTGTGTATGCTTGTCAGACATCACAGAGAGATCTGCAGGTATTTGGAGGGTGATGGGAGCTGAGGTCTATGACCCACCTTGGGCCTCTGGAGATTCGTTCCATCTCCTTAGGACTCGGATTGAGTCAGCGGCTTCTCTGGGACTGCCATTCTGGCTGGTGGGCGTTGGGGAAAGGGGACCATCGTCTCCCCCAGTGCTCTTGTTTTTGGAAGGCTTTTGTACTACTGATGTGGTTCATAGTGCCACAAAGACAATGTACTGCCTCATCCCTCAAAGCCCTCAATAATGCCAGCAGCTCATACTTCTTTTCTTCTTTGAGGCATTTGGGTTAAGTGACTTGCCTAGGGTTACACAGCTAGTAAGTGTGTGAAGGAGGATCTGAACTCAGGTCCTCTTGACTCCAGTGCTGGTACTCTGTCCACTATAGCACCACCTAGCTTCCCCCAGTTCCTACAGCAGCCCTGGCAGGCAGGGAGAGCAGGGATTGTTATTCCCATTTTAAAGATAAAGCAAGATGGTTACGGGAGCTCTCTCACAAGTTCTGTCAGATTCCTATAAAAAAGTGAATTTGAGCAGATTTGAGAGAGTTAGAAACCGTGAGAAGTCTGAGTGGGGCAAATTTCCCAGCCGGGAGAGTCTGAAAGGCCGAAGGAACGAATCTGTGGGCTTGGAGAGCACAAGGCGTGCAGAGCTGCCCCAGATGGGACCAAAGCAGAAGCGGCTGGCCAGGAAACCCACATGGGAGACAGGCTGGGAGAAAGCCGGGAGCCGGAAACCAGCGGAGATCCCCAGGGCTCCCAACACAGGACGGCTCTCTGTGGAAGCGAGGAGAGGCATCGCAACGCCACCAGCCGTGAGATACCAACTCCTGAGGCTTGCAGACCAAAGGTATGAAACGCTTCTTGAACTTCTGGGAGACATAATGGACAGGTAAATGGCTCTAATCCCTCCCCTCCCCACCCAGAGAATTCCTGGGTGGGTGGGAGGAACAAAAAACAAAAAAAAAAATGCTGGAATAGAGGAGACAGAAGCGGGGCTTCAGTGGCCAAGAAGTGGGAGTTCGTGAGTCCCAGAGGGGCAGAGCCAGCAGGGGTCAACATCAGGAGCCCAGACATACTCTTGCTCCCCCAGGGGAAATGCCAGACACCCAGACCAAACAACAAAGAGCTGAGACCATTGCTGAAGAGCAACAGTGCTGGAGAACAACCCCAGGGGAAGAGGAGATTTCGGGCAGCCAGACCCTCTCCCCCACACCTCAGGAAACTGAAGGCTATAATTCATGAAGCCAACAAAGAGACTCACAATCCCCAGACTAAGAAAGCTGAGACAGTGAGCCCTGAGCCCAAAAAGCAGAAATTTATTGTAAAGCCAGGAAAAGGCTAAACAACATGAAGAACACAAAAAACCGAGGACCATTGATTCTTTTTATGGAGACAGGCAGGATCAAAATACCAATTTGGAAGAGGATAACAATGACACTATATCCACATCTGATACCTCAAAAGGTAATGTGAACTGGTCTGCAGCCCAAAAAAAAATTACTGGAAGAGCTAAAGGAAGATTTTCAAAACCAAATTAGGGAGGTAAAAGAAAGATAAAGCAACAAAGGTGAAGCAGCTCGCTCTTCCTCAAGTTGAGGGCTTCAGGGAACAGAGACACGGCTTCCCATGTAGTTAAGCTCAGCTCTATAAGGTAGGTTTGTTGTATTGAAACAGCTTGCACACACCAACATGGTCCAAGAACCTGTCCTTGTTTGGCTCAGTTGTATGTGGAGCCACATGCAAAACTGCACCACGGATCCAGCAGGAGAGAAGCTCGATTAGGTGGCAATCGGCACAGCCGCAGCCGATGGCCACGGCAAGGCTCGCCAGACAGCACCCTGGCCAGGTGTTCTTCCCCATACCTGTCCTTACAGCTCCTCACCACCTTTGAGAAGATAGACTCCACCATCTGTCCTGGTCACCTTCTTCTCCTCTCCTCCAGACTCTCAAACCTCTCTGTCCTCTCCCCCCACCAAGGTGACCAGTGACACACCTCCATGCTAAGACTAATCACACTTCTTGTTTCCTTGAGCTCATCAGCTTCTGCCTCCTCCAGGTGATGACTTCCTGAATCATCCCCTCTCACTGTCCATCTCCCTTTCTACCAGGGTGAAAACAAGATCAGAGCCCCAGTGGAGGACACAAAGGATGAGCCTGCAAAGATATACTCGCTGAGAGGCTCACTGGGCAATTCTTATGGGGCTTCGAAGCCCAAGAAAGGGAGAGGAAAAAAGAACCCACAAAAGATGCCACAGAGAGACCATGTAGAAACAATGAGGAATGCTCAAAAGGTCTAGGAAAGGAACCCACAGTTGTTTTAAGGACACAGCAGGGAAACGATTCTGATGCAGCTAAATCACACATCTGGGCTCAATGAGTCAACCTCACAGTTACAAGATGATGGAGGGGTGGGGTGGCTATGGTTTGTCTGAAACTCCTAGGGCAGGGGTCTTTCTGTGGCTCACAGATCAATATCCATTCATGGTGCACCATAGAAATCTAGAAACCGAATGCAACTTTCAGTTGCACTGAGGGAGATGCCTAGGACTAGGGAGGGGAGGATCTCACTGTTCTCGGTGTCAGATGTTACCTCCAGTATTGTGTTCTGTGCTTGATTCCTAAAATATTTAGCATAATGTTGAGTCCAGGACCATCCACAAGAGAGCAGTCTCACAACCCACAGAGGGAAAAAAGCAAATGGCTGAATAGCGTTCTTTGTCCAGGTCAGGACTTAGAGCTGCTTGGGCAGTCTGTTAAATTGGCCCCTTGGCATATAGGTATGGGATGGGGGCTGAATATGGTCAGTGAGCTGGGCCCAGAAGTCAACAGGAGGAAGATTGGATCATTTAGGAAAATGCATTGCTCTTCTGATGGTCTGAAGTCCCACACATCCATTTTTTTAAACAACCACATTCTCCCAACATTTGGACAGTCTCTACAGAATGTGATTTCCCCATGATTTCCCCAGGGTCAAGCTGGAGGTGACTAGGCTTCAGCCACTGCTCATGATGACCCGCACCCCAAAAGTGGTATGATATATGTGTGATATGTTGTGGAATGTTGTGAGAGGAAAGGATGGCAGATGCAGAAACTGGCATCTCCCACTCTCAGCTATGATGGCACACAAGGGTAATGGAGAGGCACAGAGGAGGGTCTTTGTCCTGTTGTGGAGATGTTCTGCAGAAGCTTCATGGCAGGAGCCTGTGAAGAAACCCCCAAGATGAGAAAGCATGAATGAGCTGGGATCTGGACTGGAGAGTAGAGTTCCCCATTGGTGAGAACATGGATATACCACATCAGCCATGCTGAGGTTGCTCTGACCTCACTTCTAGCTCAGCCCCTGGTTTTATCATGTTTTCCAATTCTCTTGACATTTAGTATTTCATTAACTTATTTTTCAGCTTTACACCATTGATGGTTTTATTCTCTGTGAAGTGAGTCCATTATTAGTTGTGTCTTTAGATCCTTTCTGGTTTTTTTCTTTTTGTAGTTTCTGTCTTGGCATTTCCCACCTTATTTTCTGCACATACATGTAACCCAAATCTCACCCATGGACAGTGGGCAAGGAATAGCCCTGGGCAATATTATGCATAAGCAGAGGGAGATATGACTCACTCCTGATTGGTGGAGAGAATCCTGAGTGGGATCTGTAGCTCCTATAGAGAATTTATTTTGTTTGATTAGAGAGGTTCTTAGGAGGGTGTAGTAGGAAGGCCGAATTTATGATCTCAAAAAGGATCATATAAATATCAGAATGGTTCGAAATCGATGGGTATACAGAATTCTCCAAGCAGAAGGCATCAAAAAAT
>CM053624.1:1051717-1065837 GCA_028646595.1 Phalanger gymnotis | reverse complement strand
AGGGTGATTTGGTTATTGTTGTTGCTATTTCAGGATACAGATTTTGTGAATCAGAAGTAAGGATACCCCTCCCCCTCCCCCTCATGTACTCTCCCATCCAGTGACACATCCTCCTGGCTGCAACACTCTAACAAGACACTCTAACTCTAGGCTCTAAGCATTTTCTCTGTCTCTTCCCCCTAGAATGCTCTCTCTCCTCCTTGTCACTTACTGACCTCCCTGGCTTCCTTTAAGTTCCAAAGAGAATCCTTTCCTAGACCATCTTAACTCCAGTACCTTCCATCTATTACAATATATAATTATTCATTCTGCCTATAGCTTTTTGGTACATATTTGTTTGCGTGTTGTCTCATCCATTAGATCACGAGCTCCCTGAGAGCAGGCACTGTCTTTTGCCTCTTTTGATATCCCTAGCTCTTAGCATAGTTGCTGGGTACATAGTCGGTGCTTAGTAAATGCACATTGACTACTTCACAGTGTTGTGAGGATCAATAGAGATAACATCTGTAAAATGCTTAGCATAGTGCATGACAAAAAATTAGTACTTAATAAATGTTCATTCTTTCCCTCTCTTATCCTCTGAGAATTTATTAAGTACCTACCACATGTCAAGGACTGTGTTTGGTGCTGGGGATAAAAATAATGACAGTCCCTGCCCTCAAGGAGTTTCAATCTATGGGGACTAGGGGGGAGGAGGAGACAACACAGACATACATGGAGGTGTGTGTGGGGTGATCATGAAAGGCCTCTTGGAGGTGGCAGCATTTGAGCTGAGCCTTGAAGTAAATGAAGGATTCTAACAGGTAAAGGTGATGAGCAAGTGAATGCCAGGCAAAGATGGGAAGACTGAAAAGGTGGGAGGGGGCTAGGTTATGACAGGCTACAAAGGGCAGAGTATTTTTTATTTGTTTCTGGAAGCAACAGAGCCACTGGAATTTATTGAGTAGGAAGATGACACAGTAAGATCTATGCTTTAGGAAAATCACTTTGGTGGTTGAATGGAGGATGGACAGGAGTGGGGAAAGACTTGAGGCAGGTGGACCCATCTGGAGGCTATTGCAATAGTCTAGCTGTGAGATGATGAGGGTCTACACTAGGGTAGGAGCAATGTCAGAGAAGAAAAGAGAAGTGAGTGTATCAGAGAGATTCTCCAGAGGTGAAATTGACAAGAGATGGTGTAGAAGTGAAATGGACCAGAGATGTTGCAGAGATGAAATCAATTGGCTTTCTAATGGCTTGGATGGGGAAGGGGGGTGCTGAGAGGGAAAGTGAGGAGTCCAGGTGGACAATGAGCCTCCAAGCTGAAGTGGCAGGCCCTTTATGCCATTCATCAGGAGTGGGGATTTGTAAGAGATGAGAAATTAGGGGAAGGTCTCATGGTCTGTTTTGGGCACAAAGTGTTTGCAATGCTTGTGTGGCCTGGGCTTGAGATGTTCCATCATCTAATGACATGGGAATGAATGGATAGCTCTCTTCATGATAAAGATTTTGCCCAAAGACAATGGTGCCTTTTTCTGTCCCACTAACATCTCTATTTCAATCTCGTAAGCCTTTTCCCTGTAAACCCATTCTCTCAGCTCTGCTGCTGGCATCTGAGCCCTCAGATGCCATCTCCCCCTGGCACACCTATCCAGCCCATGGCCTTCTCCTCCTGGAGCATCTCTCTTGGTGATGGCCCCATCTCCCACTGGGACCTGGCCTCTGAGGCCTCCGTTCTGGGGAGGGGCCCAGGCATGCCAATCTGCTTCCTCTCTGGTCTCTGCTCCTGACTTTCTGGTCGGCAGGTCTCCCTCCTGCTCCCCAGCTTTTCAGCTCCCTTTGCGCATTGTCTTCCTCCATTAGAATGGAGGTCAAAGGCTACTACCTTAGCCCTTAGTCCAGCCCACAGCCCAGTTAGCACTTAATGCATGTTTCTTTGCCTTTTCTCCAATGGGGACTGAACCTGGGAGTCAATGAGGATAGCCCATCATTAATTCTGCTGCTGTCTATCACAATGAAGTAGAAAGAAAACAAATCTTATCCACACTTATCCTGCTGCTAAAACCCCTGACCATTTGCCTTCTTTATCTGGTAATTGCGGGCCCCTAGGAGTGACCAGGAATCTCCATCCCCAGGTACAGACACTTGGGGAGTCTCCTTTCACATCATCTGCCCCACTCTGTAGAAGAGATGTTGCTCCCTTTCCACTCCATGTTCCCCAGTTTATAGGATGTTAGCAGTGGTGGGGGGCCTTTGGGGGTCTCTCTCTTGACCACCTCTCTTAAATCTGGTGGAGTCTGCCCTTGCATTCTCTGAGTCAGTCTCTCCTCTCCTCACGGGCCAGATAGAAAGCAGATTTTGGCTTCCATCCCGTCTTGCTTTTCTTCTCTTGACCCAGTCAGGAGCCTTATGGATCCCCAAACTCTAAGGGCGCAGAGGGGCAGAGCAGCCCCTAACTCTTTTCCTCCACCTTGGCAGAAAGTTGGGAAGTCCCCAAGGCTGGGGCCAAGATAGGTCCAGCCTCACCCTGGATATAACTTCAAACTGTGACATGTATCATGATAGAAGGGCCGCTAGGGGGCGCCTCGGCACACAGAATGCCAAGTCTGACAGCAGAAGGACCCGGGTTCAAATCGGAACTGAGGCCTTTCTTAGCTGTGTGATGAGGGATTCATTTAACCTTTGTTTGCCAGATTCCTCTTCTGTAAAATGGGCGTAATCACAGCCCTCACTCTGAAAGGTTGTTGTGAGGATTGAATGAGGTATATACAGTATTTACAGTGGTTAGCCCAGAGCCTGTGTTTCAGGATTCCATATTTATTCATCGAACAAGCCAGCATACCGGATAACTCTCAACTTTTCCTGGCTCACATATACCTTTCATTGACCTACAGACATAGTTCTCCTCCAGTCCTGAGCACTTCTGGCTCTGGGGCTGAAGTCGCTGGAGCCTGGAAATTCCCACTCAGACTCCCTGGTGAATGGCCTGAGGCCCTAGACACTGTCAGTGGCCAAAGGGAGGGATGGATGGTCACTGAGATGACTTTTGGGGTTGGGTAACCTTGTATGCTATGAGGATACGGAATAATGAAGACACTATTCTGAGACAGAACCCCACAACAGGAGCCTTCAATGACCCAACTAGCCTTTATTTACAGTAGTGCTCATAAATGCAGATTTCTTTCGGCCTTGGCTGGATGAAAAGCATCAGAATGTGGGGAAGATGGTGGGAAGAAGAGATGAGCTGCAGAAACCTGGGGAGCTCAACCTGGGAAAACCTCAGGGGGCACGAGACTGTGGCTACCTTCCCTCTGTGTCTAGTGGACAAGGCCTCTGCCCTGAGCTCCCAGCTCCCAGGGCCTTGTGTTCCACCTCTTTGTTTTTCTCACAGGGATATCTTCACTCTGCAGCCCTCCCTCCTATCTTACCCGGCCCCCACCTATCCTGACCTGCTGTGACTGCCAGAAGCCTGATGTTTGTAAAGGCCTCCTCTATTCCAAGGCCCCAGAGCGCTCCTTCGGCCCCCACGCTAAGCATTGCTGCTGGGGCTGCAGCAGGAACTGGCCTGGCAGATGTGCTGCTCAGTGACTGCATCAGTAGCAGCCCCAAGGGCTGGAACTGGAGCCAGACACCATGGGCAGCTTCTGGAAGCTGGAGCAGCTGGGTCAGAGGAGGAGTGGGCCAGTGGTGGTTCCAAGAAGGAAGAGCGGAAGATGAGGCAGCTGAGTCCCATTTCAGGAGGGGCACACCCCTTTTCAAAGGAAGGTGGTGGAGCTGCAGGTGTTGATCTGGGACCTGGGCTTCCAGCCATGGGGTCAAGGCAGGCTTAGACAATGAAGAGGTTGGGGAGTCCGAAAAGCACAAAGTTGAAATTTGCCCATGGTGGCACAAAAATGACTTTGTCGGTGGTCTCTGAGGCTCTCTGGTCTAAGACTTTTTCTCCAGATGTTTTAGGAGAACCTTCTGTAAAAGGGGAAACAGGAAACAGGCTTCTGTTCAGCTCATAAGACACTCAAAGTGGCTGCCTGTGCTTCCCATTGCCCTGCTTTGAATTCTGATGCCCAGATTCTGCAGGTGATCCAAAGGTCTTGGTCAGTGCCATGGCGCCCAAAGGCTGGCAGCCCTGCCTCCTTCCTGGGCAGAGCAGGCACCCAAGGTTAGGAAAGCAGAAGGGACATATCCAACATGGCTAGGGCAGAAATGGTACAGACAGGATTCAAACTCTATGCTGTGGACCCCACTGTGCCCACGAGCACAGGCAAGACCAAAGAAGCAGATGGCAATGACTCTGGGCCCCAAGGTCAGTGATAGCTCAATTTTTAGCCCTTCTCCTGCTCTCTCAACTGTGCCTGGATCCAAGGTGGGTCTTGCCTGGAAGAACAGGTTCACTCTTTTCTTTTGGGCTTGTGTACTGCCATGATGGATAATTCCCTGCTTACTTCCAAGCACACACAGAACCTAGCAGAGGGCATCTAAAATATACTGGAGAATTTAGGACTCTGAGGCTGAAAGCCAGGTAACATGCTAGTGGGAAGTGTTGGCCTTGGCATCTTTCCTCAGACACCGTCCAGCTCTGTGACCACGGCTAAGACATGCAACCTCTCTGGCCTCAGCTTCCTCATCTGCAAAATGGGGGGAGTGGACTCAGTGACCTTCAGGGTCCTTTTTAAGCTCTGAATGTATGATCCTCCAAAGTCCCAATGAGAAAAACATAACAAAACAAATTTTAAAAGAATATGAAACACCCCCTTAAATGGAATTCTCTAGAATATGGTGGAAGAGAAATCAATAACTCAGCTGCAAACCCCCTTCATTCCTCCCCCAGCACATTCTGCTTCCCCACCAAGATCAGTGATAATATATTCACACACTCAGTCCTTTTTTGAGAAATTGTCTGGTTTGATGGCATTTCAGGTGGTGTTAGCTCCAAGGCAGCAGAGGCAGAAAGAGGCAAGCATGGTCACAAAGCTAGTGAGATGATTCCATCAGCGCCCCAGCCTGTGTCAAACTCTCATGAACTTTCAAAAAATAAATTCCATTGATAGCTTTTGTTTTTGTCACCAGCTTTTCCCAGTATGACCTTCTCCATTCCCTCTCTCAGATAGCAATCCCTCTGGCTTTCCATACAGCTCTGCCCTGGAGCTGAGGTTGGGACAGTGATGGAGACAATGGAACTTGGCTGCCGCAGCATCTCTAATCTCCTCTCACTGTGAGTGACTGTCATGGGATGCTTGTGCAGGTGGACGTGTGGGTATAGGGCCTACAGCCCTGGGCTAAGACTCAAAGATGAGGGATCTGGCTCTGGAGGGCTCCCCAACCCCCAGAGTCTGTGCCATGGTCCTTGTCTTTACAGTGAGAATTTTGGACCAGGTGCTTTCAGAGAGACTTTTTCGTTCAACCAATCTATGAGGGGGGGGTATTTAATTCACGAGAAAAGGAGGCTTCTCAATGAGCATCCCCCAGCTTCCTATTTACCAAATACATTGATGGTGCTCAGGTTTGTGGTTGACACTTGTTCATCAAGTCCCATGAAGGCAATGGATCCATTGTCCCTTATGACGTTCTGCAAATGCTCTCAGGACCAATGAAGGCAGACTAATTTTTCCAAATGGGAAATGATGACAAGACACAGAAACATGGGAATGCCTCTACTCACCATTCCTAATGGCTTCAATTAAGTCTGGCCTCAGGAGATGGTAGATGGCTTTCCCGCTTGGCTTTCCAATTCTTAGCAAGTCTGAAGAAAGATCAGCCACATGAGTGGTCAGTGAACAGACTCAGAAGGATGGAGACCCATGGAAAAGGCAAAGATGTGGGCAGCTGGGTGCCCCCTTCTTCCTCCAGCCATTAAAGCAGGCTCAACTCACCCTCGCACAGGATGTCTGCCCTCTTGGCATTGAAATACAAGTATGTGGGCCATTGGTTGCTCATCACACAACGAACCCCAATGAGGCTTAGCAGGATGGCCGTGTCCACTGGTTTGTGCAACAATAGCTGGGAAGGTCTGAAAAAATAACATCCTTAAAAATAGAGCTCAAAGCCAAGACCGAGCTGAACTGCTACATCCAGGATTCCAGTCCACCCACACTGGCAAAATGTGACTCGTCCATAGCCATCCATCCTTCCCTGAGACCCTCCAGGAAGCCCGCCCAACGAGCTGGAGATACATTTGGCAAATATGGGTGCTTGGGGCCATCTGCTGGCTATTTCCCCAGGCTCACCATGTGACTGACCACCTTCTGTTCTATAAGACATTTCCTTAGTGATAACCAGTGTGTCTGAGAGGAGGTGGCTGCTGAAATACGCTACAGCCTCCCTGTGTAGCAGTCAGCAACAAGCATTTATTAAGTGCCTACTGTGTGCCAGGCACGGTGCTGAGTGCTGGGAAATGAAAGGGGCTCACTGTGTAATGATGAGGACAGCTTACAAACAACCCTGTATAGGCACGATGTATATAGGTAGATTGTAGACTGTCTTGGAGGGAAGACAAGTAACACGAAGCTGGCCTGGGAAAGGGGTTTGCAGAATGAGGAGTTTGAAGGAGGTTATGGTTGGACGAAGAGATGAGAGGGAAGAATTCCCGCGACACCCAGCGGAGGTATCTGGAGTCAGGAGAGAGAGAGAGCCTTGGTGGGGTGGGGGTGGGGGGGGTAGAGGAGCCAGGAGGCCAGTGTCCCTGGAGCAGAGAGCAGAGAGGAGAGGCGGTATCTGAAGACTGGAACGGGAGGGGGTAGCTTTAGGAGCCAAGCAGGAGCGTCCGTCTAAGCTGGGGTGCTGGGGCACCATAAGGTTTTAGTGAGTAGGGGGCGGGGTGGAACGGGCAAGATGTGGTCACACCAGCTGAAGACAGGGAGACCAACCACATGGTCTGTGTGAGAGTCTAGGCAGGAGATAAGGCTGCAGGCTGGGGGCTGAGTGAGTGCAAAAGAAGAAATGGATGTGAGAAACGACATGATAGGACCACAGAAAAGACAGGGAGGGGTGGCAGACAGCGAGATCTCAAGGATGACCCTGTAGCTGCAGCTTCAGAATGACAGGGAAGACGGTGGCCCCTGGAAGGAGGAGATCAGAAGGAGAGAGAATTAGGGGAAAGAGAATGACTTCAGCTTTGGAGCTCTTGAGCTGGAGATGCCTATAGGACGTCCATTTCCACAATTCCAACAGACAAGTGGAGACCTGAGACTGGAGGCTGGTAGAGAGGTTAGGGCTGGATCTGAGAACTAAGATCTGAGTTGAGAAATGTGAATTACCTTTGGGGGCTGAGGTGGGGGGGGCAGGGCAGCCACTTTGGAGAGTATGTGTTCCATACCGGGACATCCACCATCACATCTAACGTGTAAGCCCGCTCCACACACTCTCATGGCCTCCTCACACACAGCCTGGTCCCCCTTCTACTTTTCCAGTATCCTTAGTTCCCATCTAGGTACCCTGTGCTGGCCTCCATGTGGGTCCTCCCTGGTCCACACTTCTCTTCGTCCTCAACCCAGTCTTCTGGTGCCTCGGGTTTCCTCCTAGTATCTGTGGGGGGGCCCTCCCAGCCCTCGGAATGGCCAGTGCCTCAGTCCTGCCCCCATCTTCTAGCCATGCCCTCCCAGCTGGTTGGGATGTTCACCCGTTTTCTCCCCTGCTCACAGCAGGGGGGGAGACACAGGCCAGGGGTGTTAGTGCCAGGCAGGAGAGGATCCATACCTCTGGATTTCGTCGAACTTGGCCTGCCTCCGGTTGCTGTACACTGTGTGTGTCAAGTTCAGTAGAATTATCATCTGGCATTCTGAAACACAGGGTAGACCCCCAGACTCTTCAGGGTCTCCTTCTGAGGCCAGGCCAGCAGCAGCTGGAGGACATGGCCTACATCCACCATATCCTTCCTCTGGAGCCATTTGGCTCCTGAACACTGCCAGCAGGGCTTCTCTGGGCCCCACCCGAACTCTGGCTTATAAAATGCCCAAGCCCTGCCCACAAGGAGCTTCTCATGTGGGGGATGGGGACTGGGCAGACAAAGGCATGGAGGGAGGAGATTGTGGCTGAGGGGTCTGAAATAAGTCTGGAAAGGAAGGATGTCTTTGACTTGGACACGGTCTTAAATGCCTGGCAGAGATTCTGTGTGTTCTCCTGGGGGTCCTTGAGCAGGAGAATAGCATGACCAGCCCTGAGCTTAGGATGGGTGTTTTGGCAGTGAGATGGAGCATGGACCTGGAGAAGACCAATGAGCACAAGCAATGAGTGTCTCCATGACCATGGCTGTGGAGAGAAGGGGTCAGGTGGGAGAGACATTTTGGAGTCAGAGTTTAGGAGACTCAGCACCTGCTTGGGAGGGGGACAGGGGAGGGGAAAGTCCAGGAAGGCTCAACCTGGATGACTGGAGGGAGAATTGGTGTCCTTGACTGACCAATACGGGGTTGAGAGGTGTGTGGGACATCTGGGCAGCTAACAGCAAATACAACCTGTCAGGCATTTATAAAGTACCACTGTGTACAAAGGTCAGTGTTTGGCCCTCAGAGTCTCAGGGAGCTCCTGGATCTGGGTCGGTGGATTTGGGAGAGAGGTCTGGAAGAGACTGCTGAAGCCACGAGGCAAAGTGTGGAGGGAGGAGGGAAGACAGCCAAGGGCTGGACACACCTATAGGGGGCTGGGGCTGGGAGGAAGCACTGAAGGAGACTGAGGACAGACTGGAAGGAGACTCAGGGGAGGCAGGGCTGGAAAGCTGAAGGGGGAGGCAGGAAGTTGGGGGTAAGTGGCCAGCAGAGGCTAGTGCTGTAGAGAGGTCAGGAGAGTAGCTTCAGCAGGGTGGTGGGGCTGGAACCTGGGAACCAGTGTGTCGGTAAGGCAAAATGGGCTCCTTAGCACTTCAGGAGTTTGGCAAAAAATTTTGTTTACTTTGAGTGAAAGTACTTTCAGCTGTTAAGTGCTAAGCCCCAGGCCCAAAGCCCTATCAGGTGTGAAACCTGTGCGGGTGTAGACTGATGACTTAAGAGGGGCCAACTCGGAAACCAATGGTCTCCGGTCACTGGTCGTTGAGGCGGGGCTTGAGAACGCCAGAGACTTGGCTGCGAGGAAAGGCAAGCCAAGAGACAACTACAGCTGAAGCCGAAACACGAAGCTGCGGAAGCAGAGCCGACCTGTGTGTAGACCCAGGAGTGCGAGCAAGGACTTGAGGCCAGTAAATATGATTTGGCTAAATACTATCTTGTTTTTCTGTGGCCTCCTGGTTACTCTTGTGAGGCGGGCTTACTGGGCCTGGAGTCTTTTTGTCAAGATGTCGGAATGGGGAGGCTGGTTCGCGGATCCGCTGCTGTGGGGCCTAAATAAATGTTTCGTTGCTTTCTACTTAGAGAATCTCTCATACCTTGTGATTTCAAACCATTCAAACATATACATGATTATATTTGAGATCATAAATTAGGCCTTCCTACTACAACCAGTGAGGGGTGTGGAAGGGAGGCAACCAGTGTAGACCAAGAAGATTCTCAGGGAGGGGGAGGAGACACACAGCCATGTGTCTTTTGGTTGTCTAGCTCCTGTCATCTGCATTGCCTTAGGGCATGAGACTTGAGCCCCCTCTTCAATTTGTTCTCACTTCCCCACCTTGATTTCCTCCCCCATCTCCCCTCCCCATTTTGGTATCTCCCCCCTCCCCCCACACACCTCCTGCCTGGATCTGCCCTCCCCATTTGGATCTCTATCCCTACCTTGCTCTCCCCTCCCCATGTGGTGGATCTCCCCTCCCCTATACCTGGACACCCCCTCCCTCCATGGGGGATCTCCCTTCCCCCACACCTGAATCTCTCCACCTCACCTGCATCTCTCCTCCCCCACCTTACTCCCTCTTCTCTACTCAGATCCTCCCTTCTTTTTGTTGGATGGTCCTACCCCAGTTGCTGCCTCTCACCTTGCAAGTTCATGGTGATCAGACTATCTATAAGCACGTGAGACAACAAGTTCTCCATGCCATAGAAGAAGAACCCACTGCAGCTGCTCAAACATTGCTCCCAGTCCGCTTGGCTGGAGGAAGAGGAAGAGGAGGAGGAAGAGAGAGAGGAGGAGGAAGGAGGAGGAGGAGGAGGAAGGAGGAGGATGTGGTAGAAGAGAAGGCAAGGAGGAGGAAGTGGAAAAGAGGAGGAAGAGGAGGGGAGGAAGACAGGAGGAAGAGGAGGAAGGAGGAAGAGGAGAGGAGGAAGGAGGAAGAGGAGAGGAGGAGGAGAAGAGGAAGAGGGGGGAGGAGGAGAAGAGGAAGAACAGGGGGAGCAGGAGGAAGAAGAAAAGAGGAGAAAGAGGAGAGGAAGAGGAGAGGAGGAAGAGGAGGAGGAGGCGAGAAGGGGAGGAAGAGGAGGAAGGTGGGAAGAGGGGTGGAGGAAGAGGAGGAGGAGAGGAGGAGGAGGAGGAGAAGAGGAGCAGCATCAGAATGCACACGTCACCAGGCACTGGGCACCCCCCACCCCCAAAGGAGGGTCTCTCAGACTGGAGGCAGAGGCACAGCCTGCCAAGCTGATCTTGATCGTGGGCAGAGGCACATTGCTGACCACCTGGGACCTCAGGCTCCTCATCTCTCACATGAGGGGAATGGGTCTGGGTCAGGTAACCTCTCAAGTCCCTTCTAGGGCCCTGGATCATTCTTAATCAAACATCCCCTGGTTCTCCTGGCTGCAGTGCCCCACCATCCTGGCTTTTTGGCTCTCTTGCTCTCCTTGGCATGTCCCTGTTCACACAATGCCTGGGGGGAGCAGGGCAGTAGGCGCAGACTCTTGGCAGAGATATTTCTGGAGGAGGAAGGGAGGGACAAATAGATGCACTATTACTTTGGGGCAGATTCTGATGTGCAGAGAGAAGGCTGTGCCTCAAGGACTCCTCTGCCATATGGTTGGGTCACACTGGGAGTCTGGGTTTGGTGCAAACAGTCTGAAGCTCTCCAACTGTGGAGGTCAGCCCCAGCCAGCCATAACAACCCATGCCACCAAAGCCATATTCTATGGGATGGGTGTGGGAGCACACAGAGCTGACCTCTGACCCTCTGACATGGGGCAGGGGATCATTGAGGCAGATGCTCCCCCACCCACACACAGAGGGCTGCCGTGACCCCCAAGGAGTGGGGACAGCCTCTTGTTAAGTAAGAGACCAAGTGGGCAACTCTGGGAGTCTCCCTTAGTGCTAATGCTTCCCTGGATGAGCAGATTTCTGCCAGTGACCAGATGGACATCCCGGCTGCCTCGGCTCTTCAGGCAGGGCTGAGAGGTGAGCCCATGACCAAGTGCCAGGGCAGGAGCTGCGGACAGGAAACCTCCTCCTCCTCCTCTGCACCTAGGAACATGGCCTTCCCTCTGTGCTCAGGGCTGGCTTGGTTTGTCCAGCACTGAAACGATTTACTCCTCAGACAAAAGAAAGGACAGAGTCACAAACCTTGGAAAGTTCTTACTTCCCAGAAATCCCAGCCATCGACCTGTAAAGGGGTCACGGTATTTGTCCAGAATCTCGCGCGCTTTGAAGATAGGAGTGATGGCCTCTGCAAATGAGATAATTATTGCATGGAGAGAAAACTTTTTTTAAAGGACATTTGAACTTTCACCTGAGTTACACAAGCCTATCATGCATGGTTTGAAGCAGTTGTATTGGAATCACTCCATTGCTGGCTTTCTAGTGAGGCACTAGAGTGAACTGGAAAGGTTGCTCACACAGAATGGGAAGGTGTCACTAGATAGGACAGAGCAGAACATCCTCACCTGTCCTGTGAAATCACTGATGGATGGTGACATTCGAAGACCTCTGGTGTCTTGGTGTTGGATTCCCTTTGTGCAGAACACTTTAGGGGTGGGGGGGCTCAGGGACCCCTGGTGGTGGCCCTTGGGGACCTGCCCATGGCTTGGGAGCTCTCAGCCCCTGGGGCATGAGGAGGTAATACTCGCAAGAGACAGGGAGTGACCGGCCACATCTCTCAGCTCAGTGAGGACCTCCTGTATTCTGTGGTTTCCAGTTGTTCTCATCTTATTGTGATCCTGACAGATGTCATCTGTCTTCGTGCTTGGCCTTTGATCTTAAGCCCATTTCCTGACAACAACTTATTTAAATAGGTCAAGTTGACCTGCCTCAGTTTGCAGGCCACCTCTTCTTCTCACCTTGTTCCTCTGGTCTGAGGTTGCTTTTCTCTTTTCCCGTAATTGTAACAGGGCCTTAGTGCACCTCGCACGCAGGCACTTTGTTTCTGAGAGAGGCAAGAGCTTGCCTCAACTTGGTAGGAGAACACAGGAAATCTCCTCCCAGAAGCAGGGTGCCTGTGTGTTAGGCCATCTGGGTGTATTAGCTAATCAATCAAACTCTCTCGGTCTAGGGCCTCCTTCCTGAGGCTTCTGGGAATGTCCCATTTGCGTACAAGGGTCCCCAGTCCCTAGCGCACTGATACGTAGCAGGTGCTCAACACATGTTGCCGATTATTTGATTCAGCAGGGGGTACCTGCACCGAGATTTGAAGGGAGATAAGGTTTTGGGGATGCATTTTGATGGGGGAGGCAGGATGTGCAAAATGCACAGACCTGAGAGTTTGGGGAGCAGCAAGCAGCCCAGGTTGGCCATGAAAGAGGGACTGGTGGAAATAAAGATGGGGAGGTGGGCCATGGAGGAGGGGGCTCCACAGAAGGCTTTTGAGCCAGGAAGTGAAACTTTGCTTCATTAAAATAAATGAAATGATGATGCTCCTTTCTTCCTGTTCTGGAGCAAAGCTGACCTCAAGCCCACCCAAATGACTGCATAGCATCAGCATGGTGGGCCCTCCCTTCTCCTCATCTGTGCTGAAATACAGTCACCACAAGCACCAGCCAGGCTGCCTCAGTCTCCCTGTGAGGAATCCAGAGTTGGGATTGTTGAGTCACATATCACTCTTGAAAGTCACCAGAAACCTCTTCTGGGTCACAGAAACTACGAACTCCCAAAGATTTAGAAAGGAGGTCATCAAAAGTCACCTAGGTTACTCACTGAGGCCCAGAAATGGGGAGTTCAGTTAGGCAGTAAGGGGAAGAGGAGGAATTGAACCCAGGCCCTCTGGCTCCAAATCCAAGCCTTGGAGGACTCTGCAGATGTACTTCTTAAAGCTGGCCGTGACTTCTCCATTCTCCATTCTGGCTCTGAAAGCCAACCCTGGCTCAGAGAGATCCAAGTCAAAGAGGCCTCCAAACCCCTAAGCTGTCTCCACAGACAGAGCCCAAGCCCCCTGCATCTAAGGCCCAAGAGGAAGAACTGAAGTCTTGACCAGGGCAACTGAGTGGCACAGTGGATAGAGCACCAGGCCTAGAATCAGGGACGCTCATCTTCCTGAGTTCAAATCTGGACTCAGATGATCACCGGCTGTGTGACCCTGGGCAAGTCACTTCACCCTGTTTGCCTCAGTTTCGTCATCTGTAAAATAAGCTGGAGAAGGAAATGGCAAACCACTCCAGTATCTCTGCCAAGAAAACCCCACATGGAGCCATGAAGAGTCATACATGGCTGAAAAATGACTCAACAACAGAGCCATTAGCCTTGGGCTGCCCAGCACTTCGCCTCTGGCCTTGCCAGCCGAAAGGCCACCTCAAGGTTTTAATCTCCCCTGTAGGGTCATCCATCTTCCTCTCCATCACTCAGCACCATTGCCTAAGGACGGACTGTCCTGCACATTCTCCTCGCTGCCTGCATCCATCACAGGCTAGAGAGAATTTTTCAAATGTTGATAAAACCTGCCAATCTCACCACCATTCATCAAGGACACATCGGTAAGAAATGAGGCCTCTTTAATTTGTTTAATTGATGCCAAGTAATCACTCAAAGGATGATTCAAGGTCCTGTCAACATTTTTTTAAAATGGATGCCTGACATTTAAAAGCCAAGCCACACCTTGGCTTCCTGACCTAGGTCTGAGATTGAGAGATTCACTCAGGCTGTGCATGTCTTCTGATCTGAGTCTGCCCTGGCATTGGGACCTAGATTTATTCAGCTGGTTTAAGGGACCTCTGTGGTCATTTGAGGCAGTCCACCCTCCCCCAGCCTCTCAGTGATGGGAATGGGACAGGGCCTGGTCCTGGATGGGCCCACGGATTAAGCTCTAACATCACCAGCTGCACCTCAGAGTCCTCATCTTAGAGGAGTAACCCTAAAAAGAACTCTCTCTCTCTCTCTCTCTC
>CM053624.1:1003197-1051217 GCA_028646595.1 Phalanger gymnotis | reverse complement strand
CCCTTTCTCCTTCCCTCCCTCCTTCTCTCTCTCCTCTCTCTCCTCCTCTCTCTCCCTCCTCTCTCTCTCTGTCTCTCTCTCTCGGGTCCAAGTCCTACATGTGGTTTGTTAAATACTTAGACCAAACAAGTAAGAATAAAAGAAATGCATTGACTGGTTTACCTATGCTGGTCTTGGCTTCCTCAAATGGGTCCACAACATCTGGGGTATCCAGTTAAGGGAAACAGTAGCTATATGGGCGGATGTCTCTGTCCAGTGGGCAACACGTCAAAAGGATACATTTAAAATTGTTGGTTTCCACAGGGATACAGTTGGCCGGCATGACTCGGCTTGACTGAAATAATGAAAGTGTTAATTATTGCTGGAACCCCAGAACATTTATTAAATGCTTCCTATATGCCGAGCCCCACGAGAGCCCTCATGCAGGGCTCAGACCAACAAGTCTGGAGGGCAAATCACCAGCTGCGGGCTGCAACAAACTGAATTATCACCCACTGGACACATGTTCTGAGTTAACAGCACTTCAGTATGAAAATGAACTTGGCTGAATTCTCATTCTCAGGAGAGAAGGCTCTTATTTTTTAGGACCAAAGAAACAAGAGAGTAGAAGAGGCCATGATTTCGAATGGGTCCAAAGATGGCAGGATTGACTATTTGTTCCACTTACTAGAAGAGATGTGAGTGTGAGCTCCAGGCCCCTTTAGACTCTGTCTGGCTTATCTACACTTGCAAAGCCACAAAGGGGGTGAAGCAGAGAGGGGGAGACCAGAACTTTGTCCCCTAGACTTAGCCTATGTGCCTCCTCAAGGTTCCATTTCTAGCTGTCTGGGGGAGAGCGGAGGGGGTCTTAGCGATTAAGAAAGTGGGGCACTTCAAAGTGATTGGGCCCACTTGAGTCCTTAGACGGCTGAAAACCAGCTGCCGACCAGTCACGGTTAAAATGATCAAGCACAGAGGACACTTTCTTAGCCAGAAGAGTCTGTGACCTGGAAGTTCAGTTCAGAGGGCGCTGGGTACTGAGCAGACTCAGTCCTAGGTCAGAAAGCTCAGCCTTGGAGGCAGAGAATCTCTCCTAAGACTCTGGGAATGAAGAGAGTCCACATTGTTGGAAGGGCTGAGGGCTGGCTCTTCTGCCTGCCTCTCCACACTCCTGGTACTTCAGCTTTGTGCCCTAATAGCCTTTAAGTTAACCCTTTCACAAACAAGACCTCACACCAAACTCCTGCCCATTCTTCCAGGTCATGTTCTAGCCCCAAGGCCAATGGTTCTTCCCACAGTCTCTGTTTGCCTGCACCTTGGACAGCGCTGTCTGTAGGTGAGTCCTCTGGGGTGAGGTGCCAGTCGGGACTCTTCTGTCTGGCTGCTGCGAGGGCGAAGGGGCAGCAGCTGTGGGTCCTTCTTCCCTGACCCCAGGAGGGCATTGAGAGCCCCTCCCTGCAGGCTCACCCACCCCCCTCCCCAGCCCTAGGAGTCCCCTGTTCCTTACCTTCTTATCGAACTTTCTGCTTTTCTGCTTGGCATCTCTGCCACCTTTACCTTCTTTCTTGGAAACTTCTGTAGGGGAAAAAGAAGAAAGCAGTTAAAGACAATGTGATGCTCCTGGATGGATGAGTGAGGGATGGGGAGGGAGAAAGCCTGGCATCTCTTCTCGGGGCACCAGGAAGCTGCTGGCAGAGCCTGCAAAGACTGGTCAAAAGCTGGCAATCTCTGACTTCATCAGACTTTGAAAGAGCATCAGGGATCATCTCTCTAGCCCACACTGGCCAGCAATCCTCTCTAGGAGACCACCTCACAAGTGGTCATCCAGGCTGGGCATGAGAATGCCGAGAAATGGGGACTCCCCTCCCCACCAGCCTCCCCAGAGGCAGCCTGGGCTATTAGGGGACAAATCTGCAGGTTAGGGAGGGTCTCCTGATGTTGGGTTCCCTCTGCCTCTTCTTGTTCTGCCTTCTGTGTCAGGCACATAAAGGGTATTCTCTGGTCCATGTGAAAAGCCATCAAATGTTCCAAGACAGCTGTTACCTCCTGCCCCCATTCCAGCAAGTGTCCTCGATGTCAGGAGTCCTTTCAACAACCTCAAACTGGGATGGGCTGCTTCAGGGAAGGCCTCCTTGGAGGTTTCAGTCTGGTTCAGATTAGACTAGATAACCATTGAACCACCCTGCCCTGCTTCCAGACATCTGCTTGATAAAGGAGAACACCAGACTACATGGAATGCTATGGTTTGCTCAGCTCCCTGAGCTCTGTCTCAGTCAAGGAATGGGGGCTTGGAATGCCGCCTCTAACTGTGTGATGCTGGGGGAAGAATCTTCCTTTTCTGCACCTCCATCATCTCATCTGGAACAAGAGGAAGCTAGAGTCCACAGCCTCCAAGGTCCTTCCAGCTCTGAATCTATGAGCCTGGAAAGGGTTAGACCCAATCATCTTCCTCTGAAAATGCAGGGGACCTGGAGGTCACAATCTTCCCCTCCACCATGTGGCCATTCATTTCTTCCCTCTGCACATTAGCACAACAGAGATGATTCTCCCCATCCTCATGGCAGGCCGCACCTCCTCCCCGGCCCCAGCCAGAGTCCCAGATGGTCTCTTAGGAATTCACTGGGGGAGGCCAGGCCACAGCGATACCAACAGGGGCCCTCCCTGCTGGGTGTCCTGTCAACCACCCCAAAAGTCAGGTCTTTCTAAAAGTCCTGCCAAGTTGTCTTAGTGGGGATGAACTGCTTTACTCCAACTTTTAATTATTTCTGTAACTCTAAAATTCAATTTGAGGTGTTATTTCAAGTTACTTGGAAGGGAATTAGGGAGAGCTAGGTAATTTCCTACCTTATTCCACCATCTTCCCAGAATCCTCTAGCTTCAAAGTTATGGTTATTAACTAGCTGATCACCAAGTCTGATGAGATCATAGATCACAGAACTCAAAGCAACCTCAGAAACCATCCAACCCAACCTTGTCATTTTACAGTTGAGGAAATTGGGCCCATATCTGACATCAGTCACGAAGGCAGTGGCCATCAGGGCAGGACTCCAGAGCCAGAGGCCTCTCTGTTGAACCTTGTGCCTCCTTCTTTCCTTGAAGACCTCCCATGACAGGGGGCTCATCACCACTTAGGGCAACCTCTTCTACAGTGGGACAGCTTTCAGTGGGAGCAGTTTTCCCAGACGTGCATCATAAAGATGTTCTTAATACCTCCACCTTCTGCTCCTGGGGCTACCTTTAGGGGCTCAAGCAGGACAAGGGAATCTCTCCTCCCCATTCGAAGACAGCTATTATGCCCCCACCCCTGCCCAAGTCAGCTTTATTCCAGGTTAAACATTCCTAGTTTCCTCCCTATCCCCACTCCCACTCCCCCAGCATGAGCCAGAGGCCCTGGACCACTACTCAGCGCATCAATGTGTTGACCCTAAAGTATAAGCACACACAGAGCCCAGCAGCCCAGATGAGGCTCGCCCCAGGCAGGAGGCAGTGGGCAGAAGGGTCACAGACTCCTCTTGTGCATCTGATACATGGCTTTCCACTCATTCACAGGCCATCCACCCTCCCCTGTTCTCCCATCCTAGCCCCTCACAAACTGCTGCCCCTAGTCTGGACTTCTGATCAAATGGTTTTCTGAGCCCAAGTGGGCTTACAATTATAAACATGATAATATTAAATGAAATTAATCAGTATTAATAATAACTTTATCAGTTAATATCAGTATTAATAATAACATAACAAACACAAATTATAGAAATTATAAGCATAAGCTTAGTTATAAACATAAATTATAAATGTTATATTAAACAACATTAATTAATAATAATAAAATGAACATTATATATTATAAAATTATAAGCATTAAATTGCAATTATAAACATTAAACTTCATCATATTTGATCCAACCTAGATGTTCTAATTTGTCAAACCTGTTTCTGAATTCACCCAGGGTGTTAGCTGTCTCTCCCAGCTTTGTGTCATCTGCCAACCTGATAAGTATACTATCTTTATCTTTATCCAGGTCATGGGAAAAAATGGTGAACCAGCAGCCTAGGACCGAGTGCAGAAGCCCAGGGCACTCCACTGGAGACCTCCTGCCAAGTGGCCATTGAATCATTCCCTCTCTGAGTCCAGCCACTGCTACAGTCCTAGGCCACATCTCACCATGCTGTCCACATGAAGATGGTGGATGAGGTCTAGGTAGAACATATCTATACCCTCCCCTGGTTTACAGTGTGTGTGAAATGGTCAAAAAGGCAAATGGGGTGAGTGTGGGATCCCTGTCCCTCTGGCCCTGTGAGAGGGTCGTCAACACGCCATCATGATATGTGAAGAGGAGGAAGGCAGGTGACTTTGGTAGGAAGGAATTTCTTGGGCTGAAATTTGCAGGAGTGGAATTCCCACCATGATGAACTCCCTGATCCTACATTTCTTCCTGAAACTCTACCCCAATTCCCCAAGTACAGACCCTCACCTCTTCTCCCTGGAGGAGCATGGCAAACACACTAGGTCTGCCCTTTCCCATCAGATCAAATCCCAAATCTTGTTCGTCTTCAAAACCTGTCACAATGTGGCCAACAGCATTCTACCTTCCTACACCTTAGTACCACCCCAGCCCCCACCCCTGTCCCAGATACTCTGCAATATAATGACTCTGACCTTTTCATTGGCCATCTCCATTCCACCCTGGGGACACTCTTCTTCCCCATCTCCTTCTCCTGCCCTCCTGTATGCCCCAGCTAAAATCCCACCTTCCATAGGAAGCATTTTCTGATCCCCTAATGCTAGTGTCTCCCCTCTGAGACTGATATTCTTTACATTTCTTTTTATTTTTTTTCTTTTTCTTCCTTCCTTCCTCCTTCCTCCTTCCTCCTTTCTTTCTTTCTTTCTTTCTTTCTTTCTTTCTTTCTTTCTTTCTTTCTTTCTTTCTTTCTTTCTTTCTTTCTTTCTTTCTTTCTTCCTTTCTCTCTTTCTTTCTTTCCCTCTTCCCCTCCCTCCCTCTCCCTTTCTCCCTCCCTCTCTCTCTCCCTCTCTCCTTCTCTCTCTCTCCCTGTCTCTCTGCCTGTCTCTCCCTCTCTCCTTCTTTCTCCCTGTCTGTCTCTCTCTGTTTCTCTCTCTGTCTCTCTCTCCCTCTCTCTCTCACTGTCTCTGTCTCTCTCTTTCTCCCTGTCTCCTCTCTCTCTCTCTCTCCTCCCTTCCCTTCTTTCCATCTCTCTCTTGTTTGTACATAACTGTCTGTGGTGTTGTCTCCCCATATCAGACTGCGAACTCCCTGAGGTCAGGGCTTGGTTTTTTTTGGTAGTTTTTCTACCCCCAGGGCCTGGCACACAGGGCCTGGCACATTCTTTGTTGTTGTTCAATCATTTCAGTCGTGTCCAACTCTCTTTGACCCTGTTTGAGGTTTTCTTGGCAAAGATACTAGAGTGGGTTGCCATTTCCTTCTCCAGCCCATTGTACAAATGAGGAAACTGAGGCAAACAGGATTAAATGACTTGCCCAGGGTCATACAACTAGTGTGTAAAGCTGCATTTGAACTCATGTCCCCCTAACTCCAGGCTCTGCACTCTATGCACTATGGCGCCACCTAGCGGCCCCACGTAGTAGGTGCTTCATAAAAAGGCTTTGACCCAGAGAATTGCCCGAGGAACAGTGAATGGAGGAAACACATGGGTGGGCAGTGATTGTCTCTGGGGAGATTGGAGCCCGTTTTAGTGACTCTAAGCCCAGCCCTCAGTCTCCTAACTCAAGTCGAGATCAATGGCCTGTGGTTTCCCAAATTTTCTTTCCCTTTTCTGAAAACCTAGAAAACATTAGAGGCGGACAAGACCAACACTCCCTTTTTCAGAGGATGAAACTGAGACCCAAAAGTGCCCACAGAATGGTGCAGCTGGACATGGAAGGAGCTCTACTCCCTCATTTTACCACGATAAAACGGAGGCTCTGAGGGGTGAGGCTGGCTCAAGGACGTGGGGCTAGTGAGAGACTGACTCTGCCTCAGAAACCAGTGGGATGACTAGAGCAGGGACCCCCACAAACCTGGCTCCTCCTTGTGTAGGCGATTGGCCAGCATCTGCAGAGAGAGTTCTCGGGACACGGAGGTGATGTTCCCGTCTTCGAAGCCCCTGACCACTTCCAGAGGCAACTCCAGGAGCAGCCGGTCCACGATGAGGATCAAATACTCTGCCATCTCCACTGGAGGGACCGAGGGGTCTAAGAAGATAGCAGCAGAGTTTGGACACCTATGGGCCAGTGAGTGAGGCTGGAGCCTGGGAGAGCCCAACCGCCCTGCTTTCTACCCATGGCTTGGGGCTGAGGTGGGGTCTGGAGACTAGCAAGAGAAACCACCCATTGAGCTTCCCTACAATGGGGCTGCTGCCACCACTGACTTGGAGAAGAAAAACTAGGTGGTGGCAGAGGATAGAGAATGGCCTCAGACCCTTACTCGCTCTGTGACCCTGGTCAAGGCATTTCACCTTGTTTGCCTCAGTTTCCTCATCTCTAAAATGAGCTGGAGAAGGAAATGGCAAACAACTCCAGGATCTTGGCCAAGAACAACCCCAAATGGGGTCATGAAGAAATGACTGACGAGCAACTTGCAGCAGCAGCAGCAGTAACACCACCACCAGCAGCAACAGCAACAACACACCACCAGCAGCAATAATACCACCACCAGCAGCATCAGCAACAGCTATAGCTGCTTTGCCTGCATCCCTCAGATTTTGCTCACTATCTAGGCCTAGATGGGCTTTCTTGCTGAATTTCTATGGTTTTTCAGGATCCTGTTCCTTTCTTCCTACCAAGGGTCATTTCCCCCTCAGTCCTGGGGCAGCCAGTTCACTCTTGTTCCTCCCTGCTCTCCTTCCTGTAGAACCTACTCCACAGCCCACCTGCCTAATTCCAGACTCCTGGAATCAAAGATGGAGGAGTTTTGTTCAAACATCATCCTTTAGGGAGCTGTGCCAAAACTTCCACTGCCCCCATGGGTAGTCCTCACTCTTCTGCCTCACGTCTCATAGGCACACATAACATCTCTCCAGTCCCATTCCCTCTAGTGGCCAATAAACATCAAATCCTCGGGGGACAGATACTTCCTTAAGGGTGGATGGAAGAATCCTGTGGTTCCCCCCACCCCAAATCTCTTGACCAATGGAATTCAGTTTCTGGAATTCACCAGAGACTCTATCCCCAACACATAAAGCATTCACGAATAGAGGGTTCCTTTTCACTCCCCCTCCCCCTCCCCCTCCCCTCTCTTTTGCTTTCCCCCCTTTCCTCTTTCTTAAAAAAAGAAAGCATCAGAGGGGTGCTGCCCCTACCAAGATTGGCATTCAGGGCCCCCAGAATATGGTCATGTCAGCCACCTCTTTCAGATTCAGTCTGTGGTCAAGGGATGAGGATGGCTCTTCACTTCCTATGCACCCCCAAGCAGCGGATCCCAAAGCCATGCACATGAACAAGTTGTTATTTTCAGTCATGCCCTGAGTAACAGCCAACTTGGTGGGTGAGGCTTGGGAGGGGATGTGCCCATGGGGAATGGCCACAGGCTGCTGGACTTGGGGCATGGAAGAAAGGAAGGGGGGAACTATTTGATTGATTTAATATCATCACTAAATAGTGTATTGTTTTAAAAGGATGTAAAATAAGACAGAAAAGCTTAGTTCTGAGCCTGGGGGCAGAGCCACGGTTGTCTATGCCCTCCAGAGGGGAGATGCTACCTACATTGGGTGACAAGCCTTGGGGCAGACTTGATCTCGCTCTATCCGGCCTGGCCAGACAATAGCTCAGAGCCTGAGGGAGGATGTCTGTACTAGGACGGAGACTAACCCCTGGTCATTCTCAGGGGACAGAGAGGAGCTGGCAAGCAGCCAGATCCTGAGAGGGGTAGCCCACGTGACCGCTTGGCCACACACAGGTCAAAAGCCTCATCAGCCCACCCACTGTCTACCTTACCTTGTGTTACTGGGGGAGGCTTCTGTTCTTTTTCCTTTGTCTTTTTTCCTCCTTCGCTCTGGTGTCTAGGATCCAAAGCACATTTTGATGCTTTAGATCAGAAAAGTTTTCTACAAAAACCTCTCACAAAAGTACAACAAGCAGTTTGGTGCTTATACCTTGAGGGATCATTGGACGCTGGAGCCAGTGGAAGGTCTTTGCCCCCCAAGCCCAGAAATGGCGGGGCAGATAACGTACCATGCGGGCATTCGGGGGACCCTTCCTGAATGCCCATGTCACGTGTCTCTTGGGTCTACATGGAGGGGACTGGAGGAGTAGGGTCTCCTTCTGTGTTTTATCTCTCTCTGGTTTAGGTATAAGGACTATATCTGTCTCCTGAATGGATTTTGATAGGGTCCTTTGCCTCTCTATTTTGGGGCATCATCTGTGAAGCACCGGTATTCACTGTTCTTTGGAAGGGTGACAGAATTCAGGACAAGGAGGGTTTTTCCCCTTATGTTGTTCCTTTAAAAGTACATCTGTTTCCTTTTCGGAGATCGAGTACTGAAGATCTCAATCTGGTCTTCTGACAGTTTCGGTACTTTATATTTGTGAACGTGAATCCTCTATGTCTGAGTGTTTTCATTTTGTTGCATGGGCTGAATATGTTCGGATCATTTTCTATGTCTTCTGGCTTTGCTGTGATTTCCACTTGTTCATTTATTATTGGGTTGATTTGATTTTTCTGCCCTCTTCTTTTTAATCAGATTAGTCAAAGACATCCATTTTATAGTCTTTTCAAAGAACCAGATTTTTGTTTTATTCATCAGTTGTATGGCTTTATTTTGGTTTCGTTTGTTTCTCCTCAAAATTTTAATATCTCTTATTTTGTGCTTATTTTAGGTTTGCTTATTAGTTCACTTTCTATTTTTAAAAGCATAATCAGTCTGAAATGCATATTCATAACCCTACCCCTAAATCCTCCCCCCTCTTGTTAATGTATGTTTTTAGGGATATGATGTTTCTCACAAGGCCTGCTTTAACTATATCATAGAAACTTTACTATGCATCATCATCATTTTCAGTCACATTATTATTTCTGTGGTTTGCTCCTTGGCCTACTCACCATATGGGATTTCATATGTTATACCACAGGATTATAGGATTTCATATGTTATATCTATTTATACTTGGGTCTGTGTCTTTTTTGTGGTCCCTGAACTGATCACTATTTTTATCCCATTCTGATAAGTAAAGGAGGTATTTACTATTTCTGCCTTTTTACATGTATTTGTAATAGCTAGGCAAAGGCCCTAATACATGGTCAATTTTTGTAAAAGTTCTTTAAGTACTGAAAATATGTATATTTTTTTTTGCAGTCCCATTTAAAAGAAGCCATATATCTTTTAGCTCTAGTTTCTCTAGCAATTTGTTTAGTCCCATATTTAACTTTTTGTTTATATTTCTGTTAGACTTATCCAAAACTGAGGGAGAGAGATTGAAGTCTGTCACTAATGTGTTACTGTCTGTGTACTTTTATAATTCAGTTAGTGTTTCCTGGATGAATTTGGATGTTAAGGCATTTAGAGCATATACATTTTACTACTGATGTTCATTTGTTTTCTACGGTTGCTTTCAGCAAATGTAGTTTACTTGTTTATCTCTTTACTTTCTTTAGATATTTGTTTTTGCTTTGTCAGATAGAATAATTACAACTCCTGCTTTTTTGGATTCATTTGATGCAATGTAAATTTTTTTCCCATCTCCTTAATTTCATTCTATGTATGTTTTTGTTTTCAAATGTATTTCTTATGACAACAGATTGTAGTGTTTTTTTCCTTATCCAATGTGTCTCTCTTTTTTTTCATTTTATTGGATCGTTTCATCCATTCACATTTTAAAATTATGAGTTAGGTTTATGTTCTTCCATTAAACTCTAATATTGATTTTTCATGCTTTCTAGCTATAATTTCTAATGGAACAATCACCTTTCTAGCTATAATTTCTAATGGAACAATCACAATCAGTTACAAGCATGTCCTAAAATCTGTTAGCCATACTCCAATCAAAGGACCACAGATTGAGTGATCCAATGGCATCACCTAGTTCAATCCCTTCATTTTACAGGTTGGGAAATGAAGGAGGCATGACCAGCCCAAGGTCACACAGCCAATAAACACTGGAGGCTCTTGGATTCCAGAGGAAGGTTCTTTCCACTGCACTATGCTGCTTCAGTGAGAACCTTTTCTTGGCTACAACAAAAATGCTTACATGAATGTTTTAGCATACATGGGGTGTTTCCTTCTGTCTGACTTCTTTGGAGTAGATGCCTTGCAAAGGGGTCAAAGGGTATGGTAAAATATTTTAGTCACCTTTTCCTCAAAAGTCCAAATCATTTTTGAGAATGATTGGGCCAGTTTACAGGTCTACCAACCTTGCATGAGCATTGAATTTTGAGAGAAGAGTTTTACAAGCATGGTAGGAATGCAAACCAGACTTTGGGATACTCCTGCATGAAGAGAACATGTCTTTGAGTTTTTCTTAGCCCTATGCTAAATAAAACATGTCTGAAGAATGCTAGTGGTATTGAGATACCTTCTGGAAACTTCTTGCAAGTGTCTTTAAGGAAACTTTTATCTATTTATGAAGGCAAATTCCCCCAGCTGGTACCTGATATCCCAGTGATGGATGGCTGCAAACACTGGCTTCAGATAGGCCTCCAGGGATTTTGAAATGTTGTTGAATTTCTGAAGGAGCTTTTCCTCCTCTTCTGTCATAGAGCTATGCACATCCTGTCTTGTTCAATACAATGTCATTTAATTGGCATTTCGAGAAGGATTTTTATCAAATCTCAGTGGACCTTAGAAGGCTAGGTGGAGTGCTCCCATCAATCTCACTCATGACCAAGCCTACTCTGGACCACCTCACACTGACCAGGAGAGTGGAGGGAAAAGGGAATGGGCCAGAGACGGCTCCCACCCAATATCTGGCTTCTTGGGCAGAGGCGGCCAGGGAAGGGGAAGAGTCTGCCCTGGCTTCTTTACTTGTTTCTGGTGAAGAAGGGACTTTGAGAGCGTCTAGTCTACCTCTGCATTTTACAGATGAGGAAGCTGTGTCGTGCCTGTGCAGGGATACACTGACAGATACAAAAAGTGGCTGAGCTGGGGTTTTACATTTAGATGGGAGTCTTGCTGGCTGTGGAGCTCAGGGTGCCCATTCTGGGAAGGGCATCCCAGGACATGGTCCTCTCCTCAGAGGGTTGATGCCCTGCAGCTTCATCTTATGGCCCCATGCATGCATACCCCCATCTCCTGGACTGTTAGGACAGTCCAAGCCTGGGTGGCTGGCCTAGTGGGGGCAGCTACTCTCAAGGGCCCAGGCTAGTCTGCCCATCCATTGCAGGGGTGAACTGACCCTCCTATGGACTATCCTTGAAATAAACAAGGAGGCCAAGGTGTCTTGGACTTGGAAAAGTGGACACAAGTGCATCAGCAATCTAATTATTGCCCTTGTGTAACGAGGCTTCCTGGTCCCTTAGGGTTCACCCCTCACCACACCAGCCCTGACCAGTCTGGCCCATTTTTTCTGTCTGGGCCTGGGATACTGCCACCATAGCACTGCTCTTCAGTCCTACCACAGGCTCAAATCCCCCATGGCATCCCTGATGTGGTTTCTGGAAGCCTAGACATGGGATATGCTCCCTGAGCCCAAAGGCTCAGATATCGGTCGGGGCCAGAAGCCCTGCCAAGGCCCTGTGGGGAGGGGTCTTGGTGGTGGTGCTCCATGGCCACCCACCTTAGCTCATGCGGCCGTGGGCTGGGTCCAGGCCCGAGGATGTAGGAAGGCATGAGATTGTTCCCCTTTTTGAACTCTATGCTCTACCTTCACATGAGCCTTGGCCTCAGCCTGTGTCTAGTGAACTATGGCATCCCCCCGCCACCTTAGACCTCTGTCTGCCCCACTTCTTCCCTCGGGAAGGCCCTGACATCCAGGCCTGGCAGCTCTTTGTTCCTGCCCAGGCCCAGGCCTGGGAGAAGAGGTAGACCTGAACCTCACTCATGAGGGCCATGCCAGACCCTGTCTGCTGCTTTCCTTGGCAGCTCCTGCTCTTCTGGGCTTCCCTCTCTGGTTCTGTCTGTCCTTCCCCAGCCAGGTGCCTCCCTGCTGGGTGTCCAGGCCCCACTAGATTCTCTCTGCCCTCATTCCAGGGCCCTCCTTCATTCTATGTCTCCCTTGCTCACAGGTTGCCTGGAGCTTCCCTTCCTTCCAGCCCCCTGGAGCAGTAGTGCTGATGATGCCGCCATTACTCATCACCATCTGACTTTCCCAATCCAGAACCTTGAGACTGCTTCCGGCAAGCTACCGTTCTAACCTCCCTTCCTCCCCAGGCTGTGGCCTCTTCACAGGCCTTTCCCCAGGCCTGGTATGCACTCCCTCCTCTCCTCCTTGTACTTGCCCAAAGGCCCCTGTGGCTGGACCTGGACTCCAGCCTGGACTTCTGCTCCCTTGGGCAAGAAGTTAAGGACTGGAGGACCCATGGGAGAAAGGATGGAAACTGAAGCTGAAAAGGGCCCAGGGGAAGGAAGGAAAGAAGGAAGGAAGGAGGGAGGGAGGGAAGGGAGGAAGGATGGAAGAAAGGAAGGGAGGAAGGGAAGGAAGGAAAGAAAGAAGGAGGGAAGGAGTAAAGGAAGGAATGAAAGAAGGAAGGAAGAAAGGAAGGAAGGAAGGAAAGAAGGAAGGAAGGAAGGAAGCAGGGAGGAAGGAGGGAATGAATGGAGGAAGGAGGGAATGAAGGGAGGAAGGAGGGAATGAAGGAAGGAAGGAAAGAAGAAAGAAAGGAGGGAGGGAGGGAGGAAAGGAAGGAGGGAGGGAGGGAAGGAAAGAAGAGGCGTGTTTGGCTTGGACCAGAAACTGAGCATATAAGCACCAGGACGGCGGGGCAGAGGGGACTCATGAGGCCCTAAATCTCAGTGAGGAAAAGATGGACTTTACCAATGACGTTTCAACAGGCAACGAATGAATGAGTTCCTCTTTAAAATGACCCATGGAGCTCAGCAGTTGAGAGATAGTGGCAGGGTTCCTGTGGGCACGGAAAACCTTGCACTGGCCTGGAGAGGAGGAAATAAAGGTGCTTCAGAGAAGCCAGGCCTGCCCACCCCAGCAGGTCCCCAGGACAAGTCTGGGGAAGGCAAAGAGATAGAATCAACCCTTCCAGTGGCCCCGGCCCCAGGGAGGGACCTTCCTTGGAGCTGGTCATCTGTCTATTCATCTCCTCCAGCCAAGAAATACTGGGGGACTGTCCAGGATAGAAAGTCAGAAGAGATTCCAGACCTGCAGGAGGCTGCTTCTCATCATAGCCCAGGGTATTTACTAAAAGAAACCCAACCTCTCCATCCGCCATGATAAGGGGGCTCCAGGGCAGGGCCAGAGGCTTGGGACTGCTGGAGGAGAGAGGTTAGCCACAGCAGGGTCACTGTCATGTGTGTGAGTGTGTGTGCATATGAGGGTATATGTGTGAGTGCATGTTGTAAAAGTGCCTATGTGTGTATGAGTATAAATATGTGTGAGAGTGTATGAGTGAGTGTGTGTATAAGTATGTGTGTGTGAGTATATGATTATGCATGCATGTGTGTTTGGGTGTGAATATGGGTTAAGTGTATGTGTGAAAGTATATGTCTGTATATGAATGGGTGTGTTTGTATGAGTGTATGAGTGTGAGTGTATGTATGGTATGTGCATGAGTGTGTGTATGTGTGTATATATGTGTATAAGTATGTGTATATGCATATGCGTATGTTTGTGTGAGTGTGTATATGAATATGTGTTGTGTGTGAGTATGTGTATGTTAATAGATGTGTATGACTGTGTATATGTGTGATTGTGTATATGTATCAGTGTGTTTGCATATGTGTATGAGTGCATTTGAGCAAATGTGAGTGTGTATGAGTGTGCTTATGTGTGCATGAGTGTTTGTGAGCGTGTATGACTGAATATGTGTTGTATGTTGTTGTGTGAGTATGAATAAGTGTATGAATATGTAAATATGTATAAGTGTATTTGCATATGTGTATGAGTGTGTCTATTTGAGGGCATGTATGAGTGTATATGTAATTGTGTGTAGGAGTAGGTTTATTAATGTGTATGAGTGTGTGTATATGAGAGTGCATGTGTGTGAATGAGTATGAATGTGTGTGAGATGTATGCGTTGAGTATGTGTGTGTCTGAGTATAAATGAGTGTATGTGTGTGAATGAGTGTGTGTATGAATGTGTGCGCTTGTATGAATATAAATATGGGGATGAGTGTGTGTATAAGTGTGTATGTGTGAGTATGTGTATGAGAATCTATGTGTGTTTGGATGAGCGTGAATGTGTGTGTATAGGAGTATGTGTTTGAGTGAGTGTATGAGTGTGTGTGAATGTGTGTATGTCTGTGTGTATGTGTGTGAGTGTGTGTATGTGTGTGTGTGTGCTGGGACAGGGGGATGGCTTTCTTAGAGACAAGTATGGCACTCCCACATTTACTTAAACTAAGAACCGGCTCCCTATCTTAAAGCACATTGCAGGACCCAGTGGCTCCCACCCAAACCAGCAGCCTCCTCCTTTGGCTTGTGTTTCATTTGAGGCGGCCTGCGGGTCCTTAGTGCTGCTCCAGCCCATCCTCTGACTGACCCTGAGAGGACCAAAGAGTGACACTCTCCTCCATTGCCTCCAGGGCCACGCCCCTGAGCACAAGGATGGGGAAAAGGTTGGAGAGGGTCCTTGGCACTGACTGAGTGAATACCCATGGGGGAGGGGA
This sequence comes from Phalanger gymnotis, assembly GCA_028646595.1. Classification (NCBI taxonomy): domain Eukaryota; kingdom Metazoa; phylum Chordata; class Mammalia; order Diprotodontia; family Phalangeridae; genus Phalanger; species Phalanger gymnotis. Next base: position 1,036,514 of record CM053624.1, on the reverse strand, counting down.
CATATCCACTGGTCTCTGGGTGGCAATAGTGACCAAGACTTTTTGGGGGTCTCATTTGGGGCCCAAGGAGGTCCTGTTTCTAGAGCATGCTCCATGGGTGATCTCTTTGGGCTTCCCCAACTACCCTGGGAAGGAGGTTTTATTATTAACCTTTTTTGACAGAGGGGGACACTGAGGCCAAGGCCAGTGACTCATGCTGGGTCACAAGCTGCTGAGTGTCCAGCTGGGGTCCTCAAAACTCCCTGCCCATCCTGCCATATACTGAGCCCTCAGGGTCATCATTCGGACCAAAAACACATGTGACTAATTAAGCAGAGCCCCTCCCTACCCCCACTGCCCCAAACCCAGGGATGCCCTGGGGCTGTGCAGATGGGCATCTGGCGGGATCAGATGGGCTTTGACAAGCCCTGCTGACCTAGGGCAGTCCCTAGAATGCCAGCTTGTCTAAGGCCCAGGTGCTTGTCCAAGGTCACTCAGGTGGCAAGATTCAAACCCAGGTCCTCTGACTGGACTGATTTATGAAATCTGCACATGTGAGTGGTACCCTTCCTTGAGAGAAGCAGTCACAAGGATGTGAATGAAAGTGGGCATCTTCTGCAGAAAGGGAGGCCAACACAAGGAGGAGCCAAGCAGATTGACCCATGAATGTCACCCGGTTGGGACCATGGCCAGGTGGTTGACTCTAGTGGGAGAAGTGGGGTCCCCTCTACAGAGAAGCCAATTCACAAGCGGTGGCCTGGCATGATCAGGTGCAAGCTGGCTGTGGGCCAAAGGCTGGGGTGTCAACCAGCCTCCATTACATTTGGGTCCTCATTACAAGGAACCTGGTGCCAAGGGACAAGTGATATCATGGTGGCTAGTGCTGCTAAGCCACCTGGGCACATACTCACCACTGATCTGAATGATTTTCCCCTTGGGTCCAGGGCCAAATTTTGGCTTCTCGTACACCATGCCATACAAGGTCGACCTGCAGGAAACAAACGTACAACTTCTAAGTCCTGCTGCCATCTTGGAGGAGGGTCTGAGGGGGCAGGATGCAGATAGTGCCCAAAGCTGCCAACTATAGGTTCCCAGGTGTGCATGTGTAAGTGTGCATGCACGTGTGTGTCCGTGTGTACATGTTTGCATGCATGTGTGTGCACATGTATGTGTGTGTGTGCATGCCTGCATGCATGTGTGCATTGGGAGGCCACACACAACATGGGACCCTGGGCAATGGCCAAACATTCAGTCGGCCCATCACAGAGAAGAGCCCCTCATGCCTACAATGTTCCCATGGGAATACGACCAGGCTACCCTATCCTACTGCTGGCCCTCCCAGACTCCAGCAGAGATGAGGCATGGCTGTGGCTGGTTCTCCATGCCTTAGGGGTCCCCAGGATGCACTAGTTTGGGGGCCGTGTGGTTCACTCCAATGTGAGATCGTAGCTGACAGGACCTGGCTCTGCTCTGGTGACTCAGTCTACCTCGAAGTTACATTACACCATCCCTCCCTGTGCCCTGGACAGCTTAGGCCCCTCCATGCTGGATGGAGGACCTCTACTGGTCCTGGGAATGTTCTCCCCAGTGACCCCTGCCCAACCCCATCCTTAGTGTGTGCAGACCAACCACTCTGCTTCCCTTTGCAGAGCTGAGTCAGAAAAATAGCTCACTCACTGAGATTTCTTTCTGGATTTTCTGATCAGGATGTAGCGGATTTTCCAGATCTGCTCAGAGGGATTTCTCTGTTGAACATTAGAAAATCGCCTCTCCTCTGCCGCCCCTCCCCTGTCACCCTGGTTTCTTTCTCTGTCCCATGTCCAGCTTTGGGCTTAACAGCAGGAGCTTCTTGGCGACCTTTCTACCCAGCGGAGTCGCCAGAAGGGTCTTGGGTCTTCCACGTGTCTTTCCCAGAGAATTTCCCTATGGGTAGGCCTGCCCTGATAATGAGCCCCCCCCCCCCCAACCCCGGCAGGCCATGCTCAGCAGGGGCCACATTTCCAGTTGGTAGTCAAGAGGTTGGGGGGTGGGGAGCTGAGCAAGGTCCCCACAAGGCTCTGATCAAATATAAGGCCTATGGTACATGATTCAGCAGAGGCCCGAGGCCCAAGGCCCCAGGCCCAAGGGTCCTACCTGTCCGCAGAATGCTGGAGAACAATGAGCCGATAGCTTGGAGGGAGATCATTTAGAATATTGAAATGCTGCTCAGAAATACAGAGGTTTTGCCAGGCCTGGGGAGGGAGAAACAAGCCTCCACTTGTGATCCCCTCCTTCCCTGGGCAGCCCCCTCCCCTCCAACTTCCTCAGCAAATGATCCCAACTCCATCCCCCACCATCGTCCTCCTCCTCCTCCTCTTCCTCTTCCTCCTCCTGTCCTCCTCCCATCCACCCCACCCTCCATCTTCCTCCTCTTCTTCCTCCTCCTCTTCCTCCTCCTCCTCCCATCTAACCCACCCTCCATCTTCCTCTTCCTCTTCCTATCCATCCCACCCTCCATCATCCTCCTCTTCCTCCTCCTCCTCATCCCATCTACCCCACCTTCTATCTTCCTCCTCCCATCTACCCCACCCTCTATCTTTCTCCTCTTCCTCCTCCATCCATCCCACCCTCCATGTTCCTCCTCTTCCTCCTATCTACCTCACCCTCTATCTTCCTCCTCTTTCTCCTCCTCCTCCCATCTACCCCACCCTCCATCTTCCCCCTCCTGGGTTCATCTCCATTCACTTGTCCATCTTTTTCCTTGCCTCCCCTTGTAACCCCAAGGAAAGGGTGACCTTCGTCTTAGCTGCAGCCACCCTGTCCAGGGCTACTGAGTCCCGGCACCCCCGCCCCCACCGTGGTCCTCTAGGACTTGGTCTCATCCATCATCCACTCTCTCAGGTGGGTGTCAATCTCCCTTTCTCTATTTGTTCTTCCCCTCAGCCCCCAAATTGACAGGTTTTCTCAATCCTTTCAAACCCAACAAGTCACCCTTGACCTGGCTCCTCCCTCCCCCAACCTCAACTCTCTTCCTGGGCTCTTAGGAAAACTCCTGGGGGAAGAAAGGGGGAGAACAAGCCTTCGTATGGCACCTACTATGTGCCATATCTTGTTTGACCTTCACAACCACCTGGGAGGTAGGTGCTATTCTGAGCCGCACTTGATAGATGAAGAAACCAAGACAGACAAATGTCAAGCGACCAGCCCAAGGTCACACAGATATTGTTGTTGTTCAGTTGTGTCTGACTTTCTGTGACCTCATTTGGGGTTTTCTTGGCAGAGATACTGAAGCAGCTTTCTATATCTTTCTCCTGCTCATTTTACAGATGAGGAAACTGAGGCAAACAGGATTAAGTGACTTGCCCAGGGACACACAGCTAGAAAGCAGTTAAGGCTGGATTTTGACTCAACTCTCCCTGACATGTGGTCTTGTGCCACTGACCACCCGTAAGGCACTGAGGAGTTGTGGTCACTCACTGCCTGTCAGTCTGGCCCATGTGACTTCAATCCTGTCCATTTCATGGAAACTCTATTTTTGATCATTCCTAATGGCCTGCTCGTCATTAGATGGAATAGCTCCGTCCTCATTCCTCTCCTCCATGATGTGATATTTAAAAAGAGAATATTTGTGATGAAAGAATCCTTATAAAGTGCCTGGCAGGCACACAGTAGGTGCTTAATAAATGCTCCTTTCTTTGCTTTTTCCCTCTGTGAAGCTTTCCTGGTCAGCATTGCATATTGTGAACCCTTTGGTTCTGTGTACCCTGGCTCTCTGGTGTCTCCTCCTCCTTGGATTCCTTCCCAAGCTGATCTTTCCCAGTCACTGCTTCCCTGTGAGCTCCTGGGGGAGGGGCAGGGATTGAATTCAACTGTGTGTGTGTATGTGCATGTATATATACACATATGTACATACATACACATTATATATTAGGTTCCTAATTCATAGTACCTGGCATACAGTAAACATCTATTAAAAGCTCACTCATCCGTCCCGTGGATTCTCCCTCTCCAGACCCCGGAGTTGTGTGTGCTGGTAGATGTTTTAACAACGGGCTCTTGGAAAACAGGACACTTTTACATTTCATTGGCACTATTACCATTTTCTGCACTACATTAAGTCTGAACAAGCCACCAAAGCACAAACCTGATCTGCGCTGATTTTCAAGGCGTCAAGGCTCACACCAAGCTCTCCCCTGAAGTGACTTGGAAGCTTGGGTATCTCCCAAAGTTCTATCTTTGCTCTCTTTTCTACTCCCTCTAGACGTCACAGAGTTATAGAATCTCTGTGTTGGGAGGGGCTTGAGGTCTATCCTTCCCTGAATAATAATCCCCAGTAACTCAAGAGTCAGAGGGTGGGGGTGGTGATGTCAAGGTCATTGAGCGAGTGGTGGGACAGGGGAGAAGAGGAAAGGGAGGAAGGGCATATCTGGAGAGGCCTTGGTGGGAAAATAGGGGAGGGCTTCTAGGGTAGTATAAGTGGACAAGAGAAAGAGAGTCTGCAAGAGATGCTGGAGGTTGTGGGAGAGAGCATGAAGGGCTTGACATTTATCTCTACTAAATTCCACCTTATTAGATTGGAGGGAATGTCTTGGCTGCTTTGGGTCTTTTGGGACCTTGATGTTGTCACCCAAATCGTTAATTATTTGTTGTGGACAAATGCCATTGGGTCTATAGTCCATTGGTGTCACTGGTGAAAATGTTACAATGCTGGGGGCCACGCACAGATCCCATGGGAATTCTAGGAGAGCCCTCTCTCCAAACCCCCCTTCATGTGCCCCTATCAGATTTTGCCTCGGTGCTCAATCTACCTCTCTCCAAACCATGCCCATCTCTATTGGCAGCACTGCCTCCAACCACACCGCATGGTCACAGCCTTCGAGGTATCCTCAAGTCTCCTCTCTTCCCCAGTTCCCACGGCAGACACATGCTAGGTGCTCTGAAGACAAAAACCCACAAGAAGTAGGCCCTGCCCTCAAGGAGCTCACATTCTATCTAGGGAGACACCTGTATATGGAGGCACACACACCTTCTTTTGGCAGAGAAAGGCCTCACAGGATGGAGTGCTGAGCTGGGAAGGAGGGGAAGGGATGGAGGAGGCCCTTAAGCCAATTTGCTGCTGAGTCTGGATGTCTCTACCTACTCACACATCCAGCTGGGGCCCAACCCCCAGGCTCTGAATTCACCCCAGCATTTCTCCACCTGTTCACAATAACAAATACCCCAAGACACTCTGTCAGGGAATTTGCAGAAACCTAGGTTAAATACCTCATGAGCATTCCCTACAATTTTGATAACCTCGTTTATAAAAAAGCAAACAAAGTCAGCCTTGGGGCAAGACCAGTTCTGGAGGATGAAGCTCCGTTGGCACTTTGTGGTCGCTGCTTCCATTTGGAGAAGCTCACTAACCATCTTTTGGATGACACAGTCCACAATTCTGCCAAACACCTAAACAAATTACGCTAGCCGACAGTCAGCCAACTCATTTCTGAGCATTGCCCTCGTGCTCCTGCAGTGCTACACGGTCTTCCAAGAGACCCAAATCAGCATCAGCAGTCTCGTCTGACCCTCCCTGCTGTGATCCCTACAGAGGGCATTCCTCTGGGCTGGGTGAGCAGCGGGGACTTGTCTCACCAGCTCTCACTCATCTGGCTTAGCTATGTCCTTGCCAAGGTTCCCAATATTAGCAGCTAGATGGTTATGGATTAGAGTGGAGCTATGTTCCCAAAGCAAAGATGAAAACACATGATCCTGGCCAAGCAGAGAGCCTGGTGAGGGCAGGGGGCCTCTGGGAGTCCTGCTTCATCGGGACTGGTACTTCAGAATAACCCCAGGGACACTGTGTGACTGCGACCTCATGGGCTTCTTAGACCACTCATTCTAGAGGTGAACTTGTCCCAGTTCCAAGTGACACATGGGAGATTCCAGCCTCACTCTCTTGAAATGTCCAGGCTGGGCTTGCCCTCACCACTGCCCTGCCCGCCTGCAGTTACTGACAGCAGTTTGAGCTCAGGGGGCCCCATGGGGAAGGCTCCAAAATTACCTTAGAGATCTGCCGGAGTTTCTGCTCCACACGCTCAAAGTGGGTGGTACCTATCTTCTCTTGTTGCTGCAGCTTTTGGTGAAGTTGGAGCAGGGCTGCCAGCTGGGAGCTGCTGGTATTGGTTGTGACTGAGAACAGGAGCTTCCTCATTGCCAGGGATGCCAAGCAGCTCTGGGAAATGGGATCTCTCTGGGATCAGGCTGGCATGGAGTCCCATATACCCCCCACTCTCCACCCCAGGCTAAGGCTCTGGGGACACAGCCTGAGTGCTCTGGGGGAGAAGCAGCCATGGACATGGACACCCACACAAGCACCATGTTTGTGTCTGACTGTCTAGCAGAGGGTAGACACCTTCCCACTGAGGGAAGTAGCAAGACCATGACTTGGGGGGTTGGTATGTGGGCAAAGGGAGGGGGACAGAAGGGGCTTCAGACCCAGGCAGTGATGGTAGGCAGGGCTGCTCTGCTCTGATCTGAAAAGAGCCCTGAATGCCCAGTCTCAGGACCCAGCATTGAGCCTTGGTGCTGCACCTGCTACCTGGGGACCTCAGGTAAAATCTTCTTCAAGCCTTGATTAAGCAACTGTTATAATCAAGGCCCTATGCCTGGTACTGGGAAACACCAAAACCTTTCCTGCTCCCTAGGAGCCAAATTAAAGCACAGAGAACTGGGTGGAGAGAGAATGGGTACACCCACCCGAGGCAGCAGCAGCCCCAGAGGTGAGGGATCCAAGGAGAGGCAGGCATTCTAAGCGTGGAGACAGCCTGCTTTGGGGGAACAGCCCCATTGGAGCAGAATGTAGGCCATCTGAGGAGACTCCTGGGGACCAAGTCAGGGAAGGGAGGGGGGTTGGGGAAGCAGAGGAGTTTGTCAATAGAGAGATACTGCAGGGGGTGTAATCAGAGGAGTAGGGAGGATGGGAAGGAGGTACCGCAACCTGAGCCTGTCAGGATGCTTCCCTTCAGGGGTTTTGGCTTCCAAGACTGAAGAGTCCTACAGCCCTTCAATAGGTTCTGGATGCAAATCAATCTTGTTTCCATAACTGCAGGTAGACAGGTACATGGAAGGCCCAGGCCAGGCCTGTATCCTCACCTGGTAAAGGGCCAGGAACTGGCAGGAAGAAGGCTGATCCAGGACACCAATGCTTTCCACTATCTCTAGGCTGGCATTGGCTGCAATTCCAATCAAGTTGTTATTAAGACAGACTTGCAGGCACTGAAGGAGAACTTCAGAAGCCTGGGAACGGAATTTCCGGGCCAAAGCAAACCCCTTCTGAGGAGAGAGAGAGAGAGAGAGAGGCAGAGAAGGAGAGAGAGAGAAAGGGAGAGAGAGAAAGAGAGAGAGATTTTTTTCAATTAACAAGCATTTATTTTTTCCCTCCCACCATCCCCTTTTCACTAAAAGAAAAACAACAAATCCCAGACCTCATAACTAGGTTAAGCAAAACAAATCTCCCCAGTGGCCATGTACAGAAACACATGTTCCCCTCTGCACCTCAAGTCTATTCCCTCTGCCATCACCATTCCTCTTTAAACAGGGGGTGACCGTAAAGTGGGGAGCTGCTGAACAAGGTCTGCTATAAGAAAGGGATAGGGTACTATCAAGCTGTAAGAAATGATGACAGGTTGGTTTCAGAGGAGCCTGGGAAGACTTGAATGAACTGATGCCAAGTGAAATCGGCAGAACCATGACAATGACAGATACCAGAACAATAGTGTTGTAGAAATAAGCTTCTCTGAAGACTTGGACACTCTGATCAATGTGATGGCAGCTCAACTGATGGCCCTTCTACACTCACCCACCTCATGATGAAGTACTAACACCAAGTACCTTTAGTTCTCTGGCTTTCTGGATCTGGTCTTCGTTTTGGGAAATGCCCAGAAAGTTTGGCTTTGACCTTAACTCGGCTTCAGTTTCTTCTTTGTCTGTCTCCAAAGATGTCATGGCTGTCATTCTAGCATCCAACTGTAAAACAAGTTTGTAGGAATGACTGGGGCACTTTGGAATGTTAAATAGTTTTATATTTGGTAAATAACTTTCCTTGGATGGCTCCCCAACTGCCCCCCCACCCCGAGAGCAGTGTGTCATCACAGCTTGCCTCTCTGGATGTTTATTAACTATCTCCTGAATCACAGATCTTCAGAGCTGGAAGGGAACCAACCAACCTTCTGGTCCAACACATACCTCAGAAAGCATATCCACTATGACTAGAATTCTCCCAGAAATTCAAGTTAAGATCAAGGCCCCATTTTCCCTAGACTCTATTCTTTTTCTTTTTTTGGACAAAGGGGACAAAGCACCGTTTGTCCAAAAGGATGCCCACCACACACACCATTCTCCATTGCTTTTTGGGTGATATTTGTGTTCTGTTCTGCATCTCCCAAAGCCCTTATCTCTGCTGGTAGCATCTTGCAGAGATCGCTGATAGATGCTCAGCCAATCCTTCCTGTATTCATGATGCTCTTCATCTGCGTATGGCGCTGTGACCTCCTGCATCCCTTCCTGTATCACTGTACTCATCTTGATGATCAACTTCCATCAGTCATTTTTGTTCTGTCGTTTTTAGTCTAAAGAGATTTTCCTAAGCACAGAAACTAGGACAGGTCTGTGATTCCCACAACCTGAAGGCTCCCTCCAATGGCTCAGATTGCTACCCACTCATGCCTGCCCATCCTGGGTGACTCTTCTCCAGGAATAAGGAATGAGGTGGCAGTCCTTCTAAACTCAGCCTTTGTCAGGCATCACCTATGGTGATGTTCAGTCTGGGGCACAACAGTGTAAGAATGACACTGATACTAGAGAATATTCAAAGGAAGGCAACCAAGTTGGTAAAGGTCCTTGAGTATCTGTCCTATGAGGATCATTGAAAGAAAATAGTGAATGGATAGTCACTTCATTATTCTTGGAGAAAGGTAGGCCAGAACAAGCAGGCATGGGTGGGTAGCAATCTGAGCAGTAGACAGAGTGCCAGGCCTGGAGTCAGGAAAACCTGAGTTCAAATTGCTTGGATGCTTATTAGCTGTGTGACCTGGGGTGAGTCACTTGACCCTGTTTACCTCAGTTCCCTCATCTGTGAAATGAACTGGAGAGGAAATGGCAAATCACTCTTGTATCTCTGCCAAGAAAACCCCAAAGGGGGTCAAGAAGAGTCGAACATGACTAAAAGTGACTGAACAACAACTTATATGGCATATAGATTGTCTGGACATAGTAGTTTGCAGGTGGTCTCCTCCATTAGACACTAACCTCCCTGACAGCAGGAACTGCCTTTTGCCTTTCTGTGTATCCCAAGCACTTAGTGCAGTGCCTGGGCTATAGCAGATGCTTAATAAATGTTCATTAACTCACTGACTGACTTATTCTCCTTCCTCAAATACTTTTCATGAACAGCTGTTTTCCAGCTGCTTATGATAGGAAGGGTGTTCAGTAGGGCTGTTTATGCTGCCATTCAAGGACTTTTGAGATATTCTGCTGAATGGACTGATGGCAGGAAGATGCCTTGTTGGAAGAAGGCCAGGAGTGCTCTATGGAATCAAATGGACAATAAGCCCATTGGGATCTTTTCTTCACTCAGTTTTCCCATCAACTGTGAAAAGGAAAAGGTGTGGTCTACTGTGGATCACTGCTGGTGAAAGCTTGCCTGCTCCCTCCTAATGCATGGAAAGATAGTTCTGTCAAAAATATTCTGTAGTTGGGAAAATAGATATGTAGGCTGGCAGCCAGCGCTCTCAAGGTCCCCATCCCCCTCTCCCCAGTTTAGCTAAAGTACCCCGGCTCTTGTTGGTGGTCTTCCCTACTAGTCTCAGCTTCACCATAGGAGACATAGTTCTCCTTGCTTTCTTCTCGCACTCCTCTTCCAGATCTGGGCTAGTCTATTCTGTTCTCTACGGACCCTGCGCAGAGGTTGATCTTCCAGTGGAAGGCTCAGGCAGAGAGAGCACTGATTCACCGGAGGACGGCCTCTGCCCTTCCACTCCAGACCAGCTTCCCTTCCTTCATTGCTGGTGATAGGGACCAAACTTATCTCGTTATTTTGGGGAACTAGCTCCAGGATGAGCACACTTCCTTTCTACTCAATCAAGCCTACACCTTCTCCGCCATTGGTAGTATTGCAGAGAGGACAAGAGGACTGAGAAGTCAAGCACCTTGCCCAGGGCCACGCGGTCAATGTATGTCAAAGGCAGAACAGGAACAAAGATTTTTCTGGGTCTAAGGGTGTCTATCTGACCACTCTGCAACCCTGCCCCTCACTTCTGAATGTAGGAATCATCATCAAAGGAAAACACAAGGCTCTTTCATCTCTGTGCCCCAAGTTTAAGAGTTAAGGGGACTATGTCATACCAAGAAATTGTCATCCCAGTAATGAGCCAAACGGACAGGGTCAGCCTGGACAGCCAGCAGGTGGAGGGTCTTCCCGGCGAAGTACAAGAATTTTGCTCGAAGATCAACGCAGCCAGCGCACAAGGGCTGCACGCTCTCCAAGTGGGCCAGAGCTCTGTGGGCCACGGTGCGCTTCAGGTTGAACCAGTCCTGCAAGGAGCCCAAAGCCGCGAGATGAACCCGAGTGCAGGGCAGAGTGGGATCCTGCTCCCCAGCATCGTCGCGGGACCTGCTTCTGTACGTGCCGCTTGAGAGCTCGGCCACTGCCCTAGAATGGCCTAGTAAGACATCTGGACTTGTTTCTTACTGGGTTTGAAATCTGAGGTGTACAGACTGGAGGTGAGAGCCAAGCGAGACAACATCTCAACAAACATAGAAAGAACACAAAAAGGATCTCAAATCTGTGCCTCGGGACCCCCTCCCGTGGTCCTCATTCTTGAGGTCCTTGTTATTATCACACGGTCATATCTATGGCTCTGCCCCATGACCAAGGAATGCTTGCTCTCCTATTGCACAGGGTGGAATAAAATACTTAAATCAAATAGAAACTCTATGGCTTGGCTTGAAGGAAGGGACACCACCCACGAGAAATAGGCCTCTGTGACCAGCAGAAGTCCAAGGGTGGGCAGAGAGGGGCTGAGTAGGGCAGAGAAGTCAGAGGCTTTTTTCTCTGCATCCCTCTGCATTCTCAGATCCCTTTCTGTCTAGGATCACTAGCAGGGACACCTAGGTCAAACCTTGTAAATGAGAAGAAATGCCTCAAATGGCAGGGGAAGTTGTTTGTCCCCTATAGACTTTTGCTCTAAAACTAGAGATGCAATTGATCTATTTAATGTAATAGACTCAGCTTTATCAAATCGATGAACATGACAGCCATTGTGTCAAATTAGCTCATTCCTTGGGAGGAGAAAGGGTAAAAATGTCTTATAGACCAAGACTTGGAAGTAGAAGGAATCTAGAGAGCAGGTCATCAGACTCCCCAAGCTGGAAAGACCTTGGAGAGTTGCCCCTCAGACTCCACAAGTTGGAAGGACCCTAGGTAGCAGCTCCTCAGACTTCCCAAGCTGGAAGGGCCCTGGAGAGCTGCTCCACAGACTTGCCAAGCTGGAAGGGCCCTGGAGAGCTGATCCTCAGACTCCCCAAGTTGGAAGGACCCTAGGGAGCAGCACATCAGACTCCCCAAACTGGAAGGAATCTAGAAAGCAGCTCACAGATACCAATGTTCATGACCTAACCCTTTCCAAGTATAGGTGAGGGAACAGAATTACAGCAGTGAGGTCACTGACCTGAAGTCACACAGCTTATAAATAAATAGAATGTGGATTTGAACCTAGACCCCTCAACTTTAAATCCACAGCCCTTTCCTCCAGAAGGTGCTGTAGTAGAGGTACCTGTAGGCAAGTCCCTGGAAGGATGGGCTGCAAAGCTAGCAATACAATGGTCCTGAGAGGAGCCCCTATATCCAGTGCCCAGCCTTCTACACTGATTCCTAAGTCAAGGCCTTGCTATAATTGAGGGGAATCATGGTTGGCCAACAATATCCCAGAAGAGGAGAGCAATGGGAAAGTTGGAAAAATGACAATGGAAACTCATCTTCCCAGACCTCTAGGCTGGCTTTGTTGTATCTAGATGCAGCTAGGGGGCGCCACAGGGCACAGAGCATTGGACCTGGAGTCAGCAAGACCTGACATCAGATCTGACCTCAGACCCTTCCTTGATGGGTGACCCTAAGCAAGTCACCTCAGTGCTGTCTGCCTCAGTTTCCTCATCTGTAAAATGGGCATAATAATGGTCTCTCCCTCTCAGGGGGATAGGCAGCCTGCAGGGACCAGTCCTAGGCCCCTGCAGGGGCCTCTTAAGGTTTTATGCTAATTACCCATTCCCGTTTGGTGAAGTCGTTGGTATCCAACAGGTAGTCAGCCAGGATTTTTTCCCATGTCCCTTTTCTCATTTCTTCCTGCAGAGCTTTTTCCTGATTATACTGAATTATGTCCAGAGAGAGTTCAGCCAGTTTTAACTTGACCTTGGCAAGCTTCCTCATCAGGGGAGTGCTGATGTTCTGGGTCTGCAACAGCAAAGGCTTTTGTAAGCACAACCCGGCACCGAGACATTCCTTGGCTGCAGCCCTGGCGCCTGGTGCTTCATCATCAATGGCACTTGTCCTGTCCTATGCCCTCTCACATTGATCATTCCCATTTTCAGAGGCTCACATGTGACATTCCATGTCCATTCTCTTTCTCTTCCCATGAGCTGTGTCCCCTGCCTGGAATGCCCTCCCTCATCACCTTTGCCTCTTAGAATGCTTAGTTTTCTCAAACATCCCAGGGGCTAATGGCTTTCCCCCCAAATTACTCTCTGTGACCTTGGTACTTCTTCTGCATTTACCTCTGTGTGTGCATATGTTCACATATGCACTGGGACATAACAATATTTACTACTTACTGACCTTCCTGATATGTATCCTAGAAACAGTCAAATGTATACTCCCTTACATTCATCTTGTCTAACAAGACATTTGATGGAAGCAACCTGGATATCTCCAGCCAGCCCTGACCTCTGGTTGACTTAGTGATGTTTCACAGTCAAAACCACACCCCCAGGTTGTGTTGCTTTGGGCTATTTCCCAGTGAACTCTGGGTAAGATATCTGCGCAGTAGATTCAAAAAATGCATGTTCCTTTAAGAACTGACCACCCATTAACCACTCCCTAATCCCACACCAAAACACCTAATTGACAGGTTTCACTCCCAAATCTCATATTTAAACTTTCCCTGTAGCACTATAAGGTTGCAGGTTCCCTAAGAACTCTTACCCATTGTAAAGCATAATAAATCTTTGCCACCTTGACTTAAAGAATGTTTGAGATCATAAATTCATTCCAGATGACCCTGACCCTCTCCAGTGCTTGGGTCTTTGAGGGGCACTCCCTCTCAATGACCCTGTCTGGGAACTCCAGTCTTGGGGTTCCTGGACCTGAGCTCCCTGTTCCCTCAACAATCCTTTCCTCAAAAAGCTTCACAGGCTCCCACTGTTAATCGGATACCCTCCAATGTCTTCTCCTCTGGTGTGCATTTAGAGAGATCACAAGCTTTCTTGAGCCTCCCTTTACAGGCAATTGCTCATGATTTCTCACATATTCTGTACTCTAGGAAATCTGGAAATTCTGTCTCTGCCTCCATGTCTTTGCTCAAGAGGTTCCTAATCTTTGAATGCTTTCATTCCTGATCTTTCCCTTTTGGAATCCTTAGCTTCTTGCAAGGCTCAGCTTGAGTATCAGCTCCTTGAGGGGCCTTGTCTGACTTCCTCCAACTGTTGGCCACCCCCATTATCCTGCACTCATTTTGCACATATCATCTTACTTGGGAACATGCTGTATCCCTCAGGTAGACTGTAAGCTCCTAGAAGGCAGATACTCTCTGCCTTCTGTGTTTGTATCTCTAGCACATGGAGAGGGCTTGGCATATGGTGAGTACTTAATCAATGCTTGCTGATTAACTGACTTCTTAAAAAACATTAGGTGATAAACTTATCAGTAGGTCTTAATATTGGGACCCACATTTGCCCAGGTCTTCTGGGTAGGGGCTAGGAGGCAAGAGAGTAAGAAAATCCCCCAAAGTGCATTTGGACCTTTTATGATGGAAGGTTTACATTGAAAAATTCTCACCATACATCATTGGCTGTCAGTTATAATGTTTGCATCTTACCTGCCTATAAGACTGTGAGCAAGCAGGGACCATGTTTTATCTAAGCACAGAATCTCCCCCACTGCTGAGGGCTGAACCCTGTTCACTATGGGGGCTTACTTAATGCTCAAAACAACTTATTGTTTTGTTTCTGATGACAGCAGTCCCATAGGACCATCTTTGGGAGAGGGTGGCCATTAACTTCCGTCAAATTCTGATTTTTGTCATGGAACCTAGAGCTACAATGATGTGTCCAGGGCATGTCCTTTGACTCTTCTTTCCTGTACATTTCTCCTCAAAAGGATGGGGCCCCACAGACAGTGCAGACATTTGGCCAATATTGAGATGATGCAATCTGCTGTCAGGAAACCTACTCTCTGACTGTGCACCTATCAAAGGGTCCTAGAAAGTGGGCACTGGAGGGTAGCTCTTACCTCAGTAAGGGGCAGCAAGGACTGAATGTTATAAAATATTTCTTCCAGATACATAATAGCTTTCTGGGTCAAGTTATAGGCTTCTAAATAATAGCCAACCTTCGCTTTTTCGTCAGCCTCATATTTGGCAAATAACCTTTAAAAAAAGAAAGATTGGTAGCACCAACTCTGAAGGCAAAAGTAATACTTTGCTCAGTTACCCAGGTGACCTACTAAAACTCTAACACTGAGTTACATAAATAATGTTTTCTCCTTCAGTTAATCTATGCATTACATTTTTGTAATTATTCATCAATTTCATCTCAGTTATCAGTTTTGTTGGAATTTTATTGGGCAAAAGTTTCTGACAACTGGTTTTTTATTTCCTCTCTAATTGTTGTGAATTATTTTTCATTTTTGATACAGACATTTGGTTTTCCTTTCTCTTCTTTTTAAGGTGAGCTAACTTTCTTTTAGTAGATTTTTATAAAGTTCCAAGTTTTATCAATGAATTCAGGTATTATTTTATTTTTACTTTTTGCTTTCAGTTTTGTTAGTCTCTTCTTTGATGTTCAGAATTTCTACTTTAGTGTTTAGTTGGGGTTTTTTGGTTTTCTAGTTTTAGTTGTGTGACCAGTTCATTGATTTGTTCTTTCTTCTGTTGATTAAGGTTTCCAGAGATATGCATTTTCTTTTATGGAAATTGAAAATCGCTGTGAAATTGAAAATCTATACCTCACTTTATTTTATATTATTTATTAACTGAGAATGTATTTAATCACTGGAAATCAATATTTGTGAATCAAAGACTTCATTGTAAAGTCCTCAGTGGTAAAGTTTGTAAATGTTTAACTCTTTATTCTTATGGGCTACAGCCTGACCACAAAGACTCAAAATGTGCCAGATTTTGCTCACCAAGGAAGAAGGAGGGGAAGAAGATGAGTGAACGTGGTCATGGGATGTTTGCACCATGAGATTTTCCAGAGCACGTTAGCCAACTCTCCCTTCTCTGAGTCACCCATAATGTAATCCCACCTTCTATCTCTGTATCAGACCAATCACAATTTTAACTTAGATTGCATCATCAACTGTATAAAAGAGCTGCTCTGCCTGTCAGAAGGGTCCCTGGCTACTGATGAGCCTTGGATCCCATTTATTGACAATTAATATCCTTGATCAGGCTTAGAACCTTGTGCCTTTGTTTCTCTTTCTTGCAGATTTTTATCATCATACTGCTTTAATTGTATCCCACATATTTTGGCACATTATCTTTTTGTTATCCTCTTCTTTCATGAAATGTAACATTGTTTCTATGATTAATGTTTTTATTTAGCAATTCTTTAGGATTAAATTACTACCTTCAATTAGTTTTAATTCTTCATTCAGAGGTCCTCTACTAAATATAGTTATTGTTGTAGTGTGATTAACAAATTATGGATAATATGTTTTTATGTGACTGGTTAAATTAAGTTTTTCATTTTGGAGGGTAAGGTTTTTATGCTTTGACATGGTGTCAATATTTTAAAGGTGCCATGAATGACTAAGAAGTATGCAAACTTTTGATTGCACATGTATAACCTATATCAGATTGCTCAACCATCTCAGGCAGTGGGAAGGGGAAAGAAGAAGGGACAGAATTTAGAACTGAAAAGTTTTTTTAAAAAGTTAATTTTTTTTTACATGTAATGGGGGGGGAGATAAAATATTATTTTTTAAAAAAGTACATATACTTCTTTTCTGTTCCCGTTCATCAATTTCCAGAGATCTATCATCTCTAATTTTTCTAAAATTCTGTTCAAGTTCTTATCTTTTTAAATTTTTTTATATTCTTCTAGCTTGGTGACAGGTATATTGAGGTCCTCTGCTTTTATAGTTTTAATACCTTTCTCCCTGCAATTTAGCTCATTTTTCCTTTAAGTATTTAGATGTGATGCTATTTTGTGCATAAATATTAAATATTTATATTTGTTTATTATCTATGATGCCTTTAACCATAAGTAGTTTCTCTGCTTTTCTCTTTTCATAATGTCCATATGTACTATAGCCTTATCTGAAATCATGATTACTATTTTTAGTTCACCTGAAACGAATATATTCTGCACCATCCCATCATTTTAGGTCTATGTGAATCTTTATGTTTCAAGTATGTTTCTTATAAACAGCACACTGTTGGACCCAACTTTCTAATTCATTCTTCTAGCCTTTTCTATTTTATGGGTGAGTTCATCTTATTCACATTAACATGCAATGATTATTCATTGTATATTTCCTTCTAACTTTTCCTCTTGTACTTTCCTCTCTTTTTGCTTCCACCTACATCTTTATACATAAAATGGAGGTGAAGGAAGAGTTTGCCTATCATTTGGGACTGAGAAATGAAATGGTCTGTTTGTGCTGTTACCCCTTTTCTCTTCCCTTTGCCTGACCCTCCCATAACAGAATTTTACTCTTTCTTGCTTTCTTTTAGCCTTCCACTCTAACATTGCAGCCAAGAGGCTGAATAACTGCGAAGGAATGAGTAGAAGAGGAAACCTGGAGGCATAAGGTACTAGCTACGGGAGGCAGACATGGTCAGAAGGTGAGAGGGGGCACATGAGCCATGCAAGGCAAAAAAAGATGGCCCACGCTTTGGATCATACTGAAGCCAGAGTGGCTTTGGATGCTTCCAAGGGGGCAATCTTCCTTCCATCACACACACACACACACACACACACACACACACACACACACACACACACACACATGACCCCAGACAGAACTCACCTATTGATCTTTGCAGATTGGAGAATTAGATCCACACACTGGTCTTTATAACCACCATCAAAAAAAGTTTTCTCAATTTTTATCAGCCTGTAGTTGATAGCCTCTAGCAAGTATGAAAAGTCCAAAGGATCATCATCTCCAGCTGAGTCCAAGACAATGTTCAGCTGAATTTCTGCACCTCTGCAGAGGAAGAAACAAAAACCAAAGAGAAAAGCAAACCACCCCAAATTTTCTTTTGGGTCTTTGCAAACACCAACTTGTTATTCCTATAACAAAGGGTTTTGAAACTTTTATGCCCCAAAATCCCCAGTATGTCTTCTCCACAGCAATTGTGTCCTTTTAAATGGCCAGGTGCACCCGTCACGGAGCTGATCATTTTTATTAAAATAATCATCTTAAAAATCTTTCATCTTAAAAAGGTAGATCATTTTCTGAGGACTAAAACATCCCATTTCTTGTTTTCGCTAGGATGAAATGTGCAAAAGGGTACATATAATAAAGGAAACTCTTCCAAGGCATCATTACTTATTCTTGAAAAAAAAGGAAACTGACAAACTTGAAAGTTCATTGCAAAATCTGGAACTGTGAGGAATGATTGTTATTCATCTATTCCCATTCCATTCCACAGGCATTCGCTGAGCTTCTACTATGTCACCGGGAGCTAAAATTAGGAGACAGACTGGAACTAGACTGAAGCACTTACATTCTACTGGGAGGAGACAACAGGTATATGAGTAAATAAGTGGATAGCAGAAAAGAAAGTAAGTCCTTGCAGGAAAGAGCATTCATGAGTGAGGGGATCAGGAAAGGTTTTGTAGAGGACAGAGGGCCTGATTGGGGCTTGGAGGGGAGCTAAGATGGACCTGGTGCCCAGGCCACTGGACCAGAAGTCCATGTGTGTGTGTTTTAACAATCTGGCTTGCAGCTTCTGTGGGGGTGCAAGATCCACCAAAAACCAGCACAAAGAAAGCTGTCGCACCCACCAAAGCACAGTTTCTTTTGACCTGCTTAACTAAGGAAAGCAAGGTGAAGGGGTTGATAAGCTTACTTTAATTCAGCACACAAATATCATTCACTTAGTTCAGCGGAAAAAGCCAGCACCCCGAACTTCAGAGCAAATTACAAACAAAGTACAAGCATCAACAGACAAACCCAATACAGATTCATAGTTACCAACATCTAGGTTCAGCCCAGGAGCTCAGAACAAGGGCTGGCCCAGAGTCACATGTCACCACTGCTGCGGCAAAGAGCTCCAAGGAAGAAGAGGCCAACCCCTGGCTTTTATATCTTTGTCAGAGTCAGGGGTGAGTCACACATGCGACTCACCCATGTGACCTAAAATCGTCACAAAGAGGGAGACTTAAACCCACCTGGTCTAAGAGCCTGTGCAGTCCCAGACATGTAAACTAGGCCCTCCCTGGAGTTAGCCCCACCTTGGGCCCCACCTTAGTTGCCAATCCACACCCACGTAGGTTTTACACCTAATAGGGGTTTGGGCCTCCAACATGCAGACCTGGGAACCATCTGTATAAGGGAGATCTTTGCGCTCCAGCCTCATGGGGACTGATAGAATCCCAAGGGAGACACTTACCAAGAGAAGAGAGACCAAGATAGAGCTTCAGGGAATGCCCACCTGCCCACAGGGGGTGGATGGGAAGATGACACTCCAGAAAAGGACAGTTAGACTGAGCAGACAGGTGGGAGGAAAGCCAAGAGAGCTTTGCTGGAAACAACACAGAGAAATAACCAGGAGTGGTCAATAGTTACTAAAGATATAGAGAGTCCACAGGAGGACCAAGAGATCCCCCTGGGACTTAGCAATCAGTGCTTCTGGATCAATCCCCAGGTCCAAATGGCAGCATTTGAAAACGAAACTCAAGAGGGTGAAAAGTGAGTGGGAAGAGGAAATGGACTGTGGAGGTACCTGGGACATTGCTGGGAGTATGATGGTGAAAGGAAGAAGGGATTTTAACAAGAGCTAGAGAGAATAGCAGGATCAAGTAATGACAGAGACACCCCAGCTATGTTTGGAGGCAGGGCCAGAGCTCATAGATCAGGATAGACTGGGGAGAGGGAGAGAAAGAAGGAGAGAGAAGGAGAGAGAGAGAGTGAGAGCGAGAAAGAGAGAGAGAGACAGAGAGAGACAGAGAGATAGAGACAGAGACAGACAGAGACAGAGAGAAGGGCAGGAGAGACAGAGACAGAGAGAAAGAGAGGAGAGACAGAGACGGAGAGAAAAAGAAGAGAGACAGAGAGAGAGGGGGAGAGAGAGACACACACACACAGAGACAGAGACAGAGAGACAGAGACAGAGACAGAGAGACAGAGAGAGGGAGAAAAAGAGGAGAGAGGGAGAGAGAGACAGAGAGGGAGACAGAGAGCAAAACCCATTCAGAGCCAGAGATGGAGCCTTCCTGACACTCCTGCCTGGCTGTAGGGGTAGGGAGGGTGGTTGCCACAATGGCAGAGAATTTTCTCAGAAATGTCACCTGGCCAGGAAGCTCAGTGCTTTGAGAAGGGACTTATGAGCCTGTCAGGAACAATAAAAGAACCAGAGAGACATTCTGGCAGATTTCCCTCTGATCTCTCACATGCATTATTATTGGAAGAAGTTTTTGTATGAAGAAAGTCTGGCCCCAACCTGAGCTGCTGCTATTACCTGCTAAAAACTGGCATTCTGCCACCCAGCTTTTGTCTCATGACAAAAAGCATATGAGATGTTGTCTCTCTTCACGGCATTCCTGCGGGGAAGTTACCTGGCTTCCAGAGATGTGGCTAAGAACTTCAGGGTGGGCTTCCTGTTAGGTCTTTCTTGGATCAGAGAGAGGAAAACATCGATTGTCTTCTGGATAATGTTAGGAATCTGGGGACCAATAAGACAGTTTGGGTTCATCTCTGAACTGAGGCATCCAGAAAAAGGCTGGAGAGAAGGCATTTGGCCCAGCAAAAAGTAGGTTTGGGAGTGGGCAAGGATAGGGCAGGGGAAGACTCAGGAGAAGGATTCAGGGGAAGAGGGAGCAGGGGAGGAGGACTCAGGTGAGGAGGGAGCAGGGAAGGAAGACTCAGGCGAGGAAGGAGCAGGGGAGGAGGATTCAGGGGAGGAGGTAGCAGGTTTCAGGAGCTCTAGGCCAGCAGCAGCAGCTGTCTGTCCTGGAGGTGGTGGCCAGAGGGGTGGAGTGCATCTGGGAGATTTCTTACTAGAGACTCTCTTCCTCTTTCTTGTGCCAAGAGGGTCTCAATCAGTGCTACTGTTGAGTAATACCAGAATTCTTCACTTCCTCCCAGGACCTGGGCCTTCTCAATCATTTTCTTGGCCTGTTCATATTTTAATTCTTTCTTTGCAAGTTCAGCTAGAAGATACAGGCTCTTTGCCTCTGCACACACATCCTTGAGATCCTAAAAAAGAGATATATACCCATGTACACAGGTCAGAAGCCTAGACACACACACACACACACACACACACACACACACACACTCACACACACACATTTTGGTTGTTGAAAGCTTGGCCTCCATTGTGAGCTATTCACAGTAGAAGACGTATTACTTTACCAAGAAATTCTATGAAATGCTACATAAAGCATGAACATCGAGCAGCATTTCTGGCCTTTCCTAGGGGAGGAGAGACTCCAGGACTCCCTGGATTTCTTAAGTCCTCCTGGCACTGCAACCTAGAAACCCCACTCAGCTTGGCTTTCCAGGTTTTCAGTTAGGAGCTGCTGCCTGCATGGATCCTGGCTCTGGAGAGGTCTGGAGAACTGGACTGGACTGGAGCATTGGAGAAACCAGTGTTTCAAGGATCATTCCAGGCCATGGTGAAAGAGTTTTGCCCAAGAGTGGTTGAAGATAAAAAAAACCCAAGATCTCACAAATAATTGCTGCCGAAGAGCCAAAAGGATCTTAAGAAGTCTCTCAAGTCATGACATCACTGTGATGTCATTGGTCCTCTCTGAAAATGAAGGACCACCAACAACACCTACCACCGCAACCACCACTACCTTGGGAGGGACCTGGCAGCTGGAGGGGCTGGAGGAATTCCTCTATAATGTGCCCGGTGGTCATGTCAGCTTTTTGAACAGTGATGAGATTGGTTAAAAAAATATAACCAATTGATCCCCCAGCTGCTAAGTCATGCCATGAACAGAGCAGAATGGTCTTGGGACAGGCAATACAAAGGCCAGAAGACTGGACACAAAGGTCATTTCTACTGAGGGACCTCCATTTTTTATTCCTGGCTTTACCAAAAATCCTTGTCAGAAGCAGTCAAGGCAAACTTCTAAGATCTGGGTAGCCTCCCCAGGTAGTTAAACCTCCACCCAAATCAGTGTTTGGGGATTTAAAATTTCTGGTGGCCTGGAAGCCTTGAATTCTGACAAGTAAATTGACATCCTGAGAGGAAAATCTCCCAAATTACAGAAATTATCAAATGAAATATGGACCTGATGGGGTGCTTGGGTGCTTGTGGTTGGACCCTAATTCTAACAGTCTCTGCTTGGGTGCCTGTGCCTGAACCCCAATTCCAAAACCACATCCAGTTCTAAAATCATACCTCCCTAGCTTCTAAATACTGTCTCTCTAGCTCAATGGCAGCATGCCCCAGCAACACACTTATCTCTACTCCTTCCACAGGTGGCAGTTGTGCCTATCTACTTCCTGTGTACTGATAAATGGCTATGTACTGGGTAATGACAATATTCACTACTTCCTTATTGATACGTATCCTAGATACAGTCAAATGTATATTCTCTTACATTTATTTTGTCTAACAAGACATTTGATGAGAGACACCTAGATAATCTCAGTCAGCCCTGACTGTTAGTTAACTCAGTGACATTTCACAGTCAAAACCACTCCTCCTAGTAGCATCCCCCCCAAGGCTATTTCCCAGTGAACTCTGGGTAAGATATCTGTGCAGTAGATACAAAATGTGCATGCTTCTTTAAGAACTGACCACCCCTTAACCACCCCCTAATCCCGCCCCAAAACACCTGATTGACATATTTCTCCCCTAAATCTCTTATGAAAGCTCTCCCTGCAACCCTCTAAGGTTGCAGGTTCCCTAAGAACTCTTGCCCACTATAAATAGTAATAAATCTTTGCCGCCTTGACTTGAAGAATACTTGAGATTGTGAATTCATTCCAGATAGCCCTGACACTCTCCAGGACTTGGGTCCTTCAGGGTACTCCCCCTCAATGACGCGGTCTGGGAACTCCAGTCCTGAGAACTTTATTTTTGGCATTCCTGAATCCCTGCGTTTTTCTCCCTCAACAGACCCATGACCCTGCATCGTGACAGGTAGAGGAATTTATGCAGGAGACAGAGACCCTTTGGAAGCCACAGTGAATGCTCATGGACTGGCTTGTGGAAAATATGCTGGCTATTTGTTGATAATACAGCTGGATGTTGATAAACTTGAGTTTTCTTGATGAAGACTTAATGGTCAGGGGTCAATGTCACATGAAATGGAAGCCCTGATGTAAATGAGGAAGCTGACCTGCTCAACCCTGTTACTTTGTCCCAAGCAGTTCCCCTACTATGGCAAATGCTTGTTGCTGCTTCTGCTTCTGCCGTTGTTGCTGCTTCTTAATGAATGGAGGAAGGGGGGAAGGAAAGCCTGGGCAGCTTTAAAGCATTTTGGTTTTGGGTGCTGGTCATTCTTCCATGGACATCTGGGCTTTCTAGTCATTAAACCAAGCCAACAATCATTTCTTGAGAACCTACTATGTGCCAGGAACTGGGATAAGCTCTGGAGTTACAAAGAAAGCCACAACCAGTCCCTGCTTCATGGAGTTCACAGGCTAATGAGGGAATCATCATGCAGACAACAAGGTATAAACAAGGCATACTTGGGTTAAGTCAAGGGTGATCACCTGAGAGAGGGCCTTAGCATTCAGGGAGACCAGAAAAGGCTTCTTGTAGAAGACAGGATTTGAGCTGGATCTTGAAAGAAGTCAGGAGAGGCAGGAGGTAGAGATGAAAAGGGAAAACGCATGGAGCCCACCTCCATAGAGGGGCTTCTTGTGTGAGGAGCACCAAAGAGGCCAGTACCACTGAACCAGAAAATGCAGAGCAGACCAGAAAGAGAGGAAGGGGCCAGATTTTAGGTACCTTTGAACACCACACAAAAGACGAAGAATTTGATGCTGGAGGTGACAGGGAGCCATGAGGCTTTATTGAATGGTGGGGTGTGTGTATGTGACTAGGTTAGACCTGAACTTAAGGGAGATCAATTTGATAACTGAGTGGATTGGAGTAGAAAGAGACTTGAGGCAGCTGGGGGGGGGTGCCATAGTGCACAGAGCACCAGGTCTGGAGTCAGACTCATCTTCCTGAGTTCAAATCCAGCCTCAGATGCTTCCTAGCTGTATGACCTTGGGCAAGTCACTTAATCCTGTTTGCTTCAGTTTCTTCATCTATAAAATGAGCTGGAGAAGGAAATGGCAAACCACTCCAGTACTTGTGCCAAGAAAACCCCAGATGGGGTCACAAAGAGTCAGACAAGACTAAACAACAATTGTAGTAGTCCCAGTGAGGAGATGATGAGGGCCTGCACCAGGGTGGGGGCAGCGTCAGAGAAGGAGATGTATAGGAGAGGCCATGTAAGGGTTCAAGCTTGGGTGACTGGGAGGAGGATGGTGCCCTCCATGGTAATTAGAAAGGTAGGGGGAGAATAGGGCTTTGGGGAAAGAAAATTAGTTCAGTTGTGCACACGTAGAGTTGGACTTGTCTAGGACATTCAGTTCAAGATGTCTGAAAAGCAGTTGGAGATGGGAGACTGGAGGTCAGCAGAGAGTTTGGGGCAGGAAAGGTAGATCTGAGAATCATCAGCATAGAGACAGTCATGAAATCCACGCAAGTTGGTGAGAGCTCCCAGTGCAGCACATTGAAGGGAGAAGAGAAGAGGTCTCAGCACAGAGGTCCAGGTGACATCCATGGTTAATGGGTGTGACCTGGAAGAGGATCCAGTAAAGGAGACTGAGAAGGAGTGGTCAGAGAGGCAGGAGGAGAACCAGGAGAAAGCAGTGTCCCAAAAACCGAGAGAGAAGAGAGGATCAAAGCAGAGAAGGTGACCCTGCACAGAGGTCAAGAAGAATGAGGGTTGAGGAAAAGGTGGCTGGATTTGGAAAGAGCTGCTTCAAAATAAGATTGGAGGCCAAACAAAGAAAGGAAGTCAATGAGTCAAACATGAGAATAACCCTTTTCACTGTCCTAAACACTGGGAAGTCAAGGCTGGATTCATCTTTATCTCTGATCTACAACCTCAACTCCCTCAACTCGAGGGAGAAGCTTCTCCCTCAAATGGCCGAGAAGAGCACTATGGAAAACTCAACTTTCAAGCATAACAACGAATTGGAGAGATCTGTGCCCCATCTATTATCCCTCCCCCAGAGCGTTGGCGAAGAGTCATGTGACTCACCCGAAAAGCAACCTGGGCTTCAGCAAGGAGCAGCCACGCAGGTTGATACAAGTCCATCTGGAGAAGCACTTCAGCTTTGTACATCCACAGGTATGGGAAGGAAATACCCCGGAGTCCTTTCCCTGTCTGCTCCTTGATCTCTAAAACCTGGAGCACAACACAGCTATTCAGAGCATGCGCTTTCTGAAATAATCACAGCTAACATTTCTAGGGAGCCCGCTATGTGCCAGGCACTGTGCCAAGCTCTTTACAATTGGTATCCAATTTGATTCTCACGATGATCCTGGAAGTAGGTGCTATTATCACCCTTGTCTTACAGATGAAGAAACAAGAGGTAAACAGAGGTTAAGTGACTTGCCCAGGATCACATAGCTCGGAAATGTCTGAAGTTGGATTTGAATTCAGGTCTTCCTGACTGTAATGTATCTAATATACCTCCTAGCTGCCTCCAACCAGAAACACCAAGGAAAAGGACCAAATAAAAATAAAATGTGACAAAAGTAGGCAGGATTTGGCACCAAAGGTAGTGTGTGCTGAAGACCCTGCTTGATCCTTCCTAGTTGGCTAAGTAAAAGAAGGCCTAAGTTTGTGAAAGACAACCTCCATTTTTCATCAATGGCTCCCTGAACCCAAGGGATTCCTGTGAGATCTTGTAAAAAAATTATGTGTGAATACATACATATATATATATAATTGTGTGTGAATATACACATAAACATACACAATTATGTGTTAATATATGCATAATTATGTGTGAATATAAACATGTATATGCATACATACACAGCTGTGTGTGAATATAGACATATATAAATTGTGTGTGAATATATACGTAAACATACATAATTATGTGTCAATATATACATAAACATACACAGTTATGTGTGAATATATACATAAACACACAATTATGTATGAATATATACATATATACATAATTCTGTGTGAATATAAATATATATACATATACATAGTTATGTGTGAATATATACACGTAATTATGTGTGAATATATACACATACACACAATTATGTGTGAATATAAACATATATACATAATTATGTGCAAATGTATACATAAACATACACAATTATGTGTGAATATATACATATACTTACATAAGTATGTGTGAATATATACGTATATACAAAATTATGTGTGAATATACCCATATATACATGATTATGTGTGAATATATACATATATACACATAGATACACAATTATGTGTGGATATATACATATATCTTATAAAATTATGTGTGAATACATAAATATACATGCACACATACATGCGTGTGTGTGTGTGCGCGCTACATGGAGCAACAAATACAGTGCTGAGCCTGAGTTCAGATCTGTTCTCAGACACTTCCTTACTTCCTTCTCTCTCCCTCTCTCCCTCTCCCCCTCCCCACTCCTCTTCCTCCCCCCCCAACAATGACACAGAATTCCTTCCCACCCTGATCCTTATCCTCCCACTCATTAGAGCTTTCCCAAAAACCACAGCAAGTTTGCCACTGTTTGTGGCTTCTCATCCCCTACTGGATAAAGTTCCCATTCTTCAGTCTCATGGTCAAGGCTCCTCCATCCCCCTCCCTCATTCATTCCAGTCCTTCCAATATGGCTCCTGCTCATGTCTCTAGCTTTTCCTTCTGCTGCTTCTCCTTTGGGCAACCCTTCACCAGGAATTCCTCGACTCCTGTCCATCCACCTGACTCCTACCCAACTCTCACAGTTCACTCTTCTCTAGGAACACCTTCTCCATGAAGCCTTCCCAGACTGCCTCAGACCAAAGTGCTGTTTCCCTCCTTTGCAATACCACAAGAGAGACACCCTGTAACCCCAGAGCAATCTGATTCATCTGCTTGCATTGTGTCTCCCCAACTCTAGGGCTAAGCCTATTGGCTCTCCCAGCTTTGTGCTGGGCACAAGTGCACATACCAGTTAGGCACTGCCTGATGGTAGATCACTATCTTGGATGCTGGATGAGATAAACAGCTCAGATCCCATGTGAGGCCTGCCCTCAAGGAGTTTGCCATCTAGCTGAGAGTGGTTGGGGCAAGATCCCAATATAGATGACTACAACATACTGTCTACTATTACAGTCGTGCTCAGAGCCAGCCGGAGTGCAGAGGTCATTCCCCCTGGGTGAGGGAACCGGGGAGGACAGGGACAGGCAAAGCTGGATGGATGTTTGTTGGCTAATGATCCGGCATAGTCCAGTACACATGAACCAAGTAAAATCCCAGAGGCACGCACAAGTGTCCCAGAGAGAGGCTGTTCTCCAATTACCTTGTCCTTGGCCTCTAGAACTATGGGTGCAGGTGTACTCTGCTTCCTGGGCCTATTCTCGTCATTGGCCACTTCTTTCAGAAATTCACTCATTTTCTCTTTCCTTGATCTCACTTCATTTCTACAACTAATTAGAACACAAATTTAAAACACAGTGTAAAATCTGCCAAAATTCTAAGGGTCAGGGGATTAAAATCTGCAGCTGAGGAGCACCGTCATGAAAAATGAATGCTATTGTCACCCTCATCAGGTTCTGTAAATTAGTTCTCCAAAATTAGTACCCCACTGACGCAGCTCTTCCAATGGCAAAGCATTGTGGGAGGATGAGAGAACTGGCAACTTTTCAAATAAGCTTCATTCCCCTAAACACATGCAACAGTAGGCAGAAGAGAAGATTGGGGTGGAGAGTGATTTGTTTGTGTCAGAACTAAGAGTTCAAACACAGATCCTGGCCCTTTTTGGTTTTTCAAAATAATAACTAATTTTTTCAATCAGCAGGAATCTACCTTCTCTCCATCCTTTCCCCCCCTCAATTGAGAATGAAAGAAAAACAAAACCCCTGTTATAAACATGTGGAGTTCAGCAAAATAAATTCTCACACTGGCCACTTTTCCAAAAGAATGTTGCTTCATTCTATACTCTCAGTCCTTCGCTCCATGTGGAGGGGAGTGGAAAGTTTCAGCATTAGTCCTCTGGAATGGGGACTGATCACTCTGGTGTTCATAGTTCCTAGTTCATCTTTAATAGTGTGGTCATTGTGACAATAGTGCCCAAGGCCTGCTACACTTTCCTCTGCATCAGTTCGTGTAAGTCTTCCCAGGTTTCTCTGAAACCAGCTCCTTCCTTATTTCTTATAGCAAAATTAGATTCCATCACAATCACATTATCAGAGCTTGTTAAGATATTCCTCAATTGATGGGCAACCACTCAGATTCTTTTTCTTTGCCATCTCAAAAAGAACTATTTTAAGGTTTCTTGAACTATGATGTCTAGGCTGGGCAGGGTGAGTGGCTCCCAGGCTGGCCTAACAGCTGGGCTGAGTAAGGCCAGTGGCCCCCAAGCTGGCCTCCTCCTCCCTCCTGGGCTGGGAATTCCCCAGGTGCCATACCTACCTGGCTTGCTCCAGTTCATTGATGTAGACCCCTCCTACAATTTCCTCATGGTAGGCTGCTGCTTCTGATAGCCGTAACTCAGTGCAGGCCAGAGCCAGCCTGCAGACATAAAGAGCAATGCTTAGCACGTTATGAGCACTGACCCAGGACAAGCTGAAGGCTGGCCCCACCCATCAGAGACCTGCCCCTGTCCAGAAGATGGGACTCTCCTGAAGACCCTGGAGGCAAGGAGCCCAGGCAGGGATTCAGCCCAGGCCTCAGATATCCTAGTCAATGCTTTAGGAAGGAAGGGACCTAGATGAAGGAGGAGAGCAGAATGTGACACTGCCAGAGGAAAATCAGCCTGAACGTGGTTCAAGGGGAGAACACATCCAGCTGTCCCTGATACTGGAATCACTCATCGTCAACCTCGGTGTGCAGAGAAAGGAAGCCTGAGGGGCACGTGTCCTGTGTAGCTGTTCCCTGGACCCTGCCCTCCCAGGAGGCTCAGGCACATCCACATTCTGCCCTCCAGAAGCTGCCTGCAAGTGCAGGCAATAGCTTTGGAGATGCCTCTCCAGGTTTCCACAGCAGAGACCACTCTTGCAGCCTTGGAAGGCCTGCTCATGGCACCTTCATGTGCCTGCCTTACACCAAGAACCTCTGCAGACCACCGCTGGTGAGCTTAGTTTACCTGTCTGTCTCTTCTAGAACGCCCAGCACTGGGAGTGGAGAAGCCTCAGCTCTTAAGCAAATCTGTCTGGTGCCGTCCTAAACCACTCTTAATTCCCTCCTTGGGAAAAGATGATGAGGAGAGCTGGGGGTGCCATAAGACACAGTGTGGGTCTAGAGTGGAAACTCCCAACTTCTTAAGTTCAAATCTGGCCTTAGACACTTACTAGCTGTGTGACCTTGGGCAAGTCACTTAACTGTTTACCTCAGTTTCCTCATCTGTAAAATGATCTGAAGAAGAAAATGTCAAACCATTCCACTATCTGTGCCAAGAAAACTCCAAATGGGGTCATGGAGAGCTATAGGTAACTGAAAAACAACTCCACAGCCACAACAACAACAAGAGATATATTGTACAGACCTGAGGTGGTAGAGGTCGGAGACAGTTTTACTTTCTATAATTAGGTCAGAAATCACCACAGCAAACTGGAGGATGGGAAGTGTGAGGTGGGTGAGGTAAAGTGAGTTCAGTGCCTTCACTAACTGGTCCAGGTAGTACAGGCTGAAATTCTGGGGGGACACAAAGCACAAGACCAGGGGTCGGAGAGGAGCCAAGGAGGCTTCAGGGGTGGGGGGCAGGAACAGAAGGCTGCTTCCTACTTTTAGAAGGAAGGAAGGAGGAGGAAGGAGGGAGGCAGGAGGAAGAAAGGAAGGAGGGAGGAAGCGAAGGAAGGGAAGGAAAGAAGGAAGGAAGGAAGGAAAGAAGGAAGGAAGGAAGGAAGGAAGGAAGGAAGGAAGGAAGGAAGGAAGGAAGGAAGGAAAGAAGGAAAGAAGGAAGGAGCCTCAGAAGAAGCCAAATCTCCCTTCCTCCTGTACTGAACAATGTCTTCTTGTTCACACATACACACAAAAAGATGTCTCCAGAAACACCCTTCTGCTATTCTGACTCCATGTCTTACAGAATAGGGGGCAGCCACTTGGAGAAGGGGCTGGTTGACTGGGGCATAGCTTCCAGCAAGGGAGGCAGACTGACACAAAGGATCACTCACAGGCTTCAGGATCGTGTTGCTATGGATGGTAGAGTCGCTGGCATCCTGGATAAAGAGGGTCATCACCTCCTTGTGGCAGTGGTAGAAAGCCCACTCCTCCACACTGGCTGGTAAAGCTTCAATTGGCTTATTGGCCATTATCAACTGGATCTGCCAAGGGTGGACATCAATATTAACTCCATCATGGAGCAATGGCTTCTCCATTCCTCACCACTTTTCTCCATGTATCCCAAAATGGTCACTCACTTAATAAAGCAACTTTGTGAGTATAGTAGGGCTTATCAGGAGAACCCAGTGAATCTCCCTCTCCCCAATCATCTGATGCGATCATAAGGTGATGAGATTAGAAGAGGACCACCTCCCCCCCTGCAGGTTTTCTCAAAGATGGCAGAGTCAAGAGAGATAGACTCTCATCTTCTCTCTCTATAGGATATCTATTCTCTATCTAAGGATAAACTTTGTAAAGTGCTTCACCCCTTTTGGAAAGCATGGAAATGCATTTTCTCTCCCCTGGACTGCCAGAAAGTGGCATGTGTGTAGGAAGAATAACAGAATTCCATTCTCCACCCCCACCAAGCAATGACGACTTACAGTAGAAGGCAGTGGCAGTGGGAAGCACTCACTTGCCAAAGATTCTGCACAGAATCCCTAGACCTCACAGTCCTATTTACCTTCCTCTGATTGTTTCCATGTCTGAGGAAGGGTCAGCAAATAGTGAGATGGAAAAATGGACCTTTCCAGCCAAGGGAGCTCCTGCTTGGGTAATCCTGAAGCTGGCAGTTCCTCAGGATGACAGTTGGGCACTAATTTCCTTAACTGCATGCTTCTTGGAGAAGAATAATGATATAGGGTGAGACTGCAGGGGGTACCAGAGCCATACCCTGCTCCCTCTCTCTTTGGGCTACCATTGGAAGTATACATGCAGAGTGGCACAGGCAGAGGGGACACATGGACCCTGGCCACACAGAGGTTGGCATCAAGGTGTCTTCCTCCTGACTGGCCAGAAAAACCACTGGGAGAAAAATGCCAGAAGTGAGTGTCACCTGCAGGAAACAGGCCTCTCTCACCCGGGTCCAGGCCTTGAGATCCACCAAAGATGAGCCACCTTCCAAGAGAAATCAACTTACCCCTGACAGCTCTTTGCTGGCCTTCTTCTCCTTTTGCTTGTCTTTATCTTTGTCCTTGCTTTTCTCCTTCTTCTCCTTGCCTTTCCCTTTCTTCTCTTCCTTGCCTTTCTCCTTCTTCTCCTCCTTGCCTTTCTCCTTCCTCTCCTCCTCCTTGCCTTTCTCTTTTTCCTTTTTAAGGGATTGGGACTGTACATTTGGTTCTGCTGGGCTTTCTTCAAAAGTTAAAAGAATATTCCCCACTGTTCCTAAGGAGACCTGGACAAGAGAATAGACATTGAAATCCCAACCCATCAGCAATGAACACCTTCACAGTGCACACCTTCTTCAACTCCCCACCAGCTCGGAGAAGGCTGACCAATAGGAGCTCTGAAGCTTCAGGGATGCCTGGTGATGCTTCTTCCAAAGGCAAATGGGCCTTTTATGAAATGAGAACAGGGGCATTGCTGGAGTCCATTGCTCTATTATAGGTACATCACATGGGAAGAAATCTCACCTCTTTTGTCTGAAAGTTGTTCTTACTCCACCCATCCCATCCCCCACAAAGCTATGGAGGGCCAGAGTCTGGAAACACCCTGTGCTACACTGATGCCTTTGCTCACACCCAGAATCGATGACTAGGATGTCTATAAAGAATGAGGGCTTTTTTAGGGAAGCATTTTTCCCTTGAAATGATTTTTCCTTTCCATGGCACATGCTACATGCTACTGGACATGATATGGATCCAGAGTGTCATTGATGCCAGTGGCTGTGGGACAAGGAGGAGGGAAGGAATGTTAGGAACATATGGGAGCTGGCCCTTTCAAGAGATTGGATGGCTATGTGGCCAATGAAAGGGCACTTTTCCCAGGCTCTGGGAGCTGAGGGTTGAGGAAGAGGACAGTGTTACAGAAGGAAGCAAACTTGGTGAGGGTGACAAGGAATAGGACAGAGAGCTTGACGTTCATTCCTGGCAAAGCCCTCAAATGTATTGTAATGGGACAGTGAATAACCACATAGAAAAGGAAGCAGGGATCCCAAAAAGCAGTTCTATTTCTTAAGCATCCTTCTCTTCAGTAGATTTTTGTACCTCTCTTTTCCTTTGGCCAATTCTGCTTTTTAACGTACTCAAAACTCACTGTTGCAGATAAAGGATATCCCCTTAAGTGTGTGGTTTGTCCTTTGTTCTTGAAGAGGACCATGACATCAGGGAGATAATGACATGACTTGCAATTGACCTTGATTTGATTGAAGGAGGGCTATGGAAAATCACCGACTTCACTTTCTCCTCCAGAGCCATCTGCGTCCAGAGGCCAGATATCTACCAGGATGCTCAGGATTCAGTGAGAGACCTTGGCCCTTTTAAGCTAAGGTCTTTTCTGGTTCTCACTTTGAGTTGAGCAATGCCCATTGTAAGGCCAATCAATAACTGAAAGATCTTTCCCACCTATTCAATAGGCTTCAGGTGAGCCAACAAAGGGAGGCTTGATTAGAAGCAGGCCCACACCCTTGTGATGCCAATCAATAATTAAAGACCTTTCCCACCCACTCAATGTACCTCAGGTGGGGTAATCAAGGGAAGCTTGATTAGAGATTAGTTTGTAAGTAGACCTACTCCCTTTACTTATTAGGCACTAAGCCTAGCCCACACCCTTTTGCTGAGTGAGCATGAAGCCCTCGGCCCTAAAAGGAGTATATATGCCTGGAAGGTAGCCATTGAGAACACAGAGAACTCAAAAGTCAGAAGAGAAGCCAGAGCTCTGAGTTGACAGAGCTGAAGAAGAGTGCTGAGTGGAGAGTGGAAACCAGGGAACTTCTGGAGACCAGAGAACTGAGGGGGGAGAGAACTCAGACAAGCAGACAGGATTGTGAGTGGTTGTTTACAGGGAAGGCCCTAACAGGGGGAAGGTGTTTCCACAATCTGGATAGCAGCTTCTGTGGGGGTGTAAGATCCACCCACAGCCAGCACCCAGAAAGCTGCCAGCACGCCACAAAAACACAGGTTCTTTTTATCTGCCTTAATGAGGAGAGCAAGGTGAAGGGGTTGGCAAGCTTACTTTAATTCAGCACACAAATATCATTCACTTAGTTCAGAGGAAAAAGCCAGCACCTCGAACTTCAGAACAAAATACAAACAAATTACAAACATCGACAGACAGACCTTTTCTGATTCAAATCCCAATACATAGTTACCAGAGTTCAACAAAGTCTCAGCATCTGGGTTTACAAGCTGGAGGGCTCCTTAGCTACAGCTGCCCAGAGTTTCCTCATCAACACCATCTCAAGAGCCCTTAAACAAATTACAAACAGACAGACCCAACACAATTCATAGTTACCAACATCTAGGTTCAGCCCAGGAGCTCAGAACAAGGGCTGGCCCAGAGTCACATGCCACCACTGCTGTGGCAAAGAGCTCTAAGGAAGAAGAGGCCAACCCCTGGCTTTTATATCTTT
>CM053624.1:989387-1002697 GCA_028646595.1 Phalanger gymnotis | reverse complement strand
TCACGTGGGTGAGTCACATGTGTGACTCACCCCTGACTCTGACAAAGATATAAAAGCCAGGGGTTGGCCTCTTCTTCCTTGGAGCTCTTTGCCTCAGCAGTGGCGGCGCGTATGACTCTGGGCCAGCCTTTGTTCTGAGCTCCTAGGCTGAACCTAGATGTTGGTAACTAAGAATTGTATTGGGTCTGTTTGTAATTTGTTTAAGGGCTCTTGAGATGGTGTTGATGAGGAAACTCTGGGTAGCTGTAGCTAAGGAGCCCTCCAGCTTGTAAACCTGGATGCTGAGACTTTGTTGAACTCTGGTAACTATGTATTGGGATTTGAATCAGACAAGGTCTGTCTGTTGATGTTTGTAATTTGCTTGTATTTTGCTCTGAAGTCCAGGGTGCTGGCTTTTCCCCCTGAACTAAATGAATGACATTTGTGTGCTGAATTAAAGTAAGCTTGTCAACCCCTTCACCTTGCTCTCCTTCTTAAGGCAGATCAAAAGAACCTGTGTTTTTGCGGCGTGCTGGCAGCTTTCTGGGTGCTGGCTGTGGGTGGATCTTACACCCCCACAGAAGCTGCTATCCAGATTGTGGAAACACTTGGCTGCTTAGGGAAATGGCTCCCATCACACCAGTCACAGGAGGTACACAGGAGGACAGACCAGGAGTTCTCAGTGATACATGTCCTTTGTTGAGGGCCCAGCTCCATGGGAGGCGTCCTCATCCAGCAGATGGGGGAGGGAGTCCTTCCCCTGATCTCTTGTTACAAGGGGCAGTTTTTATGGCTAGGGGCAAGGAAAGCAGGCAGGTGGCAACAGTGAAACAAATACATGTGTGTACACGTATACACATACACCTGCATTTTCTCTGTTTGGACAGATTTGATCAATATCAGAGATTTGGAAAAGAGTCTGTCTAAGACATGAAAATCTCCTTTCCTGAGAAGCCTCACACTCAGCAACATGTAATATGGGCAGAGAGTGCAGAGCTAGACAAGCAGGTCTGCCAGGAGGCTCCCTGGGGACCACCAGGAGCTGGGCAGCATCCTCTGTGGCTGAAAATGAGCTCGGACCCAACACCAACAAGTGAATGCTTGTGCAATGCTTCCCTTCCCCCACAGCTTTGGACTATTGCTGTTACTGCTATTACTAGGTGGATAAAAGATAGTTTAAAAATAAAAACACAGAAGTTGGAGAAAGCCACTGAATTCTTCCTATTTGGCAAAAACAGTCACGGTGGTACCTAGAGCCTTGGGGTGATTCCATGCAAAGTCAGCTGCTAGTGCTGAATCAGTCCGGGTTTTAAATTTTGTTTTAGCATTTAAGTCAGACAGCCAGGTGGCCCAGTGGATACAGTGCCAGGCCTGAAGTCAGGAAGACCTGAGTTCAAATCTAGCTTCAGACACTGACTAGCTATGTGATTCTGGGTAAGTCACTTAACCCTGTTTGCTTTGGTGTCCTCATTTTTAAAATGAGCTGGAATGCCCATTATCACCACTATTAATCAAAATTGTACTAGAAATGCTAGCTAGAACAGTAAGAAAAGAAAAAGAAATTGAAGGACTGAGAATACAAAGAGGAAACAAAGTTATCACTCTTTGCAGGTGATATGATGATATACTGGAGGATATAGTGGATTGGAGAATCCACTAAAAAACTCATTAATTAACAATTTTATAATTAACAAAACTGCAGGATAAAAAATAAGTCCACATAAATCATAGGAATTTCTATATATTTCCAGCAAAGTCTAGCAGCAAGAGATAGAGAAATTCCATTTAAAATGAGTGTAGACAATACAAAATACTTGGGAGTCTACCGCCAAGACAAACCCAGGAACACAATTACAAAACATCTCACTCAAATTAAGTCAGATCTAAACAACCGGAAAAAATATTAATTGTTCATGAGTAGGCTGAGTCAATATGATACAAATGACAATTCTACCTAAATTAATCTACTCATTCAGTGCCATACCAATCAAGCTACCAAAAATTATTTTATAGAGCTAGAAAAAATAAGAACAAAATTCATCTTTAAGAACAAAAAGTCAAGAGAAAATCAATCAGAAAAATGTGAAAGAAGGCGGCCTATCAGTGCCGGATCTCAAACTGCATTATAAAGTAGCAATCATCAAAATAATCTCACACTGGCTAAGAAATAAGACTGGAAATCAGTGGCACAGATTAGGTACACGAGACACAGGAGTGAATGACTGCAGTAAACTGGTGTTTGATAAACCCAAGACTCCCACTTCTGGGACAAGAACTCACTAGTATAAAAACCTCCAGGAAAACCGAGGAGCGCTTTAGCAGAAACCAGGCATAGACCAACATCTCACACCATATACCAAGGTAAGGTCAAAATGGGTATGTGATTTGGACATAAAGGGTGATACCACAGGAGAACATGGGATAGTTTACCTGTCAGAGCTACGAATAAGGGAAGAGTTTCGGACCAAATAAGATATAGAGAGCATTATAAAATGTAAAATGGATCACTTTGATTATTAAAAGTTCTGCACAAACAAAACCAATGCAACTAAAATTAAAAGGAAAGCAGAAAACTGGGGGGAAATTTTTATAGCAAATAGCTGATAAATAACTCGTTTCTCAAATATATAGAGAACTGAGTCAAATTTACAAAAATAAAAGTCACTTCCCAATTGATAAATGGTCAAAGGATATGAACAAGCAGTTTTCAGACCAAGAAATCAAAGCTATCTGTAGTCATATGAAAAAATGCTCTAAATCACTATTGATTAGATAAATGCAAATTAAAACAACCCTGAGGAAAAGGATAAATGTTGGAAGGGATGTGGTTGAAAATTGGGACACCGATGCTCTGTTTGGTGGAGTTGTGAACTGATCCAGCTCTTCTGGAGAGTAACTTGGAACTATATCCTAAGTACTATGAAACTGTGGAAACCCTCTGATCCAGCAAAATCACTGCTAGGTGGTCTGTATCCCAGAGTGATAAAGAGTGGGGTGGTGGTGAAGAACCTATTTGAACAAAAATGGAAACTCATGATTTTATATTGAATCCTGGTTATGTTCTACTGTGTACATGGAAATCTCTTTTTCTCATTTTGTATTTAAGTTTAAAACAAATAAGAAATTTTTAAAAATCATTTTCTCAATGAATTCCCTCTTAATCAGCAAAACTAGTTTAAAAGCTGCCAAGTCGGCATCACCAATTAGGGAATGACAGGTTGTTGGAGAAGCAGAGTCTGCCAACCTTCTGGCAGAGAGAAGTCTGGGGGCCTGAGAAGAAGCTGGGCCACCTTTGGTAGTGGCCAGGGAAGAGCAACAGGGCACTGAGGCCAGAGGACAAGGTCTGGCACTCAGCTCTGGGGCAAGACTGAAAGCCACTGACTTACTGATCTGAACACTTGACTTCCTGTTGGCTCTCAAGGAGTTTCTCGCCCTTGCTCAGGACTTTCTTGCACAAGGCCATCACGCTTTCATGCTCACGTAAGATATAAGCAAAGTGTGCCAGTCGGACCAGGGTCTGGATTTCCATGAGGGGATCTGTCCACACGCATTCTGAGGCCATCTTCAGCATCTATGACCACAAAAGAAATTTGCCGGCCTCTGGATGTCCCAAGTGATGGAAAGGGCAGTTTTATCCTTCCATACAAGTCCAGTGAACAGCTTCACAGGCATTTGCAGGTACCACCAGCCAATGGGCACTGCAGTCACTGACCTGTGGGCTCATTAGCTGAGAAATGTCCCAAATCTACTCCATTTTAATCAAGTGTGTAAATAAAACACCATCTGCAAGATGGATTTGGGCCAATCCAGGGAGTGTGTAGATTTTTCAAATGAGGGACAGGAGTTAAAAGAAAATCCCTCAAAGGAAAAGCAGCTGGCATTAGCTTGTGGAGTCCCTTCAGCCTTTCAACATCCACATGGATGTAGTCACTACCTCTGCTGATGAACATAGAGGCCCCTCCACAGCTGAGCTTGAGACTTTCCCAAACCACTTGCTCTGGTGAGTCTGGGGCTCAGTGTCCCCTCCACCCCTCCTGGAGGTGTCAGAGGAAGACTGAAGGGGAATAGGGGTACCTTTATATGAGCAGAGTCTGTAGCTCCCACATGGCTCATTTCTGAGAGCCCCAAAGACAAGGCTTGGCAACCTAGGGGGCATCTAGCCTGGACAGCCCTGTTCCGCCTGGCTTGAGCTCAGCTTGGAGAGCCCAGCTGCGGGTTCCAAGGGGCTTCTGTTTGTTCTGTGCTTTCTCACAGGGGAATGATGACAAGAAAAAGACTGCTCAGGAGCCTCCAGCCACCATGGGCCCAGAGGTCATCTTCCTCTCTCCTAGCACACCCACAATTGCTAGGGAAGGAAGCCTTCTAGACCCACACCATCTGTGTCCCCCAACCCTCCCTCATTTCCCCCAAGAGATGGGGAGATTCCTGAGCCACAGCAGACAAAAGGGATGTCCTGGGGAAGGATGCCCTCTAGACCCATACCATCCATGTCTCAAACCCTCCCTGCCCCCCTCAAAGGATGGCGAGATACCTGGGTTAAGGTGGGCAAGGTGAAGTCCATGAGGCCCAGCCCATTACAAGAGTACATCTCCAAGGCAACCAGCATCTTGGTCATTTGGACCTGGCTTTCATTTAGGTTCTGAGTAAGAAGAAGCATCATATTCTGGTCAGGAGCAGTGGCTGCTGGAAAGTCCAAGCTGTCCCAAGAGTGCATTTGGACAGAGCTAAAGATGAGTGTGTGGGCACTGAAGGTTTAGAACTAATGTTTCTATACCAATCAGCCTTAATGGTCTAATCCTTAGACAGAGGTTACACAACCAACTTTCCCAAGATGGCAGAAGCAGAGTTTGGAGGTCAAATGCAGGAGGCGCAGGACCCACCAATTCAGCCCAATAAGAACTGGTCAGCTGCTCACCCTGTGCCAAGGCTAGTGCCAGGACTGGGGGCACGAAGACACTCAGACAGTTCCTGCTTTCAAGGAGCTCCCATTCCACTTCCCTGCCAGCCTTGTTTGTTCATAGTACCACCACGACCCAGGCCTGGGAGGTCAGGGTCACTTGTACCTAGGCAGTGGCCAAGCCAGCAGTACCAAGGGGCCCACAGGACTCTGGTCTTTGAGGAGAGACTCTGCTTCCTGATACAGCAGGGCCAAAGGCTCAGGTGTGAGATACCACAGGGAGGCATTCTCCCAAAGCAGGTAACAAGCACCCTATGGTTACTGACTAAAAGGAATACTCCTTTGGGGTGCCTTCCCCACCTCGTTGTCTGTGCCTCCATTCATCATCTCTTCCTGCTCACCACCACCTCTCCTCACCCCACTGTTCACACTCACACCCCCTTTATCACAGTCCCTCTCTTATCTCCTCATCCATGCCCACTCCCTCTCCCATCATTTGGTGCCCCTTCACTTCATTGTTTCTGCTCACAGATGGCCCACCATCACCTTTCCTTCACCTCATCCTCTGCGTTCACTTCCCTTCCCCGTCACCAGGTTCCCCTACTTTCTTACCTCCTCATCTGTGCCCAGTTTGTTGCCTATTTGCTGCTGAACCAGCTGCTTGGCTTTCACCCAGGTGGCAATGAGCTGCTGCCGGATGCCGATGGGCACTATCTCTTGAGGCAAATTCCCATTGGTCAGAGTGAGACCAAAGTCACAAACCTAAGACCCAAGAAATGTAGGAAGACAATTAAAACCTAGAACAACTTTTAAAAGAAGCCTCAGCATTTCCCACCAATAATTTACTTGCTACAGAAAGTCTTGGGATCAGATTTTAAATTGCAAGGAGGAGGGAGGGTGACAAAGATTGTCCAGCTGACTCTCATTGTGCAGATGGGGCACCTGAGTCCTCTTTTGCTGACTCCAAACCCAGCACCTTCCCCACTCTCCTTTATTTCCCGAACAGGAGGGAAGGGGAACCTTTCCCTAGGGCTCTCATGACTTCCAGGCTAGCACCCCACCCAACCAGTGAGAGTAAGATCTAGAAGGGAAGGTCCCTTTGTCATTTCTCCACCTTCTGAGGGATGAAAGTATCACCAAGGTCACAACGAGGGGGAGAGAGCATGAGAGAGAGACAGAGACAGAGAGAGAAAGAGAGAAAAAGAGAAAGAGAGAGTGAGAGAGATAGAGAGAGAGTGAGAGAGAGGAAGAAGAAGGAGGAAGAGGGGGAGGAGTTGGAAGAGGAAGAAGAGGAGGAGAAGGGAGCACACCATGATGCCTTGGTGCCCAGATGGTGCTTTGTTTCCCAAACTCCTCAGTGCTTTGTTCTTTCTGTCCAGCTGGTCTGGAGTCTACTCCTTCCTTTGACCTTTCCCCAAAGACATAGCAAGACTCACTTGCCAGGTTCCTGGACTTCCTTACAGCAGCCTGCCTCCTTAATATACAGTGCTACTCTTCCCCCTCCTTCACCTGGCCAGCCCGGTTCTTTTGAATATGATCTGCCCACTTAGACTCACATGTCGGGTCTCACCCCACTGATGGCCTGTGATGCCCACAAGGTCACACTGGCTTGATGTCCATGTGAGTCCAAAGTCCTTTTGTACTTGACCCTTGTGCCGCACCCACAGTGCTGGGTTCAAGCCTGGATATTTGTAGGCTGGAGAGCCAGTAGAAGGCAACCAGGAAGGTGAAGGACTCTCAGGTCATGCCATGTGAAGGATTATCCAAATGGAAGTAGGGAAGCCTGGAGGAGCCTTGTGAGATGCCCCAGTCTGTTTGTTTGGCATCGGCATTGGAAAGAAGGACCAGATGTGTTCTGTTTGGTCAGAGAAGGTGAAAGCAGGACCAACCTATGGAGAGGAAGAGCTGTCCAAAGCTCAGAGGTGCTGAGCTCCCCATCAGTGGAGGGCTTTCAGCAGAGGCTGGAAAACTACTTGTCAGCTATTTTTGTGCAGTCATAGGTTGGCCTGCAAGCCTTCTCAGGTTTCTTCCAAATCTGAGATTCTGTGCAGTCAGGAGGGGCTTCTCAGCAGTGGTAATGTCTGCACTGAGTTTTATAAGTAGAGAAGGATTCTGAGAGGCAGAGATGGAAAAGGAAGATGCTAGAAGGTGGTCTGTTAGGGTGAACAGTGTGCACTGGATGGAGAAGGCAAGGGAAGCAGCATTTATTTACCACCTACTAAGCACTGGACAAATATCACCCTTGGTCCTCTCAACAACCCTGGGAGGCAGGTGTTATGATGCCTATTTTACAAATGAGGTAACTGAGGCAGACAGGAGTTAAGTGACTTGTCCAGGGTCACCCAGCTAATAAGTATCTGAGGCCAGGTTTGAAGCCAGGTTTCTCTGACTCCAGACCCAGTGGTCTAGGCATTAGAGTGGCCTCTAGGCACCTGGGGGTCAAGGGTCAAATCTCACTGGGCTGACCTAGCTGTGGGACTCTGGCCCACACTTCTTCACTCTCAATCTCAGGGTCCTTATCCATAAATGAAGTCATTTATGTAGAGCACTTTGCAAACCTTAAAGTCAGTCAGTGAGTCAGTCAATACATACTTCTTATGCATTTATTAAGACCCTAGGGTGGTGCCAGCCCCTGTGCCACACACAGAGGATGTAAAGAAATGCATCCCCACATTCTAAGGGGGAAGAACAACATATATAACTGTAAAAGGTACATACAATGTAGATGGAGTCAGTAGGAGTGAGGGGTGGG
The DNA here is from genome assembly GCA_028646595.1 of Phalanger gymnotis. Lineage (NCBI taxonomy): Eukaryota > Metazoa > Chordata > Mammalia > Diprotodontia > Phalangeridae > Phalanger > Phalanger gymnotis. The sequence continues at coordinate 995,069 of CM053624.1, read as the reverse complement.
CTGGAGATGAATCTTAGAAGAAGACAGGGAAACAAGGGGGAGGGGAGGATGGAAATAAGGATGGAGTATTATGTTCAGGGAACAGTAACAGTGTAACTGCATCAAAGACTGAAGTCCATCATTCGTGTTCAAGGCATGAGCTTTAGTAGCCTGTGAAAAGCCGTGGGAGCAGGAGATTGGATGTCAAGGGTGGCGACCAGCTCTGAGCCCTGGATGACCGGATATAGAATTCAGTGACACACAGCCAGCCTGGGAAGGGAGAGGAAGCTTTGGAGCATGGTCAGACTCTGCCTTTGGAGGGGAGAGGCTGGAAGCAGGGAGGCCCATTAAGCCTGTTCCTGTAGGTCAAGCAAGGGATGCTAAAGACAAACTTGGGTGCTGGCGCTTGGGAAGGACAGAAAGAGACTAAAGGAGGTGTTAGTAAAGAGTGGTCACAACTACAAATTGACTGATGCAGTCAGGGTGGCAAGGATACCTTTTAGGTCATGAGTCTGGGCAACTGGCAGTAGCCTATGCAGAAGTGGGAATGCTGAGGGTGGGGGTCCAGGAGAAAGAAAGAGACTCCTTTATGATATGCTGAATTTTAGGTGTTGATGGAGAGAGGTGGAGCCAACATTGCAGAGTAAAGGCAGGAACTCATCTGAACTCTTCCACTATGGAAGTGTTCAGCCCATCTCTCCAGGATCATGTCCTTATCACTGATCAATGTGGCTCTGTCAGCACTGATTGTTGTTGAGTTATTAGTTGAGATTGTTAGTTGAGATGCATCATAGGTCTTTGGCCCATAAATAGCTGTCAGGACATAATATAAGTACTTGAGATTGTTACTATCAGCATAAAACTGAATTTCATCTGCCCTTTTTATTGGGTCAAGTATTTTGCATCTTTCTAAATTCCACTTGTACTTTACTTTTGATGGAGTAAAATGCTGCCTTCTTAAAGATTGGTGAACTATCCTGCTGGTAAGCCCTGTGGAGTTCTTGTTTTTCATTTAGCAGCTTCTGGATTTCTCCATCATTTTTGTCAAACCTGCCTTGAAGTTTGTGAGTGCTCTGACTCATATGAGTAAATAAAGAGCTGCTGTACACCAAATTTCTGGAAGCTGCCAACTCCTTTTCATCAAGAACTACAAGCTTGTCCTCTTTCAGCACACTGAGAGTCTCTAAGTTTTCATCATTTTTTTCCTTGATTTCATCAAGGTTTGTCATGGTGGGAGCATAGATAAGGGGCAATCATGAGCCTGTCATTCACTCCTTTTGGTGGGCAGACAAGCTGGTTGATGAGATTAGATTTGAGAAACTTGTGCCAGCTTCACGGCACTCCCCTTTACTATACCCACTCCAGAAAAACTTGTAGCCATCCCTAACTTCAGGGAGCTGGCCTTCATTTGCCAGCCTTGTTTCACTCAGGGCTTCTGTTTGGATGTGATACCTGCCACACTCTCTCACAGTAAGAGCTGTTCATCTTTCAGGTGTCCTAGATTTCTTGTGTCCATAAGCATGTGTACATTCCATGTACCCACGTGAGTGGAATAATATTTGCGAAAGTTTTTGCACGTTTTTTGTGTTTTGACCACAGGGTAAGATACCCACCTGCTACAGTAAGCAGGCCAGGGTTAGGTTAGGTGAAGCATACAATTTTCAGGGCACCTTTTCTAGTCTCTTCCTTGTTCCAGGAGGTGAGCAGTGCAGCCCTTAACAAGGGTTGTTCTGACACCCGGGGACTACCAAATCCCAATGATGCCTCAGTCCAGTGAGAAGATAATCCTATGCCCTGGGCTGCCTGTGTGCAAGGTTGTGATTACACACACCCGATACCATTAATGGGTCTATATCTCAAAGAGATAAAAAAGGAAAAGGACTCATATGCACAAAAATATTTATAGCAGCTTTTTTGTGGTGGCTAAGAACTGGAAATTGAGGGGATTCCCATCAATGAGAGAATGATTAGAACAAGTTGTGGTATATGATTGTGATGAACTATTAACGTGCTATAAGAAACCATGAGCAGAATGCTTTCAGAAAAAACCTGGAAAGACTTACATGAACTGACATGAAGTGAAGTGAGCAAAACCAGAAGAACGTTGTACATGGAAATATCGTAAGATGATCAGGTGTGAATGACTTGGCTATTCTGAGGGGTACAATAATTCAAGACAATCCCCCAAAGGACTCATGATGAAAAATGCTATCTACCTCCAGAGTGAGAAGTGGTAGAGTCTGAATGTAGATTGAAGCAGAGTTTCAAACTTTCAGTGGTGGTGGTGGTGGTCTTCATTTTCTTCTTCTCCCTTTCCCTCCTCCTCCCCACTCCTCCTTCTCCATCTTCCTCTTTCCCCTCCTTTCCTTCCTTCTCCTTCTTCCTCTTCCTCTTTGTTGTCTTCTTTCTGTTTTCTTTTTCAACATGGCTAACACAGAAACCATTGCCCCTGTGGGAGCTGATGAGATAACCAAGGCCCTGGGGAGCACCCACGGTATGTGTGTGTGTGTGTGTGTGTGTGTGTGTGTGTATGCGCTGGGGTTCGGGAGTTGAATGATGATTCATTCACAGAGACTGACTGAGCCAGACTGACCAGACAAGTAGTGTCACAGATGCCAGGGCAGTTGGGTCTGAAGCGAGCAAGGGTTCAGCCTTACCAAGAGCCACCTCAGAGGTGAAGGAGGAGAGACAGACCGTTTGAGAGTGTTAGTGACCTTGAGTGTGGTCACAGTTGTATGATCATGGGAGTGACCAAGGGTAAGCCCCAGAGCTGGTGGCTCATTTCTGGCAGGGAAAGGCAGGAGAGGTGGGTGTGTCTTACAGCTCATAGTGTTGAGGGACAGTTTTCACAGGCTGGGGGAACCTTGGGTATGTCTGTCCACAGAAGGAACCCAAGGGGAGGGGATGGCACTGGCCCAGGAGGCAAGCTGAGAGGGCACAGGAGACTCAAGCAAGGTCTCAAAGATAGAGATGACTGGGGTGACAGAAGAGCTGCCTTTTCCTCAGAAGCTGCGGCAAAGGAGGGCAGGCTGTCTGGGGCTGAGGTGGAGAGGCCTTCTCGAGTGGGAATAAAGGCACCAGCTCCAAGGGGCAGCCCAAGCTCAGCCCAGCATGGCCTTCATGCCTGGGGGATTCTTCCTGAAGACCCCCAGCTCCTTAGTCAGATGCACCCATGGCTGATGGGTGGATCTGCTCCTCCCCCACCCCCTCTCCACATTCCCCTACCACCTCCCTACCTCAACGGCCACTTTAACTTCAGAAATGGCATTCCACTCCAGCGGGGCCACGTGCGTCTGGGTCGACTTCAAAAACCTGCGGCCCCTATCTGATGTGTGTGACGGAATCCAGGGAAGGATGAGTCCCCGAGCCAACGCATTGCACAGCAACACCAAAGTGACGGTGTCCCTGGAAGGATCATCCAGAAAGGCACTGAGTCCCAGCGGGGATAGCACAGCCAGAGGTAGGGCTCAGAGCTCTGCGGCGGGGAACCAGCTCCCTCTCCCCTTTCCTTTAGAAAAGCAGATCAAAGAACCTGTGCTGACAGGCCGTCCTGGGGGTGGCAGGGTGCTTACTGTTACAGGAGGCCATCTGGTTTAAGTGAGCTGTCCAGGGTCTGAATGTCTAAGTCAGGGGTGGGGAACCTGTGACCTTGAGCCTCATGTGGCTCTCTAGGTCCTTGAGTGCAGCCGTTTGACTGAATCCAAAATTCGCAGAACAAATCCCCTTCATAAAAGGATTTGCTCTGTAAAACTTGGACTCAGTCAACAGGCCGCACCCGAGGACCTAGAGGGCCACACGTGGCCTCGAGGCTGCAGGTTCCCCAGCCCTGGTCTAAGTGTCTGAGGCCAGATTTGAACTCAGGTCCTCCTGACTCCTGAGAGGATGCTTTATTCACTGAATGATCTGGCTGGAGGTTCTTTCACATGAGCACAGGGCACCCCCAAGTAAGCTGAGATGGGTAATGCTTGCCAAGAAGGGGTTAAGGCAGAGGGGATGAGTCGAACCCCTGCCCCTACTACTTGTTACCTATGTGACCACGACCCAGGTGTCAGTTTCTTCATCTGTCATAGGAGGGTGGACAGGGCAGTTTCTGGCAACCCTTTCCAGTCTATATAGAGTTAGAAGCTAACTAGTCTAAAACCCTCATGTAACAGATGGGGAAACTGAGGCTCACACAAGGGTCTTCCAGAGAAGGGACTCCTCCCATTGCACCATACCATCTCTATCTCTTCCTTAGAGCAGGCACCCAAACAGCCTGATGATGGCCATGATGCATTGAAAGAGGGCAGAATGGAATGAGGGGGTTTCCCCTCCCCCTCAGGGCGTCCTGGGTGGTAGGGGGCGGGGCAGGTCTGGATGACTCCCACTAACGAAGCCTCCCCTGAGCCCCCTTCATTCCCAGCCTGTTGTCTACTCCATTAGACCTTGAGCTTCTTGAGGGCAGGGCCTGTACACAGTAGGTATGTAGTAAATGCATAGCCTTCATCTGCATACTGGGCTCCCAGGGTCTCCAAGACAAGACACCTCCATCCTTTGGGGGAGGCCCTCTCCCCATTTCCCATCACAGGCACATTTTCCCTCCCCTCGCCCCAGTAGAGTGTAAGCTTCCGGAGGGCAGGGACTCCCAGACTGAGCCGTCCAGGCCTGGAATGGCCCTCCCTCACCCGTTGTGACCCGTGACCCTCATGATGTTCAGCAGGTTCTGCAGCAGGTCCACCAACTCCCTCTGCCGGCCGGTGGTGATCAGGTGATGGTTGTGGTTGAGGACGTAAACCACCGTGTTGTGGACCAGCCACGCCTCGTTGATCTCCTGCCCGATCTCGGCTGACCGCAGCCAGTTCCTCTGCACGTACTGAGACAGGTTCTCGATCCAGGAGCTGGAAGAGTGAAAGGGGCCCGAGACTGTCAGAATCACCCCAGCGAGGGTTTTAGAAGCTCCCCTGGGGGAGCTGTGAAGGGGCGGTCTGAGCTGGCCTCCCCCATGGATGGCCCAAGGCTAAGAAGGTCTGGAAGGGCATACAGCAGGGAGAGCCGGGGGCCCCCACTTCTATCCAGGACTAGGGAGGTCTAGGAGGGTGTCTGGGGGGCCAGGAAGGTCCAGGAGGGCATCTGGGGGGCCGAGGAGGCACATGAGGGCATCTGGGGGGGCCAAGGAGGTGAGGAGAGCATTTAGGGTGGGGCTGGGGAGGTCCGGGAGGGCTAGGGGGTCCAGGAGGGTGTCTGGGGGGCCAGGGAGGTTCAGAATAGTGTCTGGCAGGGCTGGGGAGGTCCACGAGGGCACCTGGGGGGCAAGTTGGTGAGGAGAGCATTTGGGGTGGGGCTGGGGAGGTCCAGGAGGGTGTCTGGGGGGTCAGAGAGCCCCACTTCTGATGATCACACAGTTCTGGAGCTCTAGGCTCCCAAAAGAAAATAATGATGTAGTCACACAGGCCAAAGCAGAATAAAGCATGCAAAGGCTCTTCCCAGAAGTAGGACGGCATGTGCAGAGAGCACTAGGCTTGAAGGCCTGAGTTCAAATTCTGCCTCTGCCATTTACTAGTTCTCCCCCTCTCTGGGCCTCAGTTTCCTCATCTGTGAAATAGATGCTCTGAGGTCCTATCAAGTTCTCAGTCAATGATCTGATTAGCCCAAGATACTCTCGTACATCTACTGGTGTGAAGGCCCACTCTGCTGGTCTAGGTGATGCCAGACCAAGGAAGGAAG
>CM053624.1:926717-983039 GCA_028646595.1 Phalanger gymnotis | reverse complement strand
CATAATGATACGCATGTGGCTCATGTTGAATTGCTTGATTTCTTAGGGAGGGTGGATGGGAAGGGAAGAGGGGAGAGAATTTGGAACTCAAGGTTTTAAAAAAAATAGATGTTCAAAAGTGAAAAAAAAAACCACTCCCAAAGCACTGGCTCCCCAAGTGAGTTACTGAGGTTAGAGCAGATGAAGAAACTGAAGCAGCTCCAAGCTAAAGGGCACTGCCAGGGCCCGAGGCAGGCGCCAGACTCGAGGCTCCTGAGCAGAGTTCTCTTCATGATGTGAGGGGCTGGTCTCACAGCCCAGGAGGATTTGGCTCCTGCCGCCATCCTGGCTCTGATCTATAAACCTTCTCATGTCAGACTTTCCTCACACTCATTCCTTGGAGAGGGGAGCTTTGGCTTTATCCAGCCCTGTATTTCTTCCTTGTGCTCAGGGTGATCTTCTCTCCATGCCCCATCATGGGATCCTTTCTCCTCCTGTTCTTTATGGGTCTCCTTGCCAGCTTCTTGGGACTGCCTCGTTTGCTTGTATCTGTCACCCCTGCACTTCGCACTGGATCCTGCATAGTTAAGGCTTTATAATCGAACTCTCTCTGTCTCTCTCTGTCTCTGTCTCCATCCCCTCAGCTTCCAGCTGCTGACACTCATGCTGGTTTTTATTCTGTGTTCCCTGTGGGGACTCCCCCCCCCCAACCCTCCCTCTTCTCTATCAGCCCCTAGAGTTCTCTGATCCATGTGGGTGTGGATGTGAAGGGGGTTTTCTGCGCCAGGATTGCAGTAACCTGGCTTTTCCCAGAGGATATGAATCCCACATGGGGACATTGTCTCCTTGGCCTCCCAAATGAATTCCTGGTCCTAAGGACATAGGGCTCTAACACTATCCCTTTCCCCCTCCCCCCAGCCCTGGATGGCTCAGAATCACTAGCCTTGGGGCAAAAACCAAAGTGGGGAGGATCTTGCACAATGACCTAGGCTTGTCAGCACAAAGCCAGGGAGGGCAAGAGCTGTATCCCACATGGATGCAGTAACTGTTGGTCCAATCAATGGAAATGCCAATGGGTGATGACCAGCATGGACCCTGCCTCACCGGCTCCCATGGGACACCTCCAGGCACCACTCTTCACAAGGCCAGTGGCTAAAATATTTCTTGGATCCAAGAAGGCTATGCATAGCTTCAAGTTCCACCCAGCAAACATTTATTAATACCCACTGGATGCAGGGGCTGACACTTGGTGCTGAGGCTCCAATGATGAAAATGACCCTAAATCCTCTGCTGAGGGCTGATGCCCAATAGAGTGCACATAGGCCAAACACAAGGCATCGTCTTCAGTGAGGACCTCAGCCTGTGGTCATCCACAGATTCAAGAAGGCTCTGCTGGCTCAGGAGGCAAGGCTGGCCAGGGAAGGGGCCCCAGGTCAGGTGAGGGCATGGATCTAGGGCCTCAAATGGGGCTCTTGGACTGAATCCAAACTTCCCAGAACAAACCCCTTCATAAAAGGATTCGTTCTGTAAAACCTGGACTCAGTCCAAAGGGCCTCACCAAGGGCCTAGAGGGCCACCTGTGGCCTGGAGGCTGCAGGTTCCCCATCGCTGACTTAGCCTATTGACCTGTCTTCTCTACTCCAAGCTAAGCACCCCTAGTTCCATCAGCTTTCCTTCTCTGGCCGACTCTCCAGGCCCTTCCTGCTCACTCTCCTTTGGACTTTCCCCAAACTAATCTAACAACTGGGATGGGGAGGTGGGGTGGGGTAGCACATCCTAACAGCCGTGTATGTTTGTATATAAGTGTGTGTGTATGTATGTCTGTGTGTGGCACATTGGAGGTAAAAGGGAGCACAGCCTAACAGCTGGGGGTGGGAAGTACAGTTTAATGGGGGTGGGGAGCCCAGTGTAAAGGGAGTGAGGAGCACACAGTGTAATGGGGGAGCACAGCCTAACAGATGGGGGGTGGGGAGCACAGTGTAACGGGTGGAGAGGGGAGCACAGCCTAACAGCTGGGGGTGGGGAGCACAATTTAACTGGGGTGGGGAGCCCAGTGTAAAGGAGGTGGGGAGCCCAGTATAATGGAGCTGAAGAGCACAGTGTAATGGAAAAGCACAGCCTAACAGATGTGGGGTAGGGAGCATAGCATAAGGGGGTGGGAAGGGGGAATGCAGCCTAACAGCTGAGGGTGGGGAGCACAGTGTAATGGGGGAGCATAGCCTAACAGATGGGGGTAGGGAGCACAGTCTAACAGCTGGGGGAGAGCACAACCTTGCTCCCCACTCGTTTGCTCTCTCCCTTCTCTTCATTTCTTTCTTAGGGGGAGTGAGCCCCTGGGGCTGTGCCTCATTCATTCTCTGCCTCATCCTGGCCCCAGGCAGTGGATTCACGGAGGACCTCGCTGTAGGAGCCCCTCTCCCCTGAGGCCTCAGTTTCCTCATCAGCAGACAGAGAGGGATAGGGAGGCACCTTCTTCTCCTACCATCCTCTGACCTGTGCACTGTGTGCTCCATGACTGAGACCCTGCTCTCAGGGTGCAGGGGTGCAGGCTTACCTCAACAGCACCACGCGTATATGCCTTGACCTTGCTGTCAATCTTTAGGATTTCTAGTTCATACTCCAGGCATTCCACTTCAATCATTCTCCCGGGATCCTGGGGATCAGAAGGATGTCAGTGGCAGCCCAGCAGCAGGGCTGCCAGGGAGCCCAATGCTGAGAGCTCTCCAAGGGGGCAGAAATGTAATGAGCTCTGACAGTCTGCTTGAGACAGTCTAAGAAGTTCCTGGATGTTTCATTTTCCTTCCCAATTGTCTCCTTGCCCACACAGGATCTCTGAAGAGCCTTGTCAACTACTGGGCTCATTTCCTGAGTTACTTTCCAATCACTGGTATGAGAAATGTGAGTGTCTCTGGGTATCAAGGTCATCTCACCTATGAGAGGGATAAGATGCCCCAGGTGCTCCATGTGTGGTTCTGGGAAGAAATCCCGTATTTATCTGCCTGGTAAGTTGGTCATGTTTCATTGCACTGAGGAGGGGGAAATACTTGAAACACTAAGAAATCTGGCTATGCCGGGGGTCTGGACACCATGACCTAGTTATGAATATCAAAGTTTCATGGACCCAAGCCTTCTCTTCTATTCTTGTTGCCCCAAACCCTACACCAGCTCACTCCACCACCTCCCACTTCTCTGGCCCCCATTTCTTAGCCCTCTCCAGTGTCCTCACCCCACTTCTCCTCTCTCTCCCTCCTCACTTGGGCCAATCCATCCATGTGCACACACACGCAGCACACTGGGAAAAGTGCCAGCCTAGGAGTTAGTGGTGCTCGTCTCAAAGGCTCACACTGGGCATCAAGGGAAGCCTGTTTCTTGGAGCTGGCCCCCAGGGGTGTGAGGCCAACAGGAGGCCAGCACCTGCTTTTGGGCTGCCCAGGATTCCCCAGGATGCCCTTGACCACAGGATAGCCACATCATCTGTCCGAGGCACACCTAATCACAGGCCATCAAGTGTTGTCCTTCAGACATTAAGTAATGTCTGACTCTTTATAGTCCCATGAACCATACTATGCCAGACCCTTCTATTGTTCACTATCTCCCAGAGTCAGTCCAAGGTCTTGTTCATTGCTTCCATGACATCATTTATCCATCTCATCCTCTGCCATCCCCTCTTCCTTTTGCTGTCAGTCTTTTCCAGTATCAGGTTCTTTTCAAGTGAGTCCTGTCTTCTCATTATGTGGCCAAAATATTTAAGCTTCAGCTTCATTATTTGAATTTCCAGTGAATAGGCTTAATTAATGTCTTTAAGTATTGACTGATTTGACCTCCTTGCAGTCCAAGGGACTCTCAAAAGTCTTCTCCAGCACCACAGTTCGAAAGCATCAATTCTTCAGTGCTCAGCTTTCCTTATAGTCCAGCTCTCACAGCCATACACTGTTATTGGGAAAACCATAGCTTTACTATATGGACCTTTGTCAGCTAGGTGATGTCTCTGCCTTTGAGTACACTGTCCAGATTTGCCAGAGCTTTCCTTCCCAGGAGCATCTTTTAGTTTCATGGCTGCAACTATCATCAATGGTGATCTTTGAGCCCAAAGATATAAAGTCTGACACTGCTTCCATTTCTTCTCCCTCTGTTTGCCAAGAAATGATGGGACCAGTTGCCAAAATCTTAGTTTTTCTGATATTAAGCTTCTGGCCAGCTTTTATACTCCCCTCTTTCACCCCTATCAAGAGGTTTCTTAGTTTTTCTTCACTTTCTGCCATCAAAGGAGTATTATCTGCATATCCGAGATTGTTGAGATTTCTTCTAGCAACCTTAATTCTGGCTTTTGATCCATTCAGCCTGGCATTTCATCTGCTATGCTCTGCTTGTAAGTTAAATAAATAAGGTGACAACGTACAGCCTTGTGCTCCTTCCCCAATCTTAAACTGATTGTTCCATCATCACTTCTCACTGTTGCTTCTTGGCCCCTATTCAGATGACAAGGAAGATGATTTGATGCTTCCAGCTATTTGAGGACTTGCCACATTCTATTGTGATCCATACAAAGACTTCAGTGTAGTCAATGAAGCAGAAGTAGATGTTTTTCTGGAGTTCCCTTGCTTTCTCCATAATCTAGTGAATGTTGGCAATTTGGTCTGTAGTTCCTTTGCCTCTGAAAACCAGCCTGTTCTTCTGCTGAGTTCACATGTTGCTGAAGCCTCAATGGCAGAATCTTAAGCAGAACCTTGCTGGTGTGTGAAATGAGTACAATTGTTCAGTGATTTGAATATTCTTTGTCATTGCCTTTCTTTAGCATTGGGGACATAAACTGATGTTTTCTAATCCAGTGGCCACTGTTGAGTTTTCCAAATTTGCCGGCATATTGAGTATAGCACTTTAACAGCATCTTCTTTTAGGGTTTTAAATAACTTACCTCCACCAGCTTTAATGTTAGCAATGCTTCCTAAGGACCACTTGACTTCATTCTCTGAGATCTCTAAGGCTCTAGATCAGTAACCACACCATTGGTTATCAGTGATGTTAAGATCTTTCTTGGACAGTTCTTTTGTGCATTTTTGCTTCCTCTTCCTAATCTCTTATGTTTCTGTTAAATCCCTGCCATTTTAGTTTTTTTATCATGGCCATTTTTGCATGAAACTTTTCCTGATATCTCTAATTTTTTTTTGAAAACATCTTTTTCCCATTCCATTGTTTTCTTCTATTTGTTTGCCTTGCTCATTAAAAACAAACAAAAAATGATACATTATCTCTCCTCGTTAGTCTCTGGAATTCTACATTTAGTTGGGTCTGTCTTTCTCTTTCCCTTTCCTTCTCTCCTCAGCTATCTATAAAGCCTCATCAGATACCATTTTGCATTCTTGCTCTTCTTTCTTCTTTGGTATGTTTTTTTTTTTTTTATCACTGCCTCCCGTACAATAGTTGAACCTCTGTCCATAGTTCTTCATGCTCTCTATCTACCACATCTAATCCCTAAATCTAGTCATCACCTCTACTTCATCTTCATGAAGGATGTTATTTAGGTCATACCCATATGGCCTGATGGTTTTCCCTCCTTTCTTTAATGTAAGTCTGAATTTTACAGGAAGAATGGCTCAGGGCCTCCTAGGGTAGAGGCTCCAGGGACCATCCAGGACATCTTCCCCCCCACCCCAACCCTCATTCTATCTCTAAGTGACCAAAGACAACTTATGTCCCTTCTCCAGGCCTCATTGTAAGATGTAAAGGTGAGGTGCCACCTCACAGCATCATTGTAAACAATGTCTCATATCTCAGGAAACTAAGCCCTCAACTTGTAGTCAAATTCTGCCTGTGACACATGAGTTTGGGTGAGTTACTCAATCCCATGAGCCTCAATTTCCTTATACGTAACATAAGGCAGGAGTGCCACTGACTACAGCACCTCACTTGAAGGAAATTCCATGTTGGGTTAATAACACTCGGTTGAATCGATCCATCAATCAATTATTGGGAAGTTGAGTGGTGCCTGGTTTGTTCACCACCTGAATCATCGAAGTCATTGCTAGGAGGCTTGGTTATGTCCTCAGGAACTAGTGAAAAAGGGAGGAGCTCTCAGAACCAGAGAGAGATTCCAAGGGTCTGCAGAGCAGGCAAGGGGCAGCCAGTCCAAAGGAAGGGGGAAGGGAGGAGACAGTGATAGAGGAGGAGATGCTCAGGGGCCCCAGGCACACGGCTTCCCCAGGCCACAGGGAGTCCTGCTCCTCCTCCTCATCTTTACGTACATACAATGAGACAATCGCCTGTCTCAGGGCTCAGATGCTGCACATCAGTCAGAATCAACCAGAGTCCAGAAGTTCACTTGAGAGAGACAGAAATGGTTTGGAAGCAGAGAACAGAAGCAAAGAACAGGGAGATTTCACAAGTTTCCTACCTGGGGGCGCCTGGCGTGCCACAACTTTTCAACTGTTATCAACTCTCTTGGGCCACAGAGGCAGGAACCACGCGGTCATGCTCATCCCTCCACATCAAAACTTATAATGGGCTAGTTATTCGACACATAAAATGGGGTCACAAACCCCTCCATCTCCCCGCATTCCTGGGAGGAGCTAATGAGATGCTCCCCAGAAAAGGCTCTCAGGATATAGGCCTGATTCTCACGAAAACAGAGCATGCTTGGATGATGCCCTGGCAGCTCTTACCCACTCCCACACCTTCCCCTCTCCCTCTCTGCTCCCCCAGACAGCTGGCTTTCTGCGTGAGTGCTACCAGGGCTCCAGGCAGGGCCAAAGGATCACCCAATCACTGAATCTCAGACTGGTGGGTGCCCGCCTGTGCCTGACCAGGGAGCCTCCTGGAGCCACTCCCATGGTCCCTCCCCCCCACATGACCATTCAGACTCCTCACTGATCCCTAATGGTGCTTTCCCCGCCCCCAGCCTCCCTTGGCCTCTGCCCCTCTGCTTCCGCTCAGGCCCCTCTCCCACTCGAAGCTGGCTGCTATGTTGTCCCAACACTCTCTTCTCCAGGGTCCAGGGCAGCTGTCTTTGATGGCAGCAGCGCAGGACACTAGAAGAATCTTCTAGGGGTTATCCCTTGCTTTCCTGGAGGCCCATGCACTTCATGCCCATCCTTCTTCCCATTGCCCACTTCTTCCCATCCTTGCAGTGCTGAGGGCCTGGCCCAGCATGGAGTCCCCTGCAGGCGTGGTGAGCTCCACTCCCCTTCATCATAGACCGAGACCAAGAGTCACTCTTGAATGGCAGGCAGGTGACTTCTGTGTGCATGCATTCCACATTAGCATCAGCCTAATTCCCTGGCCAGTCTCCTCCTCCAAAGCTCCTGACCCCCTAGGACAGGAGATGGTTTTTCTGTCACAGGCACTAAAGTTTTTCAACAGAAATATTCTCGAACATTTTTTGTTTGCAAACCTCTGTGCCCAGAGCTGGCCTGGGGCACATCTCCGCCTTCCTGACCTCTCCTTTCTGGGGCCCTGCCACTCTCACCCTCACTCATGTCCATTTCACCTCTGGCACAGGCTCAGCGGGCCTGTACCCTCTGGAAGCCGAGCACTGGGCTAGGCATCGGGAGAGCTCCCATGCAATGCATGGTCATGTAGGATGGGGCCTCTAGGAGCGCAAATGGAAGCTTTCTTGGCCAGCCCTGAGGGAGAGGCCTGCTGTCCAGCTCACCCCCTCAGGACACTCACTGCCATGCCTTTCTCTCCATTCTGATTTCTGCATCCTTTAGAGACCATCGCACACAGCTGAGCACTGGCTGGTTACTTAATTCTGCCTGGGGTTGTGGGATTCCTTCCCTCCTTCCCACTCCCACCCACTCAGCCTACTGTGGACTGGGGAGGGGGGATCCTTGAGGATAGGGGCTAGGCCTTCCACTTCTTATTCATGTCAATTTAACATGCATTAAACACTGCCAGTTTACAAGGCACTGTGTTAGACTGAAGAGGTGCAGACAAACATGAGGGCAGGCTCCATTACTTCCAATTGAGGAGCCACTGGATAAGGAAATTTGGGGAAGGTTCTCCAGGGCTATAGGCACCAGAGAGCCAAGCCCTGAAGGAAGCCAGGGATACACAGAGGAGGAGTGTGGGGATGATGCTCCTGGCATGGGGGCTGGCCTGTCCAAATGCTTGGCAGCTGGAAGAACAGGAGAGAGATGTACTGAGAAGATGACCTGTGTGAATCCTGGTGGAGACCTTTCAGTGCCCCACTGTGGAGGGGAAAGAGCTTCCAGAGCAGGGCATTGATTCAGTCAGACCTGTGCCTTAGGAAACTTGTAGCAGCTGTGTGAGTTAGGGAGAAGAGAGGGAGAAGGAGGAGTGGGAGGAGGCTGCTCTGCATGGACAGGTTGGGGCTGAGGTGGGGAGGGATGACAGATAATAATACCAATGATCATGTCAATAATACTTATTTGGGACCAATGTGTGATCTCCCTGGGGTGGGAAACTCTCTCTGCCAATGCAGTCAGCACCTCCTTATTACTATCCCATAGTCTTAGTGACCTTGACCTGCCCAGGGTCACAGAAGCCAGCACAGGTCAGAGCAAGACTCAAACTCAGGTTTTCCTGGCTCCCAGATGAGCTCTTTCTCCTTGCCACATCCCTGCCTCTTACACCTAACAGCAGGCATTTCTATCTTACAGGCATCTTCTCACTTTATTCTCTGAGCTTCCCCGTGCTATGTGGTAGGTGTTTTTACTAGCCCCATTTCACAGAAGAGAACACTGAGACTCCTCAGAGTGGGGCTCAGTCCTGGCCCTCCTGCCTCCAAATTCTGCACTCAGCCCAGCCTTTCCTCAAACTCAGCGAGCTGCGGAAGGTTGTCAGAGGGACCTTGGGCCTCCGTGGAGGTGCCACCTGCATTGAGGGCATGGTACAGACTGCAGAGGGCCCCACTTCCTGACCTGTATGATGAAAGCTACCACCCATCTGGACCATGCTGGATACTCACCGTCTGTTTCACTGCTTTCAGGTCTTTGATGCAGTCGCTGGAAATTTCAAGGCATTTCAAACTCAGCGAAAAACGGGCTAATTCCAAGAGCAGTGAGATCCTGGTGGGGGTGGGGGGGATGAAGGAAGACCCTGAATGGGCACTGTGGGGCTGTGTGCCTGGTGGGGGGGGAGGGGAGGTTCTAGCCTCAGGGCACTCAAAGAGGAATTTGTCCCCTCTTCCCTCTCCCTGAGGGAGCCACGTGGGACAGGGCCACCCCCAGACCCTCTTTGGTTCATTTCTGGGCCAGCTCCAGGTCATCTCCTCCTTTCCTGCCCTCCCCAGCCACAGTTTCATTCTAATGAAGCTCCAAGGGGAGCCACACCCCTCTGTCCTAGTCCCCCAGCCTGAGCAACGACTCTGCATGCTGCCAGGTAGGGATGCAGGGCTTTGCTGATGGCGATTCACAGACACCCCAAAGGCCCACAGGGCCCAGATGCCCAGCTGGCCTCCCAGGGGCCTATAGGAGGAGGGCCCACCTGGACCTCACCTCCCAGCCAAGTAGGCAGGTGAGATCTGCTCTGTCCCCACTGGGCATGTGGGGGAGTGACCACACACTGGAGAGGGTCCACACGCACTGGGAATACTCTGACTACGGGGACAAATCCTTTTCTGTGAAGGTGAACTTTCCCTTGGGAAGGATTCTCATGACCTGATGCAGGCCCAGAGACTACCACCCAAGGCAGGCTCTGGCTCAGCCCCAGCGATACCCTCACCATCCAGGACACTCACTTTTCATCCTGGATGGATTTTTCATCCTGATACTGCTGTAGGAGGTCATAGGCCTCCTTCAGGTACTTGTTGGTCTCCTGCGGGGGCAATTTCTTGTTCGGCTCCCTGAACAAGATGATTCAGTTAGGAATCTGGGAGGCAAGACTTGGCACCCCCCAGCTCCTTCCAGCCTCCCCCATCTCTGTTGCCTCCAGAGCCAGAAGAAAAGCCCCTAGCTTTGGTGAGAGTCAGGGCTACATGGAATTTGGAGGTATCTGAAGAGGCCTTCAGGCTGGGGGCCAGGGGAGCCTTAATGATGCAGAGTAGAGCATGAGGCCTAGCCTCCAACAGTCCCATTCAGTTCCCCTCTGAGAGCCAGAGCCAAGGTGTTGGGATATCTTCTCTGTCCTTTCAACGAGAGAAGGCAGCCTGGGTCTTGGCACCAAGGCCAGATGCAAGCTCTGAACCTTCACCACACTGACTGTCCCTTTCCAGTGATAGGACTGACCCCAACTTCTCCAACCATGAGTCAAACCAATGAGTTAAATCCTTAGAGAGAGTGGGGAGGGGAAGAAGGGGAGAGGGGGAGGTCAGGAGGGAGAGAGAGAGAGAGAGAGAGAGAGAGAGAGAGAGAGAGAGAAAAGGGAGAGAAGAGAAAGAGGGGGAAAGAGAAAGGAGAGAAAGAAAGAGGGAGGAGGAGGGAGGAATAGGGAGACAAAGGGATGAAGAAAGACATTCAATAGTAGCAGCAGAAGCAGCAGTGGCAGCAGTGATGGTTAACATTCATACAGTATTTACTATGCGCCAGGCGCTGGCACTCTCACAACGACCCTGGGAGGGAGGTGCCCTCATTGTCCCATTTTACAGGTGAGGAAATAGGAGCAAACAGAGGTCAAGTGACTTGCCCAGGGTCCCACAACGAAGAAGTGTGTGAGGGCAGACCTGAGCTCCCCTCTCCCTGACTCCAAGCAGGGCTCTGTGCCCCGAGGCGCCCCCTACAAGGAGCAGCGGGCAACGAGCGCCGATGGAGCCCGCCTGCAGTCTCCGGCGGCTCCCAAGGACCCTCCCCGGCCTCTCTCTCATTGTGGTTTCAGATTGTCGGTTTTAGTGGGTTTGGGGAGAAGGTCGCTGCTCCGTTACTCACGATTTTAGCGTGTTGATATTAAACAGGATGGACAAGCTGATGGAGTCTTTAATTTCTTCTTTTATTTTTGCCACGTCCATGAGCTTGTGCTGCACCTGGGAGGGAAACAAACATGTGTCAGAGCAAGAAAACTTGCCCTCGGCCCCTCCCCCTGCTCCCTAGGCCCCTCCTCCCGCTCCCCAGGCCCTCCCCTGCTTCCCAGGCCCCGTCCCTGCTCTCCAGGTTCTTCCCGCTGCTCTTCAAGTCCCTCCCCCTGCTCCCTAGTCCTCTTCCCCTGCACTCTAGGTCCCTCTCCCTGCTCTTCAAGTCCCTCCCCCTGCTCCCCAGGCCCCTCCCCAGGTCTTCCTGACTGAGCCTGGGGGGACACTTGGGCTGCCACATCTTAACTGGGAACGGAGGACAGTCAGGAGTCCACCACGTTAGAGCTAGCCCAAGCCCCCATCCCAGGACATGCCGGTCCGGGGACAGGGCCATGGAAGGCACGGCAGGCAGGCAGGGTGGGCCCTCCTCCTGCTCCTACCCTGGACAGCTCCTTGCCCAGCTCGAGTCGCTTCCCCCAATAGACAGCTCAGTGCCCGCTTTGACTGCAGGACTCGGTCCTTGGTATACAAATGGGGAACAGCCCATGGCCCTCGGGGCTTGGGGCCCTACTGCCTGGGCCGGCTTGGCCATGGGAACTGCCCACAGAGGTTGTTCTGGGTTAGCAATGAGCCCATTTCACACACTTATCGTCACACAGCCCTCACTCTACACACACACACATGTTTTTTGGTCCAGTCTAGCTGACTTTGTGACCCCATTTGGGGTTTTCTTGAAAAAGATACCAGAGAGGTTTGCCATTTCCTTCTCCAGCTCATTTTACAGATGAGGAAACTGGGGCAAGTAGGGTGAAGTGACTTGCCCAGGGTCACACAGCTAGGAAGTGTCAGAGACCAGATTTGAACTCAGGTCTTCCTGACTCCAGGCCCAGTGCTGTATCCACTGACCCAGAATTTCAGCATTGCCTGGAAGATCCCACCTAGAGTTAGAGACTGCCAGAGCTGTCCAGTGGCCTTCAGTGAGGTGGCAGGAGGAGGCTGTCTCCAATTTGGGACAACTCTCATCTTGGAAGTTTTCCCTGATATCAAGATGGAACCTGCCTCTTTGCAGTCTCCCCCCTTCCCCTCCTAATCCTGACCTCTGGACAAAACAAGGCTGACTTTCCCTCCTAGGGACCACCCATCTTATACTGGACATCTCTACGACCCCCTCACTCTCTAACTGCTCCCATACACAGCCTCCCCTCTTACTGCCCGTCTCTCCAGGTTCCCAGGCTGGTCTATACCACCAAACCGCAGCAGCCCAGAATCTACTTTTTTCCTGTTGTTTATTTTTTCAGCATAGTGTTATTGATATCTGCTTTTTATATAGCCTAAACTTCCAATGTGCTTCTCCCCCAGTGTGCTATCCCTTAGAAAAAAACGATAAAGGGGGGGGGGGCAGGGAAAATCAGTTAGTGAAACTAGCTAACACCTTGAAAAACACCCAGACACTCTCTGCAAAGCTCCACACCCATGGGTCCTAGCTTCTACAAAAATGCAGAATCCTTCTCAGAGCTGACCTTTGGGGCCTGGTTCAGTTCTTATTTCCCAGCTCTCAGAATCCCCTTCTTCATGGTCCCCTCTGCCCCCTTCCCCCTGCCAAGCAGCTGTCCAGGCATGCACTGTGCAGAGCTACAGTAGGGGATGGCAATTCCCATCTCCTCCTCAGCCCTCTAGTACCTGGTATCTCCATCCTGGTATCTCTTCTCTTACTGGGTGGGTGGTGTGTTGGATAGAGTGCTGGGCCTGGAGTCAGAAAACTCTGCCTTCACATCCAGCCTGAGACACTTCCTAGCTCTGTGACTACTCAACCTCTGTTTACCTTAGTTTCCTCAACTGTAAATTAGGGGTAATCAATAGGAGCACCTACCTTCCAGGGTTGTTGTCAGGATCAAATGGAACAATATTCGCCAAAAGCAATTAGCACAGTGGCTGGCATACAGTAGGTGCTAGATAAATGCAAGTCGTCATTATTAGCTTGGCTATGAAGTGCTGCAAGCAGACGTCATATCAAGGGCCAGATTTGCCAGGACTCGGGGAGCACAGCCAACTACCCTCCAGCACCCTTTGCTTGCTATGGCCTCCTTTTAAATGCCTCCAGGGATGCTCCCGTATCTCCTGGATTCATTAACTTCTATGTTTCAAAAAACAAGACAACAATCTGAATGTACTTTTCAAGGTCTCCTCACCGTGATGGAAAATATCCGTTGGTATCTGTGTGGGGCATTCATCTTAATAAACGGGGCAGCGTTAGCACAGAATTTCGCAGCAGCCTCCATGTGGCCAGCCTCCAGATAACATTCCAAGAGCTCTCTGCAAAAAAAAGACACGAAGACACGGATCATATCTTCTGGAATTCTCCCAGTCAGGGAGCCAGGCCGCTCACCCTCTGCCGCTCTCGAGGAAGTCCCTGGCCCCTGAAAGCTCTGAAACACCCACTCACGGGTGCTGTGCTCCCACACTGCCCTGTCCCCCCAACAAAATAAATCATAAAACGAAAGGGACCCTATAGCCTTGCCCTGTCATCACTGGTGCCTGACACATAGTAGGTGCTTAATAAATGATTGGTGACTGCAATTCCCTTGACTGAGAGGTGGAGATGCCTATTGTCTTCATTCGCACTTCCTCCTACTGGTGATTTCGAGCAGGTTCCCAAATGGTTGTGGTCTGCTTGTGTGTCTGTCCTTTTTTGGAAGGCTCTTGCTCAGCTCTTTTATCATTTATGGAGGAATAATAATGATAATTAGAACTAACATTTATATAGCACCTACTATGTGCTAGGCACTGTGCAAAGTGCTTTACAATTATTATATTGATCCTCACAATAGTCCAGCCCCATTTACAGATAAGTAAACTGAGACAAACATATTAAGTGACTTGCCTAGTGTCACATAGCTAGTAAGTGTCTGAGGCTGGATCTGAACCCAGGTCTTTGTGACTCCAGGCCTGGCATGCTATCCACTGCACCACCTAGCTGTCCCAAATAGTATCATTTCCCTATTTCTCTTGAATACCAGCCTTTTATCAGAGAAACTTGCCACAAAGATTTTTCCCAGGTCTGTTTTCTAATTTTAATTGTGTTGATTGTTTCTGCCAAATCTTTGCAAGTTCACATAGTGCAAACATTCCCCTGAATCTTGCACACTCATTTCTTTCCCTTCCACAAGGGCTCCTCCCCTAACTATTCCTTCTCTTTTCAAATTCATTTTGGCCTCAATCTTTGATCTTTGGAATGGAACCTAAAATTCACCTCTGACATTCTGCTTCTGCCTCTAACTTCCAGCATGAACCCCAACCCTAATGGTGCATCCCAAACGAAGCTCATTGGTTTGGGATTCTCTCCTTAGCCCTGCACGCATTTGGCCCTCATGGTAGGAGATGCTGATGGATCCCTCAATGTTGCCAGCAGACCATGTCCTGGTTTTCCAAGGTGCGTTTGTCAAGTGAGGAGACCTCAAGTCCAGAGCTGGTGCCCTACTGCTTACTGAAAACTCCATGTTATTGGTCAGTGGCTCTGGCGTTTAACTTACCTCATTTGTTTTGGGGATCATTTTGACTATGAAAAATTCTAGTATTGTTGAGAGATCTGGCACTGCAAGACCCACTCCCACCCTGTCCTTTCCCCTTTGTCACTATTTCCTTTGAAATTTGGGATTTTTGTTCATCCAGATGAATTGTGTTGTCATTTTGTTTGGCAAGACACTAAATCTATAATGAATGGAGGTAGCATTTCTGGTTTATTACATTAGCACAGTTTAACAATGATCAATTAATTCCTACTTGTTTAAAGCTTCTCTAATTTCTGAACCCTAGAAAAATCTACTAAAAATTAGCTGAAATAATTAACAATTTCAGCAAAGTTGCAGGATATAAAAAAAACCCACACAAATCATCATCATTTCTATATACTATCCAAAAAACCTAGCAAGAAGAGATAAAAAGAGAAATTCCATTTAAAATAACTGCAGACAATATAAAATGCTTGCAAGCCTACCTGCCAGGATGAACCCAGGGACTATATGAACACAATTACAAAACACCTTCCACACAAATGCAGATCTAAACCATTGGAAAAATTATTAATTGCTCATGGGTAGGTTGGGTCAATATAATAAAAATGACAATGCTACCTAAATTAATATATTTATTCAGTGACATGCCAATCAAACTACCAAAGAACTGTTCTATAGAGCTAGAAAAAATCAAAACAAAATTCGTCTGGAAGAACGAAATGTCAAGAATATTAAGGGAATCAAAGGAAAAAAGGGACGCAAGGCATCCTCGCAGTACCAGATCTCACACTGTTACATAGTAATTATAGTACCCACTAAGAAATAGAGTGGCAGATCAAGGGCATAGATTAGGGACACAAAACACAGTAGTAAGTGACCGTAGTAATTCAGTGTTTGATAAACCCCCAAACCCAAGCATTTGGGACAAGAACTCACTATTTGACAAAAACTTCTGGGAAAACTAGGAAGCATTTTGGCAGAAATGAAGCATACCAACATCTCACACCACGTAACAAGGTCAGGTCAAAATGGATAGATGATTTAGATAGAAATGGTGATATAAGGAGCTAAATGGGCTCTTAGCACTTAGTTCAACAAGTGCCCTTGAAGAGTTTGGTTTGTTTCCTTTGAGTAATTCAGTGTATTTCATTGAGCCTTACTAGGTGCTAAGCCCCAGGCCCCAACCCCTATTAGGTGTAAAACCTATGTGGGTGTGGATTGGTAACGAAGGTGGGGCCCAAGGTGGGGCTAACTAAGGGAGGACCTAGTTTACACATGAGTTTGAGTGATAGGTTTAGGACATCAGAGGCTCTTAGACTATGTGGGTTTAAGTCGCCTCTTTGTGACGATTTTAGGTCATATGGGTGAGTCACATGTGTGACTCACCCCTGATGCTGAAAAAGATATAAAACCAGGGGTTGGCCTCCTCTTCCTTGGAGTTCATTCTCGCAGTAGTGGCGTCGCAAGTGACTCTGGGCCAGCCCTTGTTCTGAGCTCCCGGGCTGAACCTGGATGTTGGTAAATATGAATTGTATTGGGTCTGTCTGTTTGTAATTTGTTTAAGGGATCTCACTCGTGATGGTGTTGATGAGGAGACTCTGGGCAGCTGTAGCTAAGGAGCCCTCCAGCTCATAAACCCGGATGCTGAGACTTTGTTAAACTCTGGTAACTATGTATTGGGATTTGAATCAGACAAGGTCTGTCTGTTGATGTTTGTAATTTGTTTGTATTTTGTTCTGAAGTTCAGTGTGCTGACTTTTTCCCCTGAACTAAGTGAATGATATTTGGTAAATTAAATGATTATGCTGAATTAAAGTAAGCTTGTCAACCTCTTCACGTAGCTTTCCTTAGTTAAGCAGATCAAAAGAACCTGTGCTTTTGCAGCGTGCTGATAGCATTCCTGTTGTTGGGCTTGGGTTGGTCTTTCACCCCCACAACAGCTACTAGCCAGATTGTTGAAACACAGGGGAGCATGGAAAAAAATGTGCCTGTCAGATCTATGGATGAGAAAAAAGTTTATGAGCAAACAGGAGACAGAGGAGATTCCGGGATAAATAATTTTGATTACATAAAATTAAAAAAGCTTTTGTACATACAAAGGTAATGCAGCCAAAATTAGAAGGACAACAGAAAAGTGGGGAAAAACTTTTCAGTAAGTTTCTCTGACAAAGGCCTCATTTCTCAAATATATAGGGAACATAACCAAATCTATAAAAATAAGAACCACTCCCCAGTTTATAAATGGTCAAAAGATACAAATGGACAATTTCAGAAAAAGAAATCAAAGCTGTCAATAGTCACAGAAAAAATGCTCTAAATCATTATTAGGGAAATGCAAATGAAGACAAATTGGAGGTGGCCCCCTTCACACCTATCAGATTGCCTAATATGACAGAAATGGAAAATGACAAATATTGGAGGAAATGTGGGAAAACTGGGACACTAATGCACTGTTGATGGAGTCCAACCATTCTGGAGAACAATTTGGAACTACAGCCAAAGGGCCATCAAACTGTGCATACCCTTTGACCCAGTAATATGACTACTAGGTCTATATGCAAAGAGATCAAAGAGAAAAGGACCTATGTGTACAAAAACGTTTATAGCAGCAGCTCTTTTTATGGTGGCCAAGAACTGGAAATTGAGGGGATGACCATCAGTTGGGGAATGGCTGAACAATTTGTGCTATATAACTGTGATGAATACTATTATGCTATAAGAAATGATGAGCAGGGTGCTTTCAGAAAACCTAGAAAGACTCAACATGAACCGATGCAAAGTGAAGTGAGTAGAACCAGGAAAATATCGTACACAGTAACAGCAATGTTGTACAATGATCAACTGTGAAAGACATCTATTCTCAGCAACAGAATTCCAAAGGATCCATCATGGAAAAGGCGATCCACCTCCAGAGAGAGAACTGTTAAAGTCTGAATGCAGACTAAAACGTACTTTTTAACTTTATTTTTATTGTTTTATTTTGTTTGTGCATTCCTTTGCAAAATGGCTAACATGGGAATATGTTTGGAATGATCTCATATGTATAACCCTAAGCCTAAATCAAAATTAAATTGCTTGCCTTCCCAAGGAGTGGGGAGATATCATTTTATATCCTGCTACTGGGATGAAATTACTGTACAAATCATTTTTTGTTGAATCTCTAAAGGGATCATTGTGTTTTATCTCTGCATCTGCTTCTTCTCTCGATGACTATCTTGTCCATTTGCACAAACTATCTGACCTAAAAATAGATTAAATGATAACAATAACAGATAGCCTAGCTTTGCCCACCTGGGAAGGTCACTGGCTTCTCTCAGTTACTGGTAAGACTGGGTCTTGGTTTAGATTAAAACTAATAGAAGATCTCATGAATGGTTTTAACAGACATGAGTGCATATTTTATCAAAAACTTTTTTGAGCATCCTTTTATAATCATGTGATTTTTTATTATTTTGTGATTCATGCAGCCTATTATTCTTATAGTTTTCTTCATATTGAAGCAAGCTTGCATTCTATCCCTAGTATAAATCTGACCTTGTGGTAGTTGATTATCTTTGTGATATGTTGCTAATGTTTTATTCACAACTCTAGTTTTGGAGATAATTTGTCTGTAGTTTTGTCTGCTTTATCCATCTCTGCTTAAGGAACCATATTGTCTTATTAGAGGAGTTTGGTGGGATGCCTTCTGTCTGTTTGTGCAAACAGAATCCATAATATGGGAGTTAGAGTTTGAATGTCTGATAGAATACATTTGTGAATCCATTGACCCTAGCCCTTTTTCTTTGAGACATCATTGAGAGCTTGTTTGATTTTTCTGAAATTGAATTACTGTAGTTAAAATGTCTGTTTCTTGTTCTAGGCATTTTATAACTTCGTACATATTCACCTGTCATGTTGATCAGTTTTGTCATCCTGGCATTGGGAATAATTTTTAATAATAATTTCCTTTGTTGCCTCTTGTCTATTGTGGAATCTCCATTTTTGTTAGAATGGTAATTTGCTTTTTCTCCCCTTTAAAACCAAATTAGCTGAGCTGATCTAATTTTGTTTAAAAAAAACAGCTTCTAGCTTTATTTAGAATTGAATTTGTTTATTCTTTGATTTTCAGAATTACCATTTTTGTGTTTAGTTTTTTTGGTTGTTCCTTTACTACTTCATTATAATTATTTTTAGTTGCAATCTCACTTCAGTGATTTGTTCTTTCTTTGTTGAGGAAAATGTTTACAGAGATAAATATTCCTCCAGGGATTGCATTGGCTGCCTTCCAAAAGTACAAGGTTGTCTCATTGTTGTATTTTGTCAAATTATCTATTGTTATGACTGTTCTTTAGTCCCCCAGTTATTTAGGATTGCTGAGCCTACATTCAAGTTGGGATGCTTTCTTCTTTGTGGAGGAACATTTTGATTGTGTGGTGGTCCAAAAGGATGGATTTGTCATTTTATCCTTTCTACATTTGTTCAAGTTTTAAATGCCCTACAGCTTGGTCATTGTTACCTAGGATAGCTGCATGGCCCAGAGGATGGAGCACAGAACCTGGAGTCAGAAACACCTGAGTTCAAATCAGATATGTACTAGTTGTGAGACCCTGGGCAAATCATTTTACTCTGCTTGCCTCAGTTTCCTTATCTATAAAATAATCTGGAGAAGGAAATGGCCCACCTCTCTTGTATCTTTGCCAAAAAAAAACCCCAAAGTGTTTATGAAGAGTCAGACAGGATTGAACAACAGCTTGGTCAGTTTTCCAAAGGGGGTCATGTACAGCTTAGCATGTGTAGACTTCAGTTCCAATTCAGTAGCAGACAGAATTCTGCCCTGTTTGACTTTCCCTAAGTTCTCTCCAGGTCCTTTATCTGGCTACCTTTTGTCAGATTGTCTGGTTTTGAGAGAGGACACTGGGGTCCCCAGCCCTAGGACTTTGCCTATTTCTCTCCATAATTCACTCCTCTTTTCTTTTAAGTAATTACAGGCTGAGTGGTGCACACATATTAAGTCAATAATCAATTGATTTTAATGGATAAGACAAACTTGGTTATGAAACCAAGCTTCTGGAAAACAAAAGAACAAATGCTCCAACTAACTAATAACTCAAGAAATGCAAACTGGAGCAGGTCTAAAGTTTCACCTCACATCTGTCAGCTTGGCAAAGATGACAGGAAAAGTAACCACAGATATTGGAGAGGCTACAGGAAGGTAGGCCCACTTATACATATATACAGATGTATAATATATATCTACACACACACACACACACACACACACACACACACACACACAGAGCATGTTGGAGACATTGGGAATTGGTCTGGACAGTCTAGAAAGGCCAACAGTCTGCATCTAAAGCATGGCTCCCCTTTGGCCCAGCTCTACTGGGACCAGGCTTATTATGCCCCAAAGAGAACAGATTTGTATGGCCAAAAACATTTGATAGCAGCTTTTTTGTAAAGACCCCAAAGGGGGTGTCCGCCTATGAAGGAATAGCTAAACAAACTATGGTATATTATTGCACTGCAATATTATTGTGCCTTAAGAAACGACAATAACAAAAATGGATGGTTACCTAGAAACCTGGGGAGACTTGTATGAACAGAGGGAGGGGGCAGAGGCAGAATCTTCAGCGCCGTGACCCCCACACTGCAAGACTCTCTGATCCAAGCAGTGACTCATCGGGGCCAAGGGGATGTCTCTGTTCACTGCATGTATCTGCATAAGTGTTTGGTTTTTATTCTTGTCTCCCTTCCCTTCCCCGGGAGGCAGGTCAAGAGGGGTCAGCATCCCTCAGTCACGAAGCTAGCATGTATGAGAACTCTGAGGTCTTCACAGACCCCCAGGAAGATGCCCCCTTACCCACGCTGAGCTGGCCCTCTGTGCGGGAAGCCCACGGGATGGGAAGGGGAAGAGTAGGTGAGACCTTCACTGAGGAGGGTGAGTCCACATCCAGGAGGCCATGAGAACTTCCAAAGATGTAGGGGAAGAAACATGGGGACTGAGCTGATCTGCCGATCTGCACATGGGCTTTATTACCATGATATCAGAGATGCTACTGAGAGAAACTTAGATCTATGACACATAAAGAGCTGGCCTTGGGTTCAAATCCCACCTCAGATACATATTGTACATACTAGCTGCATGACTCTGGGGAAATCACTTCACCATTCAGTGCTGACCCCCTCACTCTCCCCTATCCCCTCCCAAGAAAGCCTAGAAGATTCTGAGCAGCTGCCCATCAGTCTTGGGAAAGGGAGCACCCAGTCCAGAAGTTCTCTATCCAGACTGGGGGGAGGGAGGGGAGACAGAGACAAGAGATAGAAAGAGAAGCGCATTTGTTTTGTTCTGGGGTTTATGCGGGCGGGGAAGGGTGTAAGTCCGGAAGGGAATCTAGAGGCTTCCTACTTCTAGTGTTTTATTCCATTCCCTTTGTCTCCTCAGAGCTGCCCTGAGGTAAAGGGATGATTTCAGAGTATTGGCATTCCTGACATCCCAGAGACCTGGCAATCAAAGGTACACAAGAGTAATCTTGGCCTTTTAAAAATAATCTTTTAAGTAGGAACAAACAAGATCCACATTTCCTGCCAGGTTTTCATTCCAGCCTGAGGCTTAATCTCACTTTAGCCCAGGCAGGAGATGGGAAGGGGATGGGGGGATGCCAAGGAGTATTCTTCTCACTCTTGTTCTTAGAGCCTGGGCACCCAAATGGAGAAACACTGGACCAGGGGCAAGGAGTCCTGGATTTGAGTCCCCAGAGCACCATGGGATACCCTTGGGAAGAGGCTCTGCCTCTAGACCTGTTTTCTCTATAAAACAGGAACAATCTGTTCCTGTCTGGCCAAGTCACATAAGTGTGGAGAAGCTGTAATCCACAGGATATGAAAATGGTTTCAAACTAACACCCCCTTACCCTCGAGGCCCCTCACCCATCCAGGAAAGCGCACCATCTTGAGAACCACATTATGAAAAAAGGAAGGCCTGGGAGCCCCAGCTCATTGCCTGGAGAAACCTGAGAACTCAAGCTGATAAAACAGCCACTCCTATCAAAGGCCAGCAGTGGTGCCTCCTCTTCCATGAGGCCTTCCAGGCTTCTTCGATGACAATGAGCTCGACTCTGTGCACTCATCCTGATGTCCTGCCCAGGGCCCTCTGCCCTTGTACACCTCCCATCCCTCATCTCTATCTGCCAGGACCCCACTTCCTGCAGGACTTATAAAGTTTGGGTGAACTGAACTGCATCAGAAATGGTGTTGGGGGATCCCCTCTGGTGGGCCAGCTCTGAGTCAAGGCAGGGGTGAGGGGGACACCAGACTATCACCAGGACGAGCAAGGCTAGGCACAGAGAGGAATACAAAGGCATACCAAGGTTCTGCATGGGGGGAGAGGTGGAGAGGGTGAGTGGCAGCCATAGATGGAAACCAAATGTTTTAGAGACAAGTATGAGTGTGGCCTTGGGGTACAAATGCATCCTACGAGCAGGTGAAGGGCTGAGGCTCAGAGGAAGGATCCACCCTCTCACCCAGGATGCCATCACCTTCCATGGCTTCAGTTACAGTCTCCATGCAGGTGGTGCCCAGCCCAAAATACCCAGCCCCCAGCTCTTCCCAAGCTCCAGGCTGGCATCCCCACCAGCCTCATGGGCACATTGAACTAGAAATCTCACGGATATCTCCAAAAGAAAACTTGTTGTCTCTGTCCAACACCTCACTCTTCCAAACTTCCTGATTATTGAGGGGACCTTTATCTTCTGAGCCCTCAGCTCAACAACCTCAGGATTGGCCTTAACTCTTCTCTCTCAGACAGCACATTTTATGTGTGTATGTATACATGTGTACACATACATGTATAGAACCCAGACATGTACTTGTTTTATATATATATACACACATATGCACATATATACACACACACACTATATATGTATATATATATATATATGTGTATGTGTGTGATATATTTACACATCATATGTATATAATTTGCTCTGGTATGCTGATTCCCCAGGAAGAACATAAGCTCTCTGAGGGCAGGGATAAGCCTGCATTGGAATGTTCGCACCTCAGCCCCACAGATCCAGCCCAGCACGACTCAGCAGGTGCTCTACCTGACCCACCAGACCTGCCTAACCCATGCTACCCCCTAGCGGCCATTCTATCTATCCACAGCTTCACTGGGCTGCCTTAGGATGGGTGGCTTCCTCCTACTCACATCATGAGCTCTGCTCGCCAATCTTTGTCTTCCTCATCGATCTGTTCCAACACATTGACAATGTGGGCCAGGCTCGGGATCAAATACTGCCGATGGCCGGGCTTGAGGAAGGCCCTTGCCATCTTCCAGTAAAGGACAGATGCATTGTAGACCAGAAAATAGTACCTGGGAGCAAAGAGACCTCAGGTCACCTTCGGGAGTGGCCATGCCCAAGCCTGGCTCTCCTTCTCTGGGCCCCACCCAGATTCTCTCTCCTTTCCCTTCCACTAGTCAGCCTGCGATTGGCCCCAAAGGTACTGCTGATGACAAAAACTCCAGTGAGTTTCACTAACCTGCCCCGGGCCAGTGACCCTTCAGACTGTGAGTCTAGAGGCCACTGCCCTCAGCAGCACACCGAGTGACGAGAAAGACAGATGGCTTTGGGGGACTGCTGACTCCCAGGCCCACCACACCTGGCTGGGGTCCCCAAGGGCCCTCCCTCTTCTCACCTGGGATCTTCACTCCCAAATCTGACAGCCTTCATGAACTGAGTCACACTCTTCTCAAATTCATCCTGAAATCCCACAAATGGTTGGGGAATTATTAGCATCATTAGCGACCTGCCCAAAGTGACTACAAGCTTAACAGCACTTCCCAAAGCCCCCTCATTCCAAATCCAACCTTCCTCCTAGACCCGCTGGCCCTGGCTCTCAAAGGGCTCCGAGTCCTGCATTCAAGTCAAGCCAAAGCTGGAGCCAGAAGGTTTCTTGTGCGTAGGGCCTGGCACAGCCAGAATGACCCTGGTAGGATCCCCCAGCTCCCGCTTGCCTGGACCATGTATCAGGCTGTTCAGACCTCCTCTGCCCTGGCCCCTGCCTTATCCCTGAACTTTTCTCCAGAGCCAATAGAGTTTGGCCCCTTTCCCCCAGCAGGGCTGAGATCCAGGGGCCTGAGCTGGGCCTGAAACTTTAAGTTATAATTTGACAAAGCCGCTCATCTGATCCATCTTAAGGCAAGAAAGGGAAGTGGCCAGGGTCCTAGAGCTATGGGACTGGAGCTTGAGAGTCCCCACTGCTGCTCAGGCTTCCTGAAGCTGAGGTGGGTTGGGAAGAGGCCTGGTCCAGATGTCAGGACTCACTGTCCGGTCCACCCCAAAGCCCTCAGAAGTCTGAGCTAAAGAAGGTTCCAAGGTCAGAGGCCAAGAGAGGAATCTTCGCTCATAAAAGAAAGCAAGGATCGGGTGAACAATCCAAAAGAGAGGGGGACCAGGTGGTGCAGACAGCCGGGGATCCCACGTCAGATGCCTCGGAGGAGAGGTTCAAGATGCCAGTGTCAGCCAGGCTCCTTGGTATTCAAGGCCCTATGAGCAAGGGCTGATAGGTGATGTCCCAGTCCTCACCAGCTTTTCCATTGATTCCGGTGTGTACAGCTGGGCCTGGCACAGGTATGCTCTGCCCCTGAACTGGCTAGGGGGAGGCATCCCCTTGAAATACAGATTCACACAGTCTTCTGTGATGTCAGGAAGCTTCATCTGAGGGAAGGTCAGAAAGATCAAACACAGAATTCTTACCAGCCCTTTACCACTTCTTACTGATCTGTCTGAAAAACAGAGGAAGTGTGGTGTAATGGATAGCGCATGGGGCCTGGAGGCAGGAAGACCTGGGCTCAAATTCTGCTTCAGACCCTTGCTGTGTGACTGTAGGGACCAGTCAATCACCTGTCTGAGCCTCTGTAAAATGGAATGACAACGGCCACCTCTTCTTCCCACCCAGGGCTGGTGTGTGGCTTCAACAGAGACAGAAATAGCCTCCCGCATTAGGGACGCTAGGCCTTCTCATGCTCTGACTTCTGCTAAAGGGTGGGTCAATATCTCTTCTATGGGCTGAGAACTCCCAGCTCTGAGAGCTCCCACAGTGACAGGTGCCCACGTACCTGCAGGGCCTGCTCCGCACACAGAATGGCCAGCTCCAGGCTGAAGCTCTCCGAGCTGTCCAGGGCACACTGGCCTTCACTGGCCGCCTTGATCAGCTGGTAAGCTTTCTGCAGAGCCTCAACATCTTTCAACAAGAAGCATGTGGTCAGAAGAACAGGCTGCTGGAGTACCCAGCCATCAGGACGCACCCTACGCCCAGCCTGCGCCATCATGGAAAGGCGAGTGCTAGAAGCTGGGAGCACATATCCCCCATCCTGTCACAAGCCCTTCTTCCTTCTCCCCACCCCCAGATCTCCTTGTATGAAGGCGCTGTGACAGCTAATGTTGAAATACGCTGGCCTGGAAAGCCTCCGATGGCCTAGCATGTGGGAAGGTACACCCTGAGAGGACCTGGCAGAAACTGGGGCAGCTGGTTGGGAGCTGGGAGCAGACAGGGCTGAGTTAGGGGAGAGAAAAGGCAGCTACGTGCCAGCCCCTCCCTGCTGTGCCTCAGCTTGGGGCAGTGGGAATAATGGGGAAATTGAGACT
The DNA here is from genome assembly GCA_028646595.1 of Phalanger gymnotis. NCBI lineage: Eukaryota > Metazoa > Chordata > Mammalia > Diprotodontia > Phalangeridae > Phalanger > Phalanger gymnotis. Next base: position 958,014 of record CM053624.1, on the reverse strand, counting down.
TCTCCTCCAGGGACCTAGGAACAGTAGAAGTCCGCTGCAGCTAGGGCGCTTTCTCTGTGAACCTGTTACTACATGTTTGCTTTCAGACAGGACCCCCCACCCCCGGGGGAAATCCTGGGTCCAACAGCAAGTGTCCTGAGGTTTTAGGCAAAGGCTTCAGCCTTTAACATTGTGGATAAATAAAGGCACAGATGAGGAAGGACTCATTTGAAACACAGGCTTCTGGACCAAGCTTCGAAGCAGCCTGTCCAGGAGCCCTGTGGTCTGGCTTGGCTGGAATAGCTCACAGCAGCACCCAGACACTTATCGCACATATGACTGTCCCCATTTGACAGCTGAGAAGCTGAGACCCAGGAAGCTTGGTCTGGTCAAGCAGGCATGGCTCACAGTCTAGCCATGCCTCCACTTCAGCTCGTCTTGGGAAACCCACCCCCATAAGTGCCCACAAGGTCTCCCCTTCCAGGAGAGGAGTCAGAAGCAAGAGCTCTGGGCAATTTCCCAGCTAGGACAAGCCTCGTGCTTGTCTGGAGATCTTCGATGTCATTGGTGAGGACACAGATGGCCAGCCCAACACCCTCCCTCATCCATGATTTTTGGTGGGTCTGCATAGAAGACCCCTAGGCTTCCTTTACTGCATCTCTGCCCATCAGCTATCTCTCCCTCTTCCTGAATGACCAACCGTGGCTCAGCTGCCTTCTCACCCTGGGACTTCCTTTAGCACCAGGGTAAGGACACCCTGGGTCATCTGTCACAGGCCCGGGCTGGGCACGCTTCATTCCTCTCCTGGCTGGCTTCTGACTCTCCAGCCTAACTACTGTGCCCCTCTGGGGTCACTGTCCCCCCCAACTCCCTTTTTCTATGTCCTCCACTGGAATGAAAGCTCTTTGAGGCCAGGAGTCGTCTTTATTTTTGATTGTATCTGTATCCCCATGTCTATCACACAGGAGGAGCTTAGTAGATGCTCATTGCCTGCCAGGCTCCAGGTGGACATCCCCACTGGTGAGCTGTGGCAGCCTACACCCACCCACGGCCCACCTTCTCATTGTTTTTGAGTCATCGACAATTGTGATTCTTCTAGGAGCCTGGTCCTCTGTGACACAAACTTATCATCTACATTATGGGATTCCCCTTTGTGATTGTCCGAGGATTCCTGCCAAGCTGCCCCTCGACTCAACAAAGAGGGACTAAGTGCCTACGGCATATGCATCTGAGCCGAGTCACTCGACCGCATTTCAGGATGAAAGTGGAGCAGGACAAGAGTGATGAAAAATGGCAGAGAGTTGCCAAGATTGTTTTAAACCACAAATTTGTTCCTACCTCAACATCCATGTGGTTTATACACTCTAACCTTACAATCATAGAGGATCGTCATGAGCAAGCAGTAAAGGCCATCAAAGAAAGCAAGATAGCAGAGTGAGTAGCTTAGCACAGGTCACTACTGCAGGGGACAGGACTTTGAAAGGGTTTAAAGGGTCAATTGTCTTTTTTCTTTTTTGAGGCAATTGAGTTAAGTGACTTGCCCAGGGTCACACAACTAGTAAGTGTCTGAGGCCGCATTTGAACTTAGATCCTCCTGACTCCAGGGCCAGTGTTCCATCCACTGTAGCACTATCTAACTTCCACTGAAGGTTCAGTTCTTAAAGCATCAGAAGGTGGGGGAGACACCAAAGTCACACCTTAATTCTGTCAAAAAGAAGTGACCAAAAGATTATCCCACCTACTGACTAGGATCTTCACTTGCCCAACGAGACGCAAGTGCCCCTGCACTGTTGAAGCTCGGAGAGGAGAGCTGCCAGGAGTCACAGATGGCACCTTGGCAGTCATGCAACCGACCGAAACACACCCAGGACACAAGGCCCCCATGCGTCCTGGTTGTTCACAACAAAAAAAAAATCCTTTGCTTCAACAACATGTCCATGCACACAACAAAATTGCAAAGGATTGCTGGAAAGAAGGGGGAATGATTCTGATTGGCCTCCAGCTAGTTATAAACATCCTACAAAGCTCTGCCTTCCACAGTGGGCCTCACTCTGCAGGCCCAGGGAGATGGCCCCTGCCCAATGCCAGCCTCCCAGGCCATCATCTCCAGCCCCCTGTAGCTCTCTACAGACAAGACTGCTTCTGTCTCCTACCACCCCCCCGGGCTTTCTCTAGGCCAAGAAGGCACGTTGTACCCCAAAGCACCCCCTCCCTCTTCGTGCTGTGAGGTGGGCCTCCTGGCATCTCCAGGACACAAGATCACACCACCTTGTGCCGGGAGGCCAAAGCTGGGCAGAGGACCTGAAGCACTCTCTTCTGCTTGGGCTGTCTGACCCTCAATTCCATCCTCTTCTACTCAGCCCATCCAAGAGATCTGGAACTCCCAGCAGCTCATCTGCGAACCCCGCTCTCCCTCCTGGCCTCGCTGCTTACTCAGACTGAGTGCCAAGCTCCACCAATGCTCTAGCCTGGACCTGACTGCCCTTCTACTCTGCCCCCTAGATCCCTGCTCCGTAGCGAACAAAGCTCTTTCTTTTCTCAGGTCTTCCATCTTCTGGCCCTCCCTCCTTGAGATCAGGCTCCCTTCTGATTTCTACAGTGTCTCATTTTCTCCAGCTCACTGGCTGAGGTGGGGAGGTGGACATTCCTGACTTCCCCTGACCCTTTCATGCTCTCCTTCTACTCTTTCCCTGACCAACATCTTCTTCACACCAAAGGCAGCCCCCCAGCCCCCAGAACATTCTCTGTCCTTCCCCAGTAAGCTCTGGGCCTGGCTCACGGTCTGGCTCTCCTTCCTGTCTCCTGCCTTCAGACTAGGACACTTCAACATACAGATTGCTACTCCTCTAAACACCCTGCCTTCCCAATTCACTCCTCCTCCAGCCACACAGGAATGGCCACGTCCCAGATCTCGCCATCCCCCTAAGTGCTCAGCTTCTGTGTCCAAGGTGGGGTCTCACAGGCCTCAGATCCCTAGAACTCCCCTGCCTGCTCTCACTCTTGAGTCCCCAGGGCCTCACAGCCAACTCACTCCCTGCATGGCTCCCATAGAGTCCCGAGTACCCAGCCAGGAAATCCTCCTGCACCACTTGGTCAAGACAAGGAGTTGAAACCCCTTTGGTTAAAACCAAGTCACAACTCATCCCCTTCATAGCTGAGCAGAGACAGACTCCCATCCTCCCAGGTCTCTGAGTAAAGAGCTTTCTGCCCCAAGGGGGAGCTGTGGAGAATGTCCAGAAGGTGACCACACTGGTCACCAAAGCAACTAGCTCTGGCCTCCTCCTTTGGTGGACAACACAGCCCTCCTTCCCCTCCCCCAGGCCTTCTCTGCTACTGGCTGCCGGTGGCCCAATGGATATAGCCCTAGGCTGGGCGGCAGGGAAGACCTGGGTTCAAATCCTGCCTCTTAGTTACAAACTGTGTGACCCTGGGCAAATTAGTTAACCTCTCAGTTTCTTCATATGCAAAATGGGCATAATCCTGGTACCTCAGGGGTCTGTCCTGAGGATTAAATGGGCCAGCACAGGTAAAACGCTGTATAGATCTGATATCCCGTAAGGGAGATGTGGCTGTATCAGTCAAAAGTGGCAGTAACTGTAAAACTCTTAGCCCGGCGCAGGGTAAGTGGCATATATTATTATTAACCACATCTATGTACACATATGGCTGTGTATATATGCATCTCCCTCTCTCTGTCTCTGTCTCTCATCACAGGGTGCACCGGAGACAGATCAGATCAGTAAAAGCCAACCGGGAAATCTTCAGCGTGAGAATCGCACCTCAGAAATCCGCCCACACTGCAAATAGGCGAGTGATCGTTTTAACTGTCTACACTTAAGAAAATGCTGCGGGATGTTAACACAGGGACTCAAATTCCAAGTGTAGCCTGTATGCAGTCTTCCTGGGTGAGTTAAACAGGTGACAGACGGCACACCACAGCACTGCATGAGCGTGTATGAATATACAGGTATGTCTGTGTGTAGACACTCTTAATTCCGCCGCCCTCCTTCCAAACCACTCGCGGCAGTTCTCCCTACGCGATAGTCCATCTCACAGAATCTTTTTCTTCATAAGGTTTTACCGACCACCCCCATAGTTAGGTCTCCCCCGCCTCCAGAGTTGCGCCCCTCCCCCCATTTGTGCCTGGCCTTTTCCCCCCTCCTTCTCCCCCTTTTCCTCCCCCTCCTCCTCCTCCCCCTCCTCCTCCTCTTCTGCCCTCGCCTCTGCCACCTCCCCTACCCCCACTCCCCTTACCTCCACGCTTCTCCGCATCACACAGAAGCTGCCTTACGGTCAGATCCATGCTGCTGCCTCCAAGGGCGGGCCTGCGGGGACGGAGGGCGGGTGGCCGACCCGCTGGGGGTCACCAATTGACTGACCCGCTCCCTCCAAGTAGAACAACCAACGCCCTAGGCCCAGGTCGGAGCGCACCTCCCACTCTGCCCCTGGATCAGTGGCCTATAGGGGGCGAGGCCCGAGCAGTGGGCGTCTTAGGGCTCCCCCGCCCCAGTCCCCTAGGACCCCAAACCCCTCCTCCATGCCCCGTTCCCGCCCCCACCCCAGTCAACTGGTTACCTTCAGTGGCGACTGTGGAGTCTGAGGTCCGAGTTTCAGGGAGCAGGCCCAAACCCAGTAGCGGCAGCCACAGCAGGAGGGGCAGCGTCCTTGCGTGTCTTGGCAACGGAGAAGACGGGCGGGGGCGGGGGGGCGGGGCGGAGCGGGTCTGCGGAATGCCCACCCCCCCACTCCCAGCCTCCTCCTCCCCATGCCTGCAGACTGGATGATGGGCAGTGAGCCCAGTTGCTCCCGGGCTATCTCGGCGCCAGCCTCATGTTAAAGACAGGAAACAGTCTTTGAGGCTCGTAGCGTCAGAAGAGCCGGGGTCGGGCCAGGCAAAGGACAGCTGGGCATGGATGGTTGGACTGGACAGTCCCCGTAGGCTTCCACCCCTCCAGCCTAACACACACAGCTGGGGCATAGTGGGCGAGGTCAGGAAGGCCTCAGCCTCTTTCTAGCTGGGTGACCCTGGGCTAGGTGCTTAAGTTCTCTCATTTTCTCTCAAGGCAAATCTTAACAAGAATTTATGAAGCTCCTACTGCGTGCTACCATATGCCAGAGGAGAGTCGCTGCGCTTCAGGATCTCACAGTCTCATGGGGGAAAGCACAAAAGACTTGGTACAGAATCTCTAGATGAGATAGAAGGGAGACAATCCCAGAGGGATGGTTACCCCAGCATTAAGGGGGTAGGAAAGGCTTCCTGGAGAAGGTGGGGTTTTAGCTGGGAAACAATGGAAGCCAAGGGGCTGAGATGAGGAGGTAGAACATTCCAGGAATGGGGGACAGCCAGAGAGAATACCTAGAGTCAGGAGATGGAGTCTTGTTCTTGGAACATCTGGGAGGTCAGTACCAATGGGAGGAAGAGCATCTGGTGGCAAAGAGGATGTAAGAAGACAGGAAAGGTATGAAGGGCCTTGAATGCCAAACAGAGAATGTTGTGCTTGTTTCTGTAGGCCATAGGGAGTCACTGGAGTTTATCGAGTAGGGAGTGACATGGTTGAACCTGAGCTTTAAGAAAATCACTTTAGTGGCTGAATTGAGGATGCATTGGAGCAGGGAGAGGAGGACTGGAGGCAGGCAGACAGACCCACCTGAAGGCTATTGCAAAAGTCCAGCCGTGAAGTGATAAGAATCTGTACTAGGGTGGGAGTGGTATCAGAGGAAAGAAGAGGTGTGTTTGAGAGATGCTGCAAGGGGGTGAAATAGATAGGAGGTGAAATGGACCAGAGATGAACCTGACTAGAAATGCTGCAAAGGTGTAATGGACAAGCAGTGAGCTCAAAGGCCTTGGCAACAATTTGGGTATGAGGGATGAGGAGTCCAGGTGTTTCAACAATCCGGCTAGCAGCTTCTGTGGGGGTGTAAGATCCACCAATAACCAGCACCCAGAAAGCTGCCAACATGCTGCAAAAGCACATGTTCTTCTGATCTGCTTTAGTAAGGAAAACAATGTTGAGGGGTTGACAAGCTTACTTTAATTCAGCATACAAATATCATTCACTTAGTTCAGGGGAAAAAACCAGCACCCTGAACTTCAGAGCAAAATACAAAGAAAGTACAAACATCAACAGACAGACCTTGTCTGATTCAAATCCCAATACATAGTTACCAGAGTTTAACAGTCTCAGCATCCAGGTTTACAAGCTGGAGGGCTCTTAGCTACAGCTGCCTGGTGTCTCTGTATCAACACCATCGGAGTGAGATCCCTGCTTGAATGGCTCTGTCTTCTCTTCTTAAAGCGGTTCAGATGTCATCAAAGGTTGACTGAATGACCAGAACTTAAGCTCCTATGATTGGCTCTGGAGTTAGCACCTTCCCTCAGTTAGCCCCACCTTGGGTCTCACCTTAGTTACCAATCCACACCCACATAGTTTTTACACCTAATAGGGGTTTGAGCCTGGGGCTTAGCACCTAGTAAGACTCAATGAAATACACTGAATTACTCAAAGGAAACAAAAGCCAAACTCTTCAAGGGCACTGGTTGAACTAAGTGTTAAGAGCCCATTTTGCTTACCAACACACCAGGACAGTTCTAGGTAGTGAGGTTGGGGACTAGGAAGAAGGCAGTGTGCCCTCAGTAGGAATAGGGAAAGTAGGGAAGAGGCCCCAAGTGAGTGATACATGAATTTCTCTGTATGGTAAAGGAAGATCCTATTGGGCAGTTGCCCTGTGCTGAGGAGTCTCTGTTGGCCCCAGATACAGTAATCATTCAATCGGCCCATATGGTTAACCACCTACTGTGTGCCAGGCACCGTTATTGTGGTCAGCTCTGCAGATGCAGAGACAAAAGGGAAATCGTAGGTCTCTTCAAGGACCATCCATTCCATGGGGGACACAACCTGAATGAATGGTTGGTTGAAGCATTTATTAATCACTTATTACATACAAAACCCTGAGAATACAAACATAAAAGTCAGATGGTCTCTGTTCTCCAGGGGCTCCCATTCTAATGGCAGAGTTTGCACAGAGGGGAAATCTCAGTTGCAAATCCAATGGGAGGGTTCCAAGGTCCTTAAAGATGGCGATGCCTCTTCTTTCATGTCATTTCCATGATAAAATGGTATCAGCTTTTGAAGCTGAGCCACCGACAGGGTCAAGGACTTTGGTGGAGATGGCTGTCCTTTCTGGATCTGCAGGAGCCATCCCCAGGTTTCATCTGGACAGAGGTGTCTTCTTAGGAGGATGGCTGAGGTCCTTGGGCTGGAAGCCTGCCTATGCCCAAGGCTCTTGGGTTCTGTGTCCTGGGCTGTCTCCATCAGAGCCAGAGGGGAGATGGTGGTCAAGGTAGTGGTGGGGTGTGGTCTGCTCTCCCTGGCACAGGCCTCCTCCTCCTCCTCCCTGGGGGCTTTGCTTGTGTTCACTAGTGCTTTATTGATCAAGAAGGGCCACTTGGATCACCTGACAGCTTCAGAGAACTGAAAGGTCTCCCTTGAGACAATACATGTGCTTTTTAGCTCCCACTGAGAGAGTAGAGCCCAGCTGTTCATTAAATTAATAACTCCTTCCCTTACTAATTATCAAATGACACAATATCTATAAAGTAAATGTCTAGCAAACCTTAAAGCACCATATAATTGCTAACTGAGAGTAATTAATAATAAAAATCATTTGTTCACCTGATCATTGTCATCCATTCATTAATTCCTTCACTTACCCATTCATCTTCTCTCACCAGTCATTAAATCAATCACTCCTCATCTATTCATTTGTTCACTCATCCCATCTTTCCTTGATTCATCCAGTTAACTCTCATCCATTACATCAACTCTTATCACTCCCTCACTCCACAAGTGTCCAGCGCTGACTCCCTGTGAGCCTGGGCTAGGGCACCAAGCCTTGGGGCCCTGACCAGTGCTCTGGACTGGTCCAGTTGAAGGGCTGACACTGTCCTTGGGACTTCCTTGCTTCAGCTTTGGACTCAAGTTTCTTCCTACTACAGATTTTGTTCATCCTTCATTCTTGAAGAGGACCAATGATGTCACCAGGGTGATGTCTTGAATTGCCAGTAAATTAGATTTAAGAGAGCCTTCAGGGAGTGACTGCAAAGAAGCCAGAGGAGATAGGGGCTTCCTCCTAGACAGTCTTGGGGGGGGGCTTCAGGACAGCTGGCCTGGAGGCCTTGGTCCCACCAGGTTGGGGAGGCCCTTGGTCAGAAGGTCAGCAGCATGTGCAGCCCAAGGGAGCCAAACTCAGTAGAATCATCTGGTTCCTTCATGAATAATGGATCCCTCCCTTCCCTGCTCTGTATGACCTTGCCCTGATCTGGCCTAGTAACACCTTTGTTGGCAGTTATATAGAATGTGGAGGCCTCTTAGCCTTCCAGCCTGGAACCCGAGGTGTTGGGCCAGCCTGCACCCTACAAAGGCCCTAGGACAAGCCATTGACAAGCCTGGGCTGGGCTCCCCTCCTCTCTCCTTTTCTTATCTGGCCTTTCCCTCTTATTTTTCTCTGTTCCTTTCTCTCAGCCACCCCACACACCCCACTGTTATCTTGCCTCCCTGACCTCTTCTTCTCCCAGGCATCAGGCTAGAAGGTCCTTCTTCCCAAACACCTGGGATTCCGCTTTTGTCTTTGCATCTCTGTGGCTCCACATAGAAGGTGCTTAATAAATGCACGTCTGCTCTCTCCTCGCCCCCAGCTGATAGCTGATCTAAACTGAGATCTGGATGAGTGCTCCCTACACACTACCTGCCTTCAGCTGGTCCTACTTCTGGCTTTTTTCAGCTCCAGCTGGAGGCCTCATCCCTCTGCTCTCTCCACAGCCCCTCCTTTCTGCGCAGGCTTCAAGGACCAGGTCAGCCTTCTTCTTCCTCCATGCAGCCTGTCTGCCTCCTGAGCTTGCTTCTTTCCTCCCTCTGCTGAGGTCTGTGGGGCATAAAGGTGGGACCTCTCAGCAGAGCCCAGGCCTGTGGGACATTGCACACTGTTCTCATCATTTCATAGGACATATTATTAATTCTAAAAAGTGGTTTTGGCCTCTAATTTTTATAAAGAAAAGAAGAAAGAGAAGATTTTGAAATTATTCACTTAAAGTCACTTCATCTCTTTTGGCTTCAGCTCTCATCTGTACAGAGAAGATTGGGTAAAGGCATTTAATGAAATAGTCTATGAAGGGGAGAAGCAAGTGTGGCCATTTCCCTGTCAGCTCAGAGTCCATATCTTTCATTAAGGCAGGGCTTCACATTCACAGTCATTAGACAGACCCTTTAACTTCCTCTTATAGGAGACTTGGTTAATTCTTGAGGCCTTGGCCACAACAGGATTTTCCTCTAAAATGACAATTTTGCTTCCAGGCCCCATGATCCTTTGAGGGCAGATGGATAAGATGGGAACATTAAAGTTATTTCTTGAACTCTGATCACCAAGGACAGCAAACCTGTCTCAGGCTTCTATCTAACCTAGAGTTAGAAAGACCTCTTCCTCTTCTTCTTCCTCCTTCTCCTCTTTCTCCTCTTCTTCTTCCTCCTCTCTCTCTTCCTCCCCCCTCCCTCCCTCTCTGTCTCCCTCCTTCTCTTTCCCTCATGTATGTTTGCATGCAAGTGTGCATATATGTGGCATTAAAGAAGATGTGCATGTACGCATGTGTGTACGTATGTGTGTGAGTGAATAGGACATAAAAAAGCTGCCTGAGCACCAGGCCTTGAGCCAGACTCTGCTTTCACCTGTTTTGACCCTTAAAGAATTCTCTAGGAATGTTAAAGGGTAAAGTAGCTTCATCCTGAGATTGTTTTGAAACAATAAATTAACTCTTTTGTTTGAGTCCCTCGGTGCAATACAGCATCATAGTTGTCGCAACAATTCGAGGATCATTTAATACCATTTTATACAATTTTTGTAACTTTCAGTAAGGGCCGGAGCCTGAATTAATGATCAACTAGAAGAGCTGAGCCCAAGCTTCTTTGTTCTCTGAAGTTTGCTCAGAGGACACCTTTTCCTCTGTCAACAAGGCCAGACCTGGCTGACCTAAGAGCATTCTTCATTAAAGGATGAGACCCTTGACCCAAGAAAACTATCTTGCTTAGTATTTTATGGGCATATACTATGTTATGGAATGTTAATTAACTTATATAATTATTATTATATTATTATTATATATTTATTATATATATTATATATAAATATATAATTATTATAAATAATTAAATAAAAAGTTAAATTAAACACAGAAACGCTGGATGGTAGTTTCAACTGACCCTTGTCAATACTTTTATCTTATTGTATTTACAACCTATTCCATTAAGGAAAATCCCTTGTCTTGTATCGTGGTTAAACATACATGGGGATCATAAAATTGAGTAACCTAGGCATGCTGAACTGCGACTGTTCTAAAATGTATTTAAGTTTTCTCATTCTTTTGTTGAGCAGTCAGACTTTTCTCTGGTTTCATACATGCATGTATGTCTGCTAAGCTTAAAGGAATAAATGAATAAGTAATATAAAATTTTTTCTATCACCTAGTCTGTTTGCCTCCTTTAACAAAACTTTCAGGTCAACAATTAGCAGCTGCTGTGGGGGTGAAAGACCAACACAAGCCCTGCAACAAGAATGCTGCCAGCACAGGATCTTTTGATCTACTTTACTAAGGAAAGTAGCATTAAGGGTTAACAATCTTATTTCAATCCAACATACAAATATCATTCACTTAGTTCAGGGGGAAAAGCCAGCACCCTGAACTTCAGAGCAAATACAAACAAATTACAAACATCAACAGACAGACCTTGTCTGATTCAAATCTCAATGCATAGTTACCAGGGTTTAACAAAGTCCAAAATATCTGGGGTTTACAAGCTGGGGGGCTCTCAACAGCTGCCCAGAGCCTCTTCCAGTCACAGGCCACTCTTCAATTGAATGAGAGCCCCAAACAAATAGCTCTGTTCTCTCTTTTTATACACTCTTTAGCCGTTATCAAACATCATCTGAGCGACCAGAACTTAGGCTCCTACTGTTCTCTCTGATCCTAGCAACTCCCCTTAGGTCCCTGAGGGCTTCACACCCACATAGGTTTAGCACTTAGTAATTAGGGGTTTGGGCCTGGGGCTTTGCACCTAGTAAGGCTCAATCAAAGAGACTTAATTTATCATTTTAAACAGTAAAAAAAAAAAAAAGTCCCAACTTACATGATACTACAATCGTCCAGCGTAGTCTTTGAGCTCTGAGCTCCTGACCTTGTTACACTGACAGCTTCACAAGAAAAGACCCCCTGCATTGTACATGGGAGGGAATTTAGCCCGATGGATGGACAGTATTGGCTTTGGTCACTGTTGGGCAGCACAAGCATTTCCTCCCTTTTCTGGTGTTAAAGAGGAAGACCAGGGGAGCCTCTCATGCCTCAGGTGAGACTTACTATTGCCTCGAGGCCATGTTGGGTTCTTCTGGTGAAGGAGCAGGGAGGGTGAGTGAGGGCTGGTTTTTTTTTTGTCACTAGGGACTAAGATGGCTGAGATCCAGGGACCAGTGCCAGCAATGCTTCTGGTGATGGTGGTGGTGACGATGATGATGGTGAACCATGTCCTAGATTTCTAAAGCGTGTCCATTCATTCAGGATTTGCAGTCTAGCAGTATCACAGGAAGAATGTTGGTATTAAAACAGGTTTGTTTGCTCTTAGGTCTTATGTTTGCTCTTTTGTCAGCAGGGAGCAGTATGGCACCACTGAACGCGCTGCCCACTCTTCCAAGGGCAGTCAGTCCTGCCCTCCTCCTCTGGGCCAATTCTTGGCCAAGTTCATTGTCCATCTGCTGTCTGTTCGAAACGTAAGAATCTGCGGACAAAACCAGTGGGCTTCCGAACCAACGGCACAGTGTAGTTGGAATGAAGAACATTCACCCCTTTATTGTTCTCTGTGTGGATTGTTAGGTGGGGTCTCTCACCTCCCTGGGGGAGTCTAGAGTTTGAGGCAGTCCTCATGATTCCTCAATCCATAGCCGGGAGCAGTGCATTGCCACTGAAGAAAGCACCCTTCTCTGATAAGCCTGGAGACCAGAGAACTGGGGGAAAGATTCGTCACTGATGCTGCCAGGAGAATTAGCTGGCAATGTGGTGAAACATGAAGCAGGGAAGGGGGGATGCTCCTCTGGAAGGTGAGGCTGTGACAGATCTCCACCAAAGCAGAGCAGCGAGTGCTGGAGAGTGAACCGTCACGCGTCGGAATTAGGGGCATGGAGTGTTTATTTCCACTACAGAAAGCGGATAAAATGTAATTATTAATTAGCAGAACTGTGGGGTCAGGTGGATGGCTCAGGTCCCATTAACAGTAACAGCTTCTAGAAAATAGGAAACAATGTACTAAAGGTTTGAAGTCTCGAACTGGGCTTGCCAAAAGGCTGGCTAAAAAGGTGACCCTTAGCGCACAGACCACTCTGGGGTCATAGATTCGGGGACAGCATCCCTCCCTCCAGCATGTTATCACCTTCTGCCAGGCTCAGTTCTGCACCATCACCAGGTCATCATCATCATCATCATCATCAGAATGGCCATCGATCGGCCGGAGGCTTTGTCGAGTTCTTCATCCTCTGAGCCAGAGGCTGACTGGTGGTGATCTCTGGTTCATAGGAAACTGAGGTCCAGGGCGCTTGAATGCCTTCCTTGAGGTCATGCGGGAAGGGGGCATCAAAGGTAGGATTTGAACCCAGGTCCTCTGACTTTAAAGGCGGTGCTCTTTCCACGGCACCACTGAGGGAGCACCTTCACAGATGCCAGCCTGAGAGAGAGCATGGGATAGTGAAGAGCGCTGAACCGACAACCTCAGTGTCCTCATCTGTCCAACAGGGGAGTGGGGACAACGGTGTCTAATCATGGGTTTGTTGGGAGGATCAGATGAATTCATTCATGCAGAGTACTTCAAGACCATACGGATGTTAGCTCCCATGATTGTTCGACGAAGGCTGGGTGTCTGCATAAAGAGCATGCTGACTCTCCATTGGTGGATAACCAGCCCCGCTCCCCACCCCACCTGATGTCTCTGGCAGCACATAGGAAGTGTCTGAGACAAGATTCAAACTCAGGTCTTCTTGGCTCTGACCGACTGCCCAGGAAGCAAAGAAAGACAGAGCAGAAGCAAGGACACTGCCCCCATGCAGTTCTGTCTATGTAGCTGGGCAGATGGGCAGATGAACAAACTGAAAACAGAAGGAATGAGTTACGAGGCATGTGATGGGAAACGGCGGGGTGCAGTGCACAGTGTTGACCCATACCCTGGCAGACCCGAGTTCAAATTCAACCTTAAGACAGTCACTATATGACTCTGGGTAAGTCACTTAACCTCTGTTTGCCTCAGTTTCCTCATCTGCAAAATGGCGAGTGACAGCACCTCCACCAACCCACAGCCAGGTTGCTGTAAGAATCTCCCCAATCTTAAAGCCCAACATCCAGGTGAGCTGCAGCAATCCCTAGGCTGTTGGGGCACTCTTTAAATGCTCATAGCTTTGTAGGTGACAGCTGAGTGGCTGTTGAAGGTGAAGTGTATCATCAACTCTCGGAGCATTCTTGGCTAGAAATGTCCATACATGTGGCTCAGGAAGAATCCACAGCCTGTTGGGCACATTTGCTCTGCCCGGGGTGCTCCGGTGAACCTGCAGGCTTGGGGGCCGTGTTTCTTCACCATCTGGACCCCTTTCACCTTGTCCAGCACTTACAGTACACACACTGGCTGCACCCCAAGAAAACCCCAACCCAGAGATCGAACTCCACAGGCCATCCCTCATACAGTGCTGGCCTCACCTTGGCTAGACCACTGAGTCAGGCAGTGATGGAGGAGGACATCCCTCCTGACCCATCCCACCCCACACTGCTGCTGGGGGGAGGGAGTCCTTTAAGAAGCTGCTCCTTGAGAGAAGAGCCAGACGGGGTTCAGAGGTCATGGTCTGCAATGCTCCAGAAGTCAGAAGGATGGTCTAAGAGGGATGATTCTTAGCAGATGCCCCAGGGCAGCAACCTCGACCCTTAGTGTTTCCTTAGTTCTGGCTGTGTCTCTCTGTTATTCACCTAAATGAGATATTTGTAAAGTGCTTAACCCAGTGCCGGGCACTTAATACAGTTATTTCTTCCACACCTGGGGTTAGGGGAGCTTCTGCCCCCTCCCATCTGGAAAATCCCTGTCAAAAGGTTTGGCCCTCCCTTTGTACCAGAGGAGTCTGATTTTTTTCTTTGTCTTTAATGGGATGTTTACAATACTTTATTGTAAAATTTGGGTTAAGTATTTCATCATAGGCTTTGTGTCTGCTGCAGCTTCCACAAAACTCCCTCAAGAGTCTCATTTAATTTCTTATGCTGGCCTCGTGATATAGCAAAACAGTGATGGGGCAAGTTGTGATGTGGGAGGGAGAACTGTCAATGCTTCTCCCTGCCCTTCCCCCTCCTACTAAATCAGAGCCTCTTCGGGTGTCTCAGGACTGGGCCAATGCCTTTCACCTAGTCGGGGCTTCATCACTGATTCTGACTGAACCCAAGCTTCCTCAGGCCAAGTGGGCTTGAGGCTGGCAGAGGCTGAGCCCAGCAGACATTCTAAAGTGTGGATATGTGGGCATACTTGTGCAGAAATTCTGTGTGTATGTGTCTATGTGTATGTGCGTTTGTGTGTGTCTATGTCTGTGTGTGCGTCTGTGTGTATGTATATGTGTCTATGTGTGTCTGTGTCTGTGTGTGTGTCTGTGTGTGTGTCTATATCTGTGTGTCTGTGTATGTATGTCTGTGTCTGTGTCTGTGTGTGTGTCTGTGTTTGTGTCTGTGTGTGTGTCTATGTCTGTGTGTCTGTGTCTATGTGTGTCTGTGTCTGTCTATATCTGTGTGTCTGTGTATGTATGTGTGTATGTGTGTGTCTGTGTCTGTGTGTCTATGTGTGTTTGTGTGTCTGTGTGTCTGTGTGTCTGTCTGTGTGTGTGTCTGTAAGGGGGGTGGGGACGGGCAATGAGAAATGGAAGCAGGGAAAGACCACGATGCCTCTGGCTGGACTCCTGAGGCCAGACTGAAGACAGCTGGAAGGTCATGCCTTTCCCATGGTCAGTTCAGTGACCATGACTGCAGCTGCTTTAGGCCATTCAGTCATTGTGGACCGATATTTCAATGACAGAAACAAGCATTTATGGGAATAGCTTCGTGTCCTGGGACAGTGGACAAGGAGGCTGAGCTCCCTCTGTTCACCATTGTTGTCTTAGACCATAGGTAAGGTCCGCGTCCTCAAGGGACAGGCGGAGGCATCACCATAGCTCAGTGCTCTCAGTCACTTCATGACCACCAGCTTTGGGATTGTGTTGTCTTCCTCCACCCTGCTCTACCCCTCAGCCTTCCAGAGCCGGAGCAGTAGGTCTGAGCTGGCTCTATCTGCTCCAAGGCTCCCAAGGGTGCCTGCTTTGTAGGGCACACCTGGTTATCTTCTGCCTGTCAAGGGGATCTCCCTGTGGGGTACTTCCCCTACTCAGGTCACTCCAAAGTATTGGGGCTGGTTTAGTATGAGAAACAGATTCTGCCCCTTGGTGATGTAGAGGCCAGAGGCCTGCGGGCAAGAGAGGAAGGGCTCCCCACCTAATCCTCACCCCACATATACATATGCTCTTTGGACCTGGAGGTGTAGGACCAAACCATCTTCAGGGCCAAGTCCTAGGAAGGGAGGCTCAGAACCCTGAGGTCTCCCTCTCTGAGTGGGCAGAGAGGACAATGCTTCTGGAGCTGGAGCAGGGCCAGTTGGGAGAGGCCTGTCATCCCTGCCTTGTCTCTATGTGTGAAACTGAGAAAGCCAGAAGCCTGGGTACTTAGCAAAGAAGGATGCCCAGTGCCCCAAGGGAGAAATGGCCAGCAGGTGTCACTGTGTCCCTGGACATGGGCTCTGGATGCCCCACTGGCTGCAGGCTGAAGGCCCAGGAATAGACATGCATCCGCCAGATAGAGCGAAACATATTGGGTGCAAACTAGCGCCAGAGTGCAGAGCTCCTCACCTGGAAGGTACACTTGACCACACCATGAAAAGCAGGCCTGCTTCTGAAAAGGAAGACCCCCGATTTAAGACAGCAAATAGGAAGAAGGACTTGTCCTGAGGCCTCCACCCAGGCTTCTCAAAGGATGGAGCTGTCCGCAGTCAGTGGGGGTCAGGTAAGGACAGTCATGGCAACCCAGTGTCTGTCACCCATCTAGGGCAGGAGGAGCAGCCAAGGATGAGAGGAGGCTTGGCCACCTGGGGCCTCATCTCCAGCAAATCAAGTCTCCAAACATCTGGAGATGCTAATCCTTTACCTTATTGACCTGGGGCCCTCAGAAGATTGAACGAGACCCCTGTGTGCATCAGGGGCACTTGCCATGGCCAAGTGGGGAACAAGAGTCACTCTACCGGAGCAGAAACCCAGCTTGTCACTGGTTCCCTGCCTCAAACCTCTTCCCAGGGCCAAATCATATTCTCACAGATGCCAGAGTGAACTTATAAAGGCACAGGTGTAGAAAAGCCACTCCCCTGCTCAGTAAACTCCCATTCCTCCTTACTGTGTCTAGACGAGGCACTTTGCTTCTCTTGGACTCCACTTTCTCATCTGTAAAGTGAGGGTAATAATGGCACCTGACTTGCCAGGTTGTTGGGAGGGTCAGATGATGCGCTTAAGGCATAAGGCTTTGTCTTTGTATCCCCAGGCCTTAGCACCAAGCCTGGTGCAGCTGGCACTTGATAAATGCCTGTTGGTTGATTAGAAGGAAGAAGAAAGCAGCCCTCATGTGAGGGATTGGAAGCCTCCAGTCTCGTAAGGGCTCTGTCTGGGTATAATGGGCAGGCTGGAGAACACAGAGCCCTGGTGGACACCCTAGAAAGTGGTGCATCCTGGCTGTGTCCCTTGCTTCTTGGCTGTGCTGAGAGACCTGACATAGGAGCATTTCAGGACAGCCAAAGCCCCCAGGATTATCCCAGATTCAAACTTTGGCTTGGTACAGTCCAGTGGCCTCAACTGCAAACCTATCACTCACTTGGCTCTTTCTAATGAGATCAATGGCTTCCTGGACTCTCCTCTGCAGCCACACCAGGCACATGGTAGATGGACCCCTGCAGGCTTCCCCAGCATTCCCCAGTGTTGGCAGATTTGAGTCACTTTTCAACGATTTCCTGGGAACAGCTGGGACCGGGCAGTTTTCCCAGTACAAGTTCATGTGTGATTCAGCCCCATAGTGGGCTACAGAGACAAGGCTTGGATTCATGGATCACAGAAAAGGGCCCTGGCAGCATCCATGAAGACTGGAATTCAGTCTCCCATTGTCTAAATGAGGAAAGAGGGCCAGACCAAGCCTGGGCATCCACAGAGCCAGGGCTGGAACCCAGGACTCCTGACCTCCGTCCCCCAAGCCCCTTTCTCTCTAGGAGGAATCACTTTGCCAAACCAAAAAGCCAAATTGCTAAAGTCTTACATTTGTTTAAAATATCCAAGAGAATGTTTTCATTGAAAACCACTTAGGAAAAGGGCCATTTTTCTTGGAAAATTCTCAGTTTTGTTTGGAAGAACTTCTCAGGCTGTTTCCCTGCTGAGAAGCAGAGAAAAGTCTGGGGTTGGGCGTAAGACACTTTTTGGGCCCAGAGGGTTATAGGAAGGAACATCACAACCAAACCCTTTCCTCCCCCCATGGTTACATACCCAGGCACCTGGGGAGCTGTGCAAAGTTACCAAGCTTGCTGGAGTGGACTCCCATGGGAGAGCAAGGCTGGATGTCATCTTGGATTCTGATGGATGACAAAACAAAGGATGTACGGTCTGATTCTAATTCAATCTCATTATAACAGAACCATTCCAAGTGATGATGGCTGGTGCAAAGGTGAGAGATGTGTTGGTGTGAAGGAAAGTGACTGCTGAGTCTGGGTGATGCCAGCTAGATTAGCCTTGCCACGAGAATCAGGAGGGGGTGAGATTGAGCCCCCGGGCCATAATTGTGTGTCTCTTCTGACTCTTTGGGGTTGTTGCACTCCTTTGGACTCTTCATCTTAACCCCAGAAAGATCATCTGCATATGAGATGATTTTTGCCTTGCTGTTCGTACCTCCTCAGTACCGTCTGCCTCCCGGGACACTTCTGAATGGAGGGCGGATTAGAGCATACCTTCCCAGCCTTCATTTAAGAAGGGTACTCATAATTCTTCTTCTTCTCCTTCTCCTCCTCCTCTTCCTCCTCCTTCTCCTCTTCCTCCTTCTCCTCTTTTTCCTCCTCCTCCTCCTCCTCCTCTTCCTCCTCCTCTTCTTCTTTAGTAATATTGTCATTTTTAATATTATTAGTACACAGCCCATCCATGTGCCTTAAGTATTCCTCTAGTTATTTAAGTTGTTCTTTTTTAAGTATCATTTTGTAATGGACTCTATATACATCTTTTGGATGTTTTGGTACACTGAGCCCCAGTACTTTATTCATCTTGTAGTTGTTTAGAAGGAATTTTCCTTTCTATCATTGAATTTTGGCTTTTATTACTATTATATGGAAACGGATTTTTAAGAATTTGTTTTGCAGCCTACAACTTATTGTCTCAGGATCTTTGCTGACTCCATAGGATTTTCCAAGTGTGCCATAATACTATCAACAGGTAGTTTTATTTCCTCTCTACCTAGCTTTATGCCTCCAATTTCTTTCTCTTGTCTTATTGCTATTGCCAGAATTTCCAGAACTATATTAAATAACCGTGCAGGGAGTGGGCATCCTTGCTTTACTCATGTATTTATCGGAAAAGCTTCTGGCACATCTCTATTACACAGAATGGATACTTTGATTTTAATTTTTTTTAAGTGAATTTTTTAAAAAAGGTCTTTCTATGCCTCTGATTGGTAGGTTTCTTAACCTAAATCATTGTACTTTGTGAAAGGCTTTTTCTGCATCTATTGCATCTCTCTCTCTATCTCTGTCTGTCTCTGTCTCTGTGTCTGTCTGTCTGTCTGTCTCTGTGGGGGGGGGGTATGGGCAGTTGTGTTCATCCTTTTTGGCTCTGAGGGCCTCTGTCTTCTTGGTCTTCTTACTTGCTGTTAGTTGTATTATCCATGACCATCTCCCCTCTGGCCTCTGCTGTTGTTCCCACTGAGCTCACTGCTGTGGATGTGAATGGGAAGAGTGGAGGTGGAGATTCCTTGCCCCTCCCTTCCCGTCACACACTGCTGTCCACCAGGTGGAACTCCTTCCCATCCAAACCACGAACCTGGGAGCTGTGCATATGGCTCTGGGCACCATTGCTGTGTTTCTCATGGCTGGATATAATTGTGCTCAGGGTTGAACAAGGTCACTAGGAGGAATGTCAGGCCTGAGCACGCTCCAAAGAGGAAAGGGGGGCCAGGATGATGTTCCACTCAATAGAAGGGTTAGCCATATTATGTTTGGTGGCCTTCTTCAAGCTCTCTGCCACCACCATCTCCTTCAACTCTATGTGGAAGGGAAGCCATACAGAGCTAGACCCATACCCCGGATGCCGGCGATCATCACTCGAACTAACCTCAGGGTCAGGGTCTGCATTCTGGGGCCCTGCTGACGGGGAAGGCGACTGTGTGGCTCACAGTGTCTTGTTTCTCAATATGGTTAGTTATGGGGATTGTTTTCCTAGCGTGGAGCCATCCCTGCATCCCTGGTTTAAATCCCGCTCGCTCACAATACATGATTTCTTGGATAAGTCGCCATAGTCTGTTTGACGAGGTTTTGTTTAAAACTTTTGAATCAATGTTCTTGGATGATAGTGATCCATTTTTCCTGTTTTATTCATCCCCGTTTTAGGCGTTGGCTTCACATTTCTCTCACAAAAGGATTCTGGGAGGGCTCTTTCTCTCGTTTTGAGAACCCTTCGTGAAGGATGGATGGCTGCGAACTACTCTTTGAAAGTCTGACAGAATTCTCCTGTGTGTCCGTCAGGACCAAGGAGTTTTTTCTTCTATAGTTTCTTTACAGGTGGAGATCAGGTTATTGAAGAAAGACCTTGATGTGCCTTCTGACAGTTCTGGTATTTTCCATTTGTGAAAGCCTTCCTTAGTTTTTTTGGTGTCCTCAGTTCTCTTGCACAGAACTGCCCAGAGGAACTTCTTCTGGAGCTGTCGTGATTTCCTCTTGACTATTTGTGTTTTTGTTCGTTTGATTTTCTGTTCTCTTCTTAAAATCCAGATTGTCTAAGGATTAATCGGTTTTATTAGTCTTTTCAAAGCACCAGCTTTTAGTTTTATTTATCATTGCTGTGGTTTTGGTTTCTAATTTAGGTATTTCTCCTCTCATTTTTAATATCTTTTCCTAGTTTGGGAGTTTTGCTCATGATTCCTTTTTCCTTCCTGCTTTGGTCTGGTTTTCTAATTCTTCCCCTCTTCTTCTGCTGTGATTTAAGCTGTCTAGGAGACTCCTCCTTCCTCTTCTCCCTTTTCACTTATTTTATCCATTATTTTTGAAACATCATTTTCTGTCACTTAAAATGTCATTTTCTTTTTGTAAAAAATATATATTTCCCTCATTTTCTTCATGATTTCCCTTTTTCTCATGGCCATAATACTTAGCTAGTCCTTCCTTGTCCTCTGGATCACTCATGGAATTCAGGCTTTGGAGGTGCCCTTTGGGGGACCCCCTTCCAAAGAGTTCCTGGCCCCTTTTTCCTATGGTTATGCCTTCTTGGAAATGGCAGTTCCTGCGGCTGGTAGAAAGGATGTTGCTCCATGACGAGGATCGTCTTGTGCAGGTCGTTACTGGCCAGTGTGCCTGCCGGTTGGTCATTCACCCTTTTGCTTTGAAATCCCTTCCCCGAGTCCAGGCCACCCCACCCTTCTGGGGGTCGGTTGACCCCAAGAGCTTTGATTTCTCCGCAGCTGAAGCAGGAGGAGCATTCTCCCTACAGATAACACTCACTGTAAGGTCGAGTTGCTCTGCACCCATGGGAGGGAGTGTTCCTCAGTGAAACCCCTTCCCCCCTTCCCAGCCCTGGAACAACACTTTCCCCTTCCCCTCCCCCACTTTTCATCCTTCCCTTTACTCCCTCCCCCATTCTCCAGCACTCTCTTCTTCCTGAGAGACTAGAGGAGCCATCCCCCCATTGTTATTAGGGTTCCTTCCGTGTTCTCCTCTACCTTCTTCCTCCTCCCTTTTATGCTCCCTCCCTTTTGTGACTTGCACACCTCTTGCCACCCTCACGTGCTGCCCCATGCACACACCCCCATGCACACTCATATACACACGCACACATGTGTACATACACAACACACACCCATGTTCTGTCCCTCTTCACTCTGACCCTTAGCTCTGGCCCAGCTCTGTTGGGGCGCCGGGCACACTTGACGCTGCCCTCACAGCCTGAGTCCTATCCCTGTTTCAGGATACCCTTAGGTCACAGGAGTGGCATCTACTCAATGCCAAAGGGCCAACTGCCCAGCAGATTGTGACTGGCTAGCGAAGAAAGAGAGCTTGCAAAATTAATGTCTCCCTCCCCACCTCCTGCAGTTAGTGTTTTCAAACCCCTGTCACCTGGATAAGCATCTCTGTACTCCATATCACTGCCAGTGCAAAGCCAGCCACGAAGACAGCTCAGCCGACAGGCCCGTGAAGGATTTTTCTTGATAAGATTCCTTTTAAAAGGCTCTTCCTCTTCCTTTCACTGTCCTTCATCCTGACCCCGAAGCCCCCTTTTGTCTGTGTCCTCTGAGGGCCAAGGCCAGTCTGAGCAGGAATCATGATTGTTGGGCTGGCCACAGAAAGGCCTGGCCACCACCAGGACCAGCCTGACCTTAGCACATCTTCTGGGCCTTTGCTTTGGTTCGAGCCATGTGGTGTGGCTGCTCAGCTGGTCATTAAGGCAGCCCTGGATGTCCAGCCCCGGCATCTCACAGACCTTTATTGTTTAATTGGCCCTTTCCAGCCCCAGGGTCTGGCTTTGGCAAGATGCTTGAGTCCTGCAAATGACCACACAGAAACTGCGGCCAGTGCGTCTCCCCGCAGATGCATCTCTGGCCAGATGTCATGCTCTATTTATGTCTGCTGGACTTTTCAGTGGGAAGCTTGGTTACTTTGGTAGAAACATTATACAATAACAGTATTTAATGCAGCAGTGGAGAATGGCCTTTCTTAACTTTCCCTGAAGCAATGAACTGCCTGGTAGCCTGATTTCAACCCAGTTCACTTTGCAGATGGTGACAGAGGCTCCCATCAAACTACGGATGTTTAAAATAAAGGACCTCTAGGAACGGCCCCACCAGGGCCTGGTAAGAGGTGTGTCCTCCCCTTCTGGGCAAAGTGTCCAAGGCCTGGATTTCCAGACTCACTCAGTGCTCTGCCTCCTGGTGGGGGGGGGGGGCTGGCACTTCTTAACCCTTCTGGAGCCTAAGGTATTCTTGGTGTTTAACTCACCCCAAGGCCGCTCAGGCCGAATGGACACAGCCTGTACCATACATGGGGGCTGTCATTTCTCTCAGCCTGGGACAGCAGGTAAAGGTGGAAGTTATCTCAAAGTTTCCATTGTTCCTGGGAAGTCAGGACAGAGATTTGAGCTAAAAGATGAACCTGGCTGTATTCTCCCCTCCCGAGCCAGCGCATCATCAGGGACTGGGGGCAGGTCCCTCTATCTGTATCATCAACTGCCTTCACCACCTACCCCTCTCCCTGAGCTCCAAGTCCCGACCACCGAACACCAGACTGGGAGACCCTTTGCTCCCCAGGGCCATCTTTGTAGGGCTACTGCATGCCCTCCCTGGGTCCCTTATACCATTCATAACCTCAGCCTGGTAGACATGGGCAAATACCCTGTGTCTTTTCCTGTGATGCTGGGAAGGTCTGATTCCTCCCCTGTAGTCTCCTGGATTAACTCAAAGCCCCTCACCTCCAGCTCCCTCTGCCCCACATCCACAGTGTTTTCATCCCCTTTCCTTCTGGGGACTGACTGTGAGAAGTAGCCCCTCGGATCTATGCAAGGTCAGGGTTTGTGGTCACCAGAGGCAGACCTGGAGAGACATGCTTTCCAGGCAGTGACTCCAAGATTGGAGTGAGGAGGCCCTGGTCTCAAATCCTCACTCTATCCCTGACTGGACGCAAGCCCAGAAATGGCTGCTTCCCATCTCTCCATCTCAGCTTCTTTATCTACAAAGTGGGTCTGATACCTGCCCTGCCTGACAGAGGTTTCTTGTAGGTGCCCCCAGAGATGGCTCCGAGCTCCAGGAGTCTCCCCTGGCTATCTTCAGTGATACAGTGACCTCCCTGGGCCTCAACTTTTTCATCTGTAAAATGGAGACAAGCATCAAAACCCCACCAGTTCCCAGGACTCTCTTGGCTCAAGGCCTTGCAGAGTCTGGCTTCTTTGTCTGAGTTCAGGCCTGGAGGGATTTAGCTGCACTGTCTTCTCCATCTGTCCCTTCCCAGGGCCCAGGAACAGATTGCTACTGGAGGCTCCGATAGCTCCAGGGAACCTCAAGTGACCAAGAGAAATGTGCAAACCGATAGTGGCCCGAGGCTTTGCCCTGTCTTTCCACAGACTGTCAGATGGGGACCCTCAGGCACTGGAGTGTTTGATGGAAGTCTGGAAGTCAGCAGAGACAGTGGGTCAGCCAACCGAACAGTTCATACTTCCCTGACTCACCCCTGTAATTATTCCATTAAAGGCAGTGAGAACACCCAAAGCAGCAGTTCTTTCCATGCCCACCTGAGGAGGATAGTGTGGATCAGTGGCTAGAGCCCGGGACTTGTAGTTAAGAAAGCTCAGGCTCTCTGAGGCTCAGCTGCCTTATCTGTAAAATGGGAATGATAGTAATTAATAGCAGTAATAAGTCCTACTCACAGTGGTATTGGGAGGATCAAAGAAGAGCAGGCATGTTTGGCAAAATCCCCAAGCTCTATGAATAGGAGGTTGTCTCATTATCATAACCCTCCCATGGCAACCCCTGACCCCTGCCAATAAGTGGGTGAGGATCGATGGGTCTGGCAGCCCGGCCCAAGGCAGCACTGGCTACCTCCCACAGCGGTGTGCTTTGCCCAGGGCTCTGAACTGGGCAACCTTCCTGCTCCTCTTGGAAATGGGCCCATGAACAGGTAAAAAAGTGTCACCCCCCCCCATCTCCTCTGGCCACTCTTCCTGCTTGGGTGTTGTCTTCTCCATCAGAACTCTAAATGCTGGCCCCTGTGAGCGGAAGGAGAACAACTTACACTGTTTTTAAAAATTGCAAGCATGAGCAAGGTTGAGCTATGATCAATGTGCCAACCAGCCATGATTGCAGAGGATTGGATGAGAAAGGCTACCACCTTCTGCCTGAGAGGGGATGGCTCCAACATGCAGCATGAAGAGCTCAGTTTGGGTAGAGCCCGTGTGGAGCTTTGATTTGCTAGACTCTGCATATTTGTTAAAAGGGTCTGGTTCTTTCCTTTTGGGGGTGGGGGTGGGGGAGAAAAAAGGAATAGGGTTAATTGAAAAAATAAAATTTAGTTTTTAAAAAAGCATCAATAAAACAAAAATGGCAACAAAACTCCGATCTGATTTGTTATAGCTAAAATCTAACATTTACTTGAGATAAATGTTGTTTTCAGGTCTTCAGTCAAGTGATGTCTTGTGGCCCTTTTCTCTGCATACACACACAAATAGGATGTTAGGGAGTATTTCCAGCAATTCACCTGAAGCTCACTAGCCTATGGTCTGGAGACCCCAACTTCTGCCCTTCATCCTTAATGGGAGGGGCTGTGCTAAAGCTGAGGAAGAAGACTGAGCACTGGCAAAGCACTAATGCGGAAGGGAGGCTTCTCCCTCTCTGTCTCATTTTTCTCCTGAATCTGTCCCAATATCTCCCCAACACACACACACACACACACACACACACACACGCACACACTTTCCTCTCTTGGCTGCACTGACCCAGCTGTTGCCAGAGTTTGTTGATGTGGAAAAGTAACAGGCAAACAGCCTGTGTTGATTTTCCAAGGTTCGGGCTATCGTTTCTGTGTCTCTGTATTCTCTTGTGTGCACAGCTTTGTGTGGTCAACATTATTGGTCCAGATCAACTGTTGCTCTCACCTTACCTTCTGTGCTCTGTTGGAGACTCCAGTGAAGATGGATAATTAATGAAGTCTCTTTGATGTGCACAGTAGAAAAGGAATGTGGCTTCCTTGAGGGCCAGCACTGACTTTGCTTTTATGTTTATATCCCTGGCACTTAGCACTAAGTGGACAGAAAGATCTTGATAAATGCTTTTTCCTTCCTTCCTTCCTTCCTTCCTTCCTTCCTTCCTTCCTTCCTTCCTTCCTTCCTTCCTTCCTTCCTTCCTTCCTTCCTTCCTTCCTTCCTTCCTTCCTTCCCTCCTTCCTTCCTTCCTTTCCTAGCACAACATATGGGGGATGGTGTTTTGGCCCCAGAGGCCATAGGGGTGGTGAGTAGGGATGCCCTCCATAGGGCACCTGACCTTCACATCCTTTTCAAAAGCAACAGTGATTCTGATTTCATTATTCTATCCAGGGCAGAGGTGGCTGGCTGCGTGGGATGTGGAGTCTGGCCTGGAGCTGGCTAGTCCTAGGTTTTTGGTGAGTTCTCACACACATTAATCAGGTCAGCTCAGCCCCACAGCCTGCAAGCCTGACAAAGCCCAGTGGGCTGACTGCCCCAGAAATGGGGTCGTGGGCTCAGTCCATCCAAGAGGTACAGATACCACCAGCTCTGGGGAGTCCTATCAGGCCTGACTTCTTGGAGGAGGAGGCGGCATTTAAAATGTGCTTTAAAGGTTGGGGAACAATTCAGTGAGAGCCAGGTGGGGGAGGTAGGGATTCTAAGACCAGGAAACAGTGTGAATAAAGGGGTAGGGGCAGTGAAGATATTCCTCCTGGTGTTCCATCCACAGCATCTGCCCTTCCCCATAGTAGATCCATCCCTAAGATGGGCAGTCGGCATATGTACCATAGATAACCCGCCACATACAAGGATTACAAGGGGCAGTGGGGTAAAGATGTCACCAAAGAAATTTGTGCTTGAAAAAAAAAAAGACCACACTCTGGTTGTAAAGATAAAGTCAGGGGTGGCTGAAGGATAGCCCATCCACTCTTGTGGAATCTTTGGGGTGCTGAGAGAGAGTGAGGCAAGCCCCTCACACATGGGGTGGGTCTCTGGGAAGAACTCATCAGGGCTGTAGCCACAGGTGCAGGGCATAGACTTACACACTGTCTTCTGGAACCACAAATCCATTGAGTATTTGTATAAAGGAAGCACGAAGGAGCCATCAATGTATGTGGCTTACTCATGACTTAGGGAAAGAGCCTGAGGCCCCCAGTCAGTAACTTCCATTTTTGCCAGTGATGTAGATAAAACCCCTTGGCTTTGTGGTTGCTGGTTATGAACCTCTGATGAATAACTGGCCTTGTGGGGGCACCCTTGACTCATGAAGTTGATATCTCTTCCATTGGAGGGTGACTGGAACCTTTGCTAAAGAAGGGATTCCTCCCTCTAGGGATGAGTGATCACAGCAATAACTCCCAGTGAGGGAGATTTATTTGAGGCCAAATAAAACATTAAAAGTTAATTCTGTAGGATTAAGGAATAAATCACAAGTAAACAATAGCATGGATATTGACTTGTTCTGCCACCAGACATTAAATCTTCACATTTCTAGTCATAGCACTAGCATGGGCGATACTCATCAATCTGCAGTGGAGATACAGTGACAGATGCCAGACAGAAAACCACAGAATACACCTGCTCATCTTTGGAGGTGACATTGCTGGCACCATGCCAGCCCTTCTTGGGCCCTCTGCCCCCAGATACAATCAGCTTTAGGTATGCAAGAGTGAATGAGATGGGCAGAATGTGGGGACACCCACCCCACCCTGGCCCTCTAGGGTCCCAAATCCTATGCACATCAGGCAGCTTTCTGAGCTTTGACCTGGCTCTTTGCAGCCTCGATGGGCTCAACACAACTGGACCTCAGAGGGCAGGGCCATGCCAGGCCTCCTCACAAGACAATGAGCCAGGTACTGTGTTGACTGAAGGTAGTATCACTCCCATTCTACAGACAAAGCAACTGCAGCCCTGGGAATGCTGGCTCATCCAAGGTCACACAAATAGTAAGGATCAGAGTGGGGGAGGGGCTGGCAGGAAGAGCCCTCAGCTTTTCACAGGCCCTCTTGCCTTTGTTTGGAGGCCTCCAGCTGCAGGGAGCTCCTGAGGCAGCACATCCACACGAACTTGTGAGGGAACACTGAGCTCACCCAGCATCAAGACCTTTGGTTTTTGCCTCTGCAGACACTGGGACCTGACTTACCCCTAGTGCTTCCTGGAGGGATTCCCGAGAGCCCAGAGCTAATACTGTTTGGAACTGAAATCAGGTTTACTGAAAACACCTGTGAAGAGCAGAGCCACGCAGGGAACCCTGGCCAGGTAGTAGAATCATGGTGGTAGGAGTCCTTCCTTCTTCCTACGCCCTTGGTGGGGTCAAAGGAGCCTCCAGCAGCAAAGGGGAAATCTCAGCAGCTTCCGTGGAGGGTAGGGGCCTGTGGCATCACCACCCTCAGGCGGTCCCAGCTCTCTGCAGCCAAGGCCCAGCTGAGCTAAGGGGCTTCTTGTCACCAGCCTAGAGGCTGATGCCTCTGCCTGTGGATGCTGGCCTGCCTCACTGCAGGGTGCCATTCAGGACACCTGTCCTTCCATCTAGGACACACACTGTATCTTTCTTTCTCTGTCTCTCTTCCTTTGTCTGTCTGTCTCCCTCTCTCCATGTCTGTTTCTCTCTGTCTGTCTCTTTCCCCGTTTCTCCCTCTGTGTCTCTCTCTGTCTTTTTATTTCTGTCTCTGTCTCTTTCTCAATCTGTCTCTCTGTCTCTCTCTCTGTCCCTCCATCTCTCTGTCTCTGTCTCTGTCCCTCTATCTCTCTGTCTATCTGTTTGTCTGTCTTTGTCTCTCTGTCTGTCTCACTCTGTCTCTCTCTGTCTGTCTCTGTCTGTCTCTGTCTCTCTGTCTCTGTCTCTCTCTGTCTCTCTGTCTCTCTCTCTCTCTATCTCTCTCTGTCTCTGTCTGTCTGTCTGTCTGTCTGTCTCTCTCTCTCTCTCTCTCTCTCTCTCTCTCTCTCTCTCACCCCTACACTCATGTACCTTCTCCCTAGGGCCTCTCTCCCATCCTGTGCATGGAGGGACAGGGATGCCTAGGTCTTCTCCAAAGTCCTCATGTGCTCATGCCTCATGGGCTTCCAGACATTTACACCAAGTTCTAATGTGCCCCTCATTCGAAGCCCTCCTGACAGTCTCTACCCCAAGGAGGTCACACGTGGGAAGGGAGTAGGGGTTGGGGGATATAGTACCTGAAAGTAAGGAGCTTGGGAAGCCCACACAGACTTTCTGGATGGTGAAGCTCATGATTTCCTAGGCCTTGCTTCATTTCTCTTGAGCCCAGCATCAGGTTCTTTTTCCATCACTCACCAAATGGCTTCTCTCCCCTCGGATCTGCAGAATCCTCCAGACATGCCTTCTGGCAAGGTCTGGCTGGGTATAAGCCTGAGAAAGTCCCCCCCTCCCCACACATGGACAGCTCTCCCCTGAAGGCTTTCCTACCTGCTGTTGGGCAAAACATCTATTTTTAGGTAATAGAAGAACACTGTATCAGGATTCGGGGAAGAATGATTTTTCTTAACAAATGATAACCATAAAGGGAAGAAATTCAATCATTCACATTCCCAATTCCAAGCATTTGGAACAGCAGAGAGCAGCCCACTTGGGGTGGTGGAGGAAATATGTCCCTGGGAGCCCCTCTATTCAGAGCCTCAGACACACATCAAGGACTCAGGGACCTTCTGCTGCCGTCTCTGGCGAAACCCAGGAATCTTGATGTGGGCCCCCAGCCCCAAGGGTGTTATCACCAAATCATTCCCTTGGTGAACACAGTCCTCAAAGCTTTCCGAATGAGCAGGTTGATGGCTGACCTCAAGGAAACCAAGCAGAATTCACATCAGGGCACATGGGGAATCACAGCCTTCACCTCTTGCTGCCCATCTCCCCTCGGGGGCTGCAGTCATCGCTCTGGGAGGGGTTCCTAGCAGGAGCTCTTCCCAGTGGGCTCCACGGTACGTGTCTATACCTGGGGCTCCTGTGGTCAGCTGCCCCCTCATCAGAGGCCGAATCACAAGCTCCCCTGGCTGACTTTAGTCACAGCTCCCAGTAGGACAGTGAGTCGCATCATGGACACCCTGGAGAAGGGCACCAGTGCAGCCTGTGGCTCTGCTCAGATACCAGCACTCCCCCTTCTCACCACATCTCCCGGGGGGGGGGGCTCTGCCGAGAGCCAGCCTCCTCCATACCTCCCACAGCATCTCCTGAGTGACCTCCCTCACTGGGACCTCGTAGGTTCCAAGGCCATCGTCTTGTCTTCCTGACTCCTGGGGAGTGTCAGTGGTGTCCACGTGCCAGGAGGCTCAGAGGAGCCATGGATTCCTCCCTCAGGGCCCCAGGTCCCTCTGGGCACCGCTTGTTGGGGTCATCTCCCTGTGCCACTGGAGCTGTTGCTGAGCCTCTGCTAGCCTTACCATATTGTCTCTACCTGGGCCAGAGATAGAGAGCCCAGTCAGAGGCCCTGGGCTCAGATACCACCTATGTGAGTTTGACAAGTCTCCTCTTCTTTCCAAGCCTCTGTTTCCTCTTCTACACATGGGGCTGCAGCTCTTGAGGGTCCTCCCAGCTTTAGATCCTGGAATCTGAGGAGGATGTCCATGCATTGTTCCAGAAAGGGCTTTGTGCCTTGGGGATCTCCAAACGAGCTGACTAGTGAGATCCCAGAAAAATTATAGACCCTTAGAGCTGGATAGAACACTGAAAGACCAGGAGCATGGTGGAGCTGACCAGGGATGGTGGGTGTAGTATCCACAGGCCAAGACCCTGTCTGTGGAGCAGGTCAGGACTCTGAAGAATTCTGCCCCCTTCACCCGTAGAGTTGGAAACACCATTGAGGCTATCCCCATGCTTGGAGGGTCTGGGCTCATCAGTAAGCTGCATTCCAGCCTATCTGGGACAGCAAGCACAGTCCAGCCCAGATGATAAGGAAGAAGGAAAGATAGTCACTCACCATTTGGCCATCATGCTTCCTCGGCAGCCAATGAGTGTGTGTGTGTGTGTGTGTGTGTGTGTGTGTGTGTGTGTGTGTGTGTGGTGTGGTAAAGGCAGACCAAGGGAAAGGAGGGGAGAAACAACCTCTTTGGGACTCAGGACCCGATAGAGAGAGCTGAGTCTTAGCAGCCCCCATTCCTTCCATGGCCCTGGCACCAAGGTGCTGCAGTGGGTTAGGGTGAGGGAATGTGGAAGAGGAGATATGGACGTGATAACCACGGTAGTGGCACCTGAAGCAGCTTCTGAAGGGAGATAATGTGGCGCCAGAATGGCATGTACCTCATTTGAGCAAGAGAAGCTGTGAATAGGCAGGATTTTGCTTATTGTTTCTATAGAGAGATTTTAAAAAATGGGCTGGTGGGCTTAGAATTTCTGCTGGAGAGATGAGCCAGTGCAATATTGGGGACATTTTTTTACATGTCTGTAATAGTCATGTTGTGAACTAAAACGTAGACAAGAAAAAAGAACTCAAGAAAAATAAAGTTAAAAAAGTCTGCTTCAATCTATTCAGACCCCATCAGTTCTTTCTCTGGGGATGAGGGGCATTTTTCATCTTAAGTCCTTCAGAGTTGTCTTGCATCATTGCATTTCTGAGAATAGCTAAGTCCTTCACGGCTACAATGCTACAATGTGGCTGTTGCTTTGGACACCATACATTTCATTATGCATCAGCCCATGCAAGTCTCCCCAGGTTTTTCTGAGAGTGTCCTGCTCACCATTTGTGTTGGTAAGCAAAATGGACTCCTTAGCACTTAGTGCCCTTGAAGAGTTTGGCTTTTGTTTGCTTTGAGTAATTCAGTGTATTTCATTGAGCAGGCCCAAACCCCTATTAGGTGTGGAACCTATGTGGGTGTGGATTGGTGACTGGGGTAGGGCCCAAGGTGGGGCTGGCTAAGGGGAGGTGCTAACTCCAGAGCCATACCCTATTAGGTGTTAACCTAACCTACGTGGATGTGAACCTCCCAAGGTCCTAAGAGGAGGGGCTAACTCAAGAACCAATCATAGCAGCCTAAGTTCTGGTCATTCAGATGACCTCTGAAGCCCTATAAGAAGGGAGGACAGAGCCATTTGTGCAGGGCTCTCGAGATGGTGTTGATGAGGAGACTCTGGGCAGCTGTAGCTAAGGAGCCCTCCAGCTTATAAACCCAGATGCTGAGACTTTGTTGAACTCTGGTAATTATGTATTGGGATTTGAATCAGACAAGATCTGCCTGTTGATGTTTGTAATTTGTTTGTATTTTGTTCTGAAGTTCAGGGTGCTGGCTT
>CM053624.1:903681-926617 GCA_028646595.1 Phalanger gymnotis | reverse complement strand
CAAATTGCCGGACATCCCCTCAACTTCAATTCTTTACCCCCAGAAAAGAGCTGCTATAAATATTTCTGTCATAAGGGCCTTTTCCTTTTTTTTTGTTTTTATCTTTTTTGGCACACAGACCTAGCAGTGATATTGCTGGGTCAGAGGATGTGCATGGTTTTACAGCCTTTTGAGCATAGTTTCAAATTGTTCTACAAAATTGTTGGATCGGTTCACAACTCCACCAAGAATGCATGAAAGTTTCATTTTCCCCAATCCCCTCCAGCATGTCATTGATCTTTTCCGTTGTAATAGCCAATCTAATAGCTATGAGGCAGTACCTCCAAATCGTTTTAATTTGCATTTCTCCAATCCACAGGGAGAGCATTTTTCATGTGGCTGTTGATAGCTTTAATGACTTCAGCTGAAAACTGATCATGTCTTTTAACCATTTATCAATTGGAGAAAGGCTCTCATTTTTATAAATTTGACTCAATTTTCTATGTATTTGAGATGTGAGGCCTTTATCAGAGAAATTGCTCAAATTTTTTTCAGTTCCCATTGCTGACTGTATTTTCCCCTATCCTATTGCATTCCCCAGTCATTCTATTCTCTCTCTCCCTTCACCCTCTCCCCCCTCAAAAGTGGTTTGCTTCTCACTACTCCCTCCCCCAATCTGACCTCCCTGCTATCACCCCTCCCATCCTCTTCCCTTCCTACTTTCCAGTAGGGTAGGATGGATTTCTATACCCAGTTGAGTGTGTATTTTTCCCTCTTTAAGTCAGTTGTGATGAGAGTAAGGTTCACTCACTCCCCTTCACCTCCCCACTCTTCCCCTCCACTATAAAAGCTTTTTCTTG
The DNA here is from genome assembly GCA_028646595.1 of Phalanger gymnotis. Lineage (NCBI taxonomy): Eukaryota > Metazoa > Chordata > Mammalia > Diprotodontia > Phalangeridae > Phalanger > Phalanger gymnotis. The sequence continues at coordinate 925,778 of CM053624.1, read as the reverse complement.
CCTCTTCATGTGAGATAATTTACCCCATTCCACCTCTCTTTTTCTCTTTTTCCCAGAACATTCCTCCAAGTTGTCCTGGGCTTTAAATTTGTTTCATTTTGTCTTTTTCTGGGTTCTGCTGCTCTAGAATTTGTTCAGTCATTTGACATTTGCTTTTATTTAGAGAAATAGAGAGTTGATGCATAATCTCAGTCCTTTAAGCAAGTAAGTAGGACAGAGGCAGCCTCCACACCCAGGCTAGGATCTGGCTTTATGAAAAGGAATCATGGGGGCCTGGCAAGTGCATCTCTTCCTCTGTCTGTCACTCTTCTGCCCCACTACCCAGAGCAGCTAGGATTGGGCTGTCAGGCAACAGCAGGAAAAGGATGAGTGATGTCATTGGGGGAGAGAGGCAGTACCCTATAGGGAGAGGAAGATGTGAGGGTGGCCAAGGGCACAGCTGATGGCAGGGTCCAATCACCCTGATCTTGGTGGAGCTGGCTGCAGCCAGAAGGGACCCAAGATTCCTGCCCAAGTGGCACAGCCGAGACCACAAAAGGTGGCCACTGGCTGCTCTAGTGTCTGAGCATCATGTTGGGAAACTGCTCCAACCACCCATGAGTCCCAGGTCCTTGTTGGACATCTCTGAGTTTCTGTGTCTGCATCTTCTGACTGCTCCTGTTGGAAGTGTGAGTTGAGCTTCCAGAAGGAAGGAAGGAAAGAAGGAGGGAGGGAAGGAAGGGAGGAAGGAAGGAGGGAGGGAGGAAGGGACAGAAGGAAGGGAAGGAGAGAAAGGGAGGAAAACGAGGAAGGAAGAGAGGGGGAGAAAGGAAGGAAGAGAAGGGGAGGAAGGAAGGAAGGAAGGAAGGGAGGAAGGAAGGAAGGAAGGAAGGAAGGAGAGAGGGAGGGAAAGGAACAGGGAGGGAGGGAGAGAGAGAAGGAGGAGGAGAGAGGGGAGGAAGGGACAGAAGGAAGGGAAGAAGAGAAAGGGAGTAAGAGAAGGAAGGAAGAGAGGGGGAGGAAGGAAGGAAGAGGGGAGGCAGGCAGGAAGGAAGGGATCAGAAAATGACAAGTTTCTAGAAATTAGAATGATCCCCTTAAGAAGGAACCACCTGGGGGTGGAAGGAGAGGCTTCAAACTTGGCCCAGGTCTCCTCTCCCACCTCCTTGGGCTGGAGGAGGATCTTATGAATTTTGAAGGGTTCCAAGGATTGGGGACTTCCCATCTTTTCATCAGCATCCCAGAAGCATGCCCAGATCAGCTGGTGACAGTGTCTGCTTTGGGAGTCAAGGACAAACAGGGCATAGACTCTTGAGTGTCACAGGAAGTTGGTAGAAAGCTGGACCATGCCCAAGGGAAATTGGATGAGCACCTCATAGATGGGAGAAAACACTCCCTGAAGCCAGGGTCTGTGACTATCCTTTGCCACGTTTACCTTCTCTGCTGGTGCTCACTTTTTGCTGGATTCTGGATGTGCTTGTGGGAGAGAGCACTACAGATATTGGGGAGGGGGATGCTCTTGTATTATCACTGTAAATACTCCTTTCTAAAAACTACTTAAGATTGACTGACTAAATGACCCTTAGCTAATAACCTGGGCAGAAGCATTGGGCAGCTGCCCCTGCACCCTCAGGGCTAACCCTCAGAACCCTGAAGGAGCGATAGAGCTTTGCTCCAGGAACAGAGACTTGTCCGAGCGTGGGATCTGGACAAGCTGGACAAAGCAAAGCTTACAAGGCCTCCAGAAGAATGAATAACTTAGAAGAGAAAGTGGTAAACCTCCCCCAAGTAAAAGACACCCTGAAATTAGAAGACATCCAAGAAAAACCAATGACTCCATGAGACAACAAGAAATTGTAGAATAAAATCCAAAGATTGAAATAGTGTAGGAAATGTAAAATATCCAATTTTAAAGAAACTGACCTTGAAAAAAAGTTCAAGGAAAATAATTTAGGAATCATCAGATTCTATGAAAACTATGATGAAAAGGGTAGACAATATATTTCAAGAAATTATCAGTGAAAAATGTCCAGATCTATCAGAATGAAAGGACAAAATGGAGAGGCAAAGACTACCTGGATCACATCCTGATAAAAACCCAAAAGGAAAAACCCTAGCAACATCACCGCCCAAATCTAGGGCTCCCACATCAGAGGAAAAGCACTACATGGAACTGATAAGCAGCTCCCACAGCAAAGACCCACAGGTGAGATCACATGAAACCTGCCTGAGTCAGGGGATTCCAGGGGGAGATCTGGAATATGCTGTTACAAAAGGCAAAAGACACAGGCTCACTACCAAAAATAGCCTGCCCTACAAAGCTGAATATAATCTTAGCAGGGGAAACATGGATTTTTAGTGGAACGGGGACTTTCAACTATTTCTGATGAAAAGAACATGGCTGAGTAGCAACTTTGAAATGTAAACCCACGAGTCAAGAGAAGTCTAGAAAGGCAAGTTTATTTGAGCAATTGGGAGGGGCTGCTTGATGATGGAGGGCCAATGTTGTCATGAGGGGAGAAGAAACAATTGCCCCTTCAGAAATTTAATGTCTTCAGTGGATAATAAGGAAGCTAATTAAGAAAAATGAGGACCTGAAGGGGGATTAGTTCTGCTCTTAGAGGCTTAAGATGAGAAAGAGAAGGAAGAGTAAAGGAAGCAATTAGTGTAGAAAGGTGGAGCTTTTTATGTCTCCTAAATAGGGAGCCCCGGAGGAGTGTGCAAACATGGAGGAAGGAGGAAGAGAGCAGGAGGAAGATGAATTTCACTGTTACCTGAACCAGGCAAAGGAGGGCTGGACACACATATACTGTGCATGCATACATATGGCACTCGAACACACAAACACGGAGACTGGTGTAGAAACGTGTTAGTCTTAAGAGGAAAACAGGAGGTGATGGGGGGAGGGGATAAAAGAGAGGATGATGCAAAACAAACTTTCTGAACCTAAAAAGGAAAAAAAAAAGACCTCGAAATTAGAGGGGTCCCTTGATTGGAGGATAGCTGATAAGAAAGGGTGGGTGTATGGAATGGGATATCATGGGGCCGTAAGAAATGCTGAGGGAGATGATGGAAGAGAATCCTGGGTAGGATGAGTGGGAGCAGAATGAAGTGAGCAGAACCAGGAGGATAACTCCACAAGGACAAAGACATTGTAAAGAGAAACAATTTTGGAAGGCTTAGGAGATCCAAGGAGAACAATAATTGATTTTCTGGCTCTGGTGGGCCTATCATGGAGCATGTTGCACACCTGCTGAGAGATGAGGGATGGCCTCCAGGTATGGAGGAGCACATACACCTGTGGACACGGTCATGGTGGGGTCTGTTTGACTTGACTCACCTTCTGTGTTACAAATAAGCTTTGTCTCTTTTTTTAATGGGGAGTGGGGTGAGGGCAGAGACAGGCAGTGATGGCAACATTCTCTTAAAAGAAAAGAAAGGATGAAAGAGGAGAATCATTGCAACCTTTAAAGACTGCCCAGAGGGGGCTGGCAGGAAGTACAGAAGGAAACCCGGACAGTAGGACAGGGATGGACAAGGAAGTTATCTGCTTTCTGAAAGGCACATGGGATGGCCCAGAGATTCCCAGGTTCATTGATGATCCTCTTTTTGTGTTCTCTTGGGCAGATAGAAATCCTCATTTGGGATTTGGGGTGTTTGTTAAGCTCATAATTTAAAAAAAAATTATGTTTAGTTTACAACACTCAGTTCCACAAATTTTTGAGTTCCAAATTTTCTCCCCCTCCCTCTCCTCCCTCCTCCCTACCCCAAGATGGTGGGTAATCTGATATATCTTCTACATATAACTTCGTATTAAACTTATTTACACAATAGTCAAGTTGTAAAGAAGAATTATGACCAATGGAATGAATCATGAGAAAGAAGAAACAAAACCAAAAAAGAAGAAAAAAAGAAAAAGAGAGAGAGAGCAAATAGTTTGCCTCAATCTGCATTCAGACTCTAATCCTTTCTCTGGATGCACATAGCTTTTTCCATCACGAGTCTTTTGGCACTGTCTTTGAACCTTGTATTGCTGAAAAGAGCCAAGTCTATCAAAGCTAGCCATCACAGAAGCAAAGTGTCTGTAATCCTGTGTAATGTTCTCCTGGTTCTGCTCCCCTCACTCAGCATCAGTTCGTATAAGTCTTTCCAGGTTATTATGAAATGCGTCTGTTCCCTATTTCTTATAGCACAATAGTATTCCATTACATTTATATACCACAACTTGTTTAGCCATTCCTTAATTGATGGGCATCTCCTCGATTTCCAATTCTTTGCCATCACAAAAAGAGCTGCTATAAATATTTTTGTACATAGGAGTCCATTTCCCACTTGCGTGACCTTTTTGAGATACAGCCCTAGTAGTGGTATTAGTTGGTCAAAGGGTATGCACATGTTTATAGCCCTTTGGGCATAGGTCCAAATTGCTCGCCAGAATGGCTAGATCAGTTCACAACTCCACCAACAATGTAACAGTGTTCCGATTTTCCCACATCCTCTCCAGCATTTATGATTTTCCTGTTTTATCTTGTTAGCCAATCTGACAGGGGAGATGTAGTACCTAAGAGTTGTTTTGATTTGTGTTTCTTTAATCAATAGTGATTTAGAGCATTTTTTCATGTGCCTATAAATCTCTTTAATTTCTTCCTCTGAAAACTGCCTGTTCATATCCTTTGACCATTTATCAATTGGAAATGACGTGTATTCCTATAAATTTGACCCAGTTCCGTGTATATTTTAGAGATGAGGCCTTTATCAGAGACACTGGTTGTAAAAATTCTTTCTCAATTTTCTGCTTCCCTCCTAATCTTAGTTGTATTGGCTTTGTTTGTACAAAAACTTTTCAATTTGACACAATCAAAATTATCCATTTTGTATTTCCTAACGCACTCTTTCTCTTCTTTCGTCATAAATTTTCCCTTCTCCATAAATCTGTTGGGTAAACTATTCCTTGCTCTCCCAAATTGCTTATAATATTAGCCTTTATGCCTAAATAGTGAACCCATTTTGATTTTATTTTGGTATATGGTGTAACATATTGGTCTATGCCCAGTTTCTGCCATATCGTTTTCCAGTTTTCCCAGCAGTTTTTGTGAAATAGTGAATTCTTAACCCAGGAGATGGACTCTTTGGGTTTATTAAGCTCATAATTTTCTACAAAGAAAGGAAGGAGTGGTCCAGGCTGGTGAAGCAGAACAGGGTGCGGGTGAGGGTGATGCCAGGTGCCGTGCCCCAGAGACAGAGGTGTTCTGCCCAAGAGGCACCTGATGCTTGCCAAGAAGATTATACCTGAGATAAAGCTCAGACTGCAGAGGCTCTGAAAGGCTGGGCAGCCTCTCAGATGCTGGTGAGCCAGGCTGGTGCCTTCTATGTAATCCCATAAAAATGTACGAGGGCTGTAACAAGGAAGGGAGATAGGAAAAGTCAGCAGCAGCACTAAATGTTTCCCTATTATTGATAAACCACGTCAGATAATATATTTCAAGCCACTGGCTCAGGACATGCAACATTTTTGAAAGCTGGAAAAAAATATCATTAGCATTTGTCAGGCTAAATAGCTCTGGTGCTGCTGTTTACAGTCTGATGTCCACAGGACAGATAGCCTGAGCTGATACAGTTGCAACTGGCAGAGATTTCTTTGAGAGAAGAAAAAAATGAAATCAGGAGATGAAGTTACAGTTTTTTAGTCAGTCAGCCAACAAGCATTGTTAGGTTCCTACTATGTGCCAGGTACTGTGCTGTTAGGCACCTACTATGTGCCAGGTATTCTGTTGTAGCAGAGTTGGGAGGGATCTCAGCAGCCCTAGTGTCCAACCCATACCTGGAGAAGAATCCCCAATGGGTCACGCAACCTTCCAGTCTCTCAGATTCCTGCCTCCAAGGCTGATCCTGTAGCAACTGCACCACATTGCTGTGCTGGTAAAGGGGTGTGTGTGTGTGTGTCTACCAATATGTCGAGGCAGAGGGAGGGAAGCAGAGGAGTACCAGACTAACATTTTCTTAACACAAATGAGAACAAATAACAACTTCTATTAGGGACACATTAATCCTGGGTCCATCAATGCTTCGTTATACATACAAGTATATCTATAACTACCTAACCATGTACAAGACACACCCAGAAAATGAATGCTAATGTCAGAATGGGGGCTGGCCACCTCCTACACCAGTTAACCGTCAATGTCTCAGACTTCCCGACAGATCCAATGAAAAGTAAGCCAAGAGTGAGTGCGTTCTTGGTCAATTTGCCAGGATCGTGGGGGCTTTGGCCCATTTGGTACAGATAGATGATGCCACACAGGAGGCAGCTGATTGGTTGAAGATCAAACCCTGTTTCTCGGGCTACATACCAAAGCAAAAAACTGGCCCTAGAGCAGACTCCACATTGTGCAGCTGGGGATACTTGCTGGCCATGTTGCCAGAGAGGTTGGACTCCTAGGAGATGACGATCCTAGGAGATGCCCGCTGGGGGCAGAGAGATGGGCTCAGGGCAAATGGGGGTCTCCAGACAAAAGGCATCCAGAGAGGGAACTAAGCAGGTGTGAGTCCTGTGAACCTTGTAAACGTCTCGAGATCAGAATGCCTGGAGGCTCCCTCCAGCCCTCACTGTACTCATCCACAGGGGTCAGGGGTCAGTGGTGGCATTGCTGATGGCTACATCTGGTCAGACCCACCAGGCACAAAGACAACAAGCCAGACACTCAGGGAAAGGAGGCTTTGCGACTCTCCCTCCAAGGGCCCAGAGCCTTGCTGACTCCCAGAGTGATGCCAAGCTGAAGACAGCTTCAGGAGGGCTCCCCAAAAGGCCAAAAGGGCTTCCAGTGACCAAGAACCAGTGCTGGGCATGACTGCCCCTGGATTCTGCCACAAGGGCCTCCCCAACATTGTACTGGAAGTTTGCCTTCCTTCTCTTTAGCATCTTGAGTTGCCAAGGAGACCGTGAAATCCCTGGTTTAGGGGGATTTTTTTCTCTAACCACTATCCTTCTCTGAAGACTTTTACTAAAAGCTCATTAAGTCTAGCTGATAAATATGGGGAGCAGGGCGGGGGAGATGGATGAATGACAATCCTAAAAACATACCCAGCCCTCCAGTTGCAGGGCCTCCCACAGAGTGGGAGTTAGGGAAGAGGCGAAGGGGGTTAGAGGAATGTTTTTGGAAGCTCAATCTTGTTTCTACTGGAGCTTCTTGTGTAGGTGTGGGCATATGTGTGTATGCATGTATATAAAACATGCATGTGTGCACATGTATCTATCTCTGTCACATGTATGTTATCTTGTGTGCATTAACATGAAAGATACAATTGCATTGTGTGCATACATGTATCTATATATATATAATACATAAACACATAAATATATATACATGTAGACACACCACGTTTCATCCTGCATCTGCCCTCGACCTCTTCCTGTTTTCATGGTGATGACCACAGAAACCAAGGTAATGACCACTATGTTCCCAGAGAGAGGGAGCTCCCTCTTGAGGAGAGAAAACCAACAGGGGCCTTCTGGATTCCCAGACCCCCAACTCCAAGCAGAGGGGACTTCCTCATTTGGAGCCTGAGACCAAGCTCCAGGAGCCAGGAGCCAGGATCCAGGAGCCAGTGAACACCTAGCCCTGAAGAGTTCCAGGGTCCAGAGTCTGAGCCAAAGGCCCGGGGCTCCCTCCCTGGAATGGCATCACTGGGTGCTTTTCATTTAGGACAGGACGGGTCCCAGCAGATGCCGTGAGGGCCCTTCCTGCTCGGAGATACTATGAGTAAAGAGTTGAGGTGATTTCTTGATAACAGGTCACAATGATCCCACTCTTGAGAATGGGCGAGTGTGGGAGATGCCAGACCCCCTCACCTGCCGGGCCTGGCTCCCTTCATCCCATCTGCTGCCTGAGCAGATGTTGCCTTGATGGCCCAATGCTATTCAAACTTTACAAAGACAAAGCCTTTCACCCTTTTTTATTCCTCTTGAATACAGGCCTAATAATGTGGCTTATTTAAGTCATGCAAGGAATGGACAAAATATTGGATTGGTTATCCAAGGTCTTGGGTATAAATCTTGGTTATGACTATTAGGTCTGTATCCCAAAGGATATGTGTGTGTGTATTATTCATTCATTTACTTATGTCAGCTCTTTTTGTGGTGGTAAAGACTTGGAAATTGAGGGGATGCCCATCAATTGGGGAATGGCTGAACAAAGAAATGATAAGCATTAAAAAAACCTGGAAAGATAAAAACTGATACAAAGGGAATTGATCAGAACCAGGAAAGTACTGTATAAAGTAACAGTGATGTAAGAATGACCAACTCTGCAAGATCTGGCTACCCTGAACAAGACAATTCCGAAGGACTCGTGGTGAAAAAATGCTCTGCCCCCCCCCCCACAAGAGAGAGAAGTGGTGGGCTCCCAGTGCAGATGGAAACAGACTTTATTCATTTACTTAAATTCCCTTGGGTCTTTTTGGCCACGTGGCTAATATGGACATTTGTTTTGCATGACTTCACATGTATAATGGTTATCATATTACTTGCCTTCTCAATAGGCGGAAGGGAGAGAATTTGGAACTCAAAATTTTTTAAAAATGAATGTTAAAATTAAATAAACATAATATAAATGTAGGGAAAAATATAAACTGAAGCCCTGTTATGCAGCATAGACCTTGTCTGACCCAGAAGAGGGTAAGTAGGGGGTAAAGGCCCTCAGGAACATGTCCTATTTGGGAGGATTAGGTGGAGGAACTTGGGGCCTTTTGCAAAAGACTTAGGGGCAATGTGGCAGTGGTCTTCAAGTTTCCAAAGGGCAATCAGATGGGAGATGGATCACACTTGTTCTGCTTGGATCCCGAGGGAAGAGCCAGGAGCATCTGGGGGTGCTGGAGGCTTCAGGGAGAAGAGCCCAGTTTGTCCAAACATCAGGAGTCCAGTGTAGGTGTGGCTCAGGACACACTCCCTGACACAGAGGAGGGGGCTATCTGGAGAAATGGGTGGGAAGGGGCTTGGAGTGCCCTTTGAGCAGAGCTTAGCTGGCCCCTTCTCAGCATGTCATAGGGGAGATCCTCATTCATGCCTGGGTTGGACTGAAGGCTTCTGAGGTCTCTTCCTGAATATCAGCCTCTTCTATAAATCAGAGGCTTTCCCAGAGGCTTCCTCCTCATAATGTTATGGTGCTCCAAATGGAGGAGGCTTGGGGCTCTAGCAATGACATTGGGCTAGGAAGTAGGCGCCTTGTGTTCTGGTCCACCATCTTTGCTATTGACCTGCTGGCACCCTGTGAAGGAAATCTCACTTTCCTGAGCCTTAGAGGGGTGAGAATTTTGATGAAGGCACTGCCTACTCCCAAGCTGTTCCAAGGAAGAGCCCAGAGAAATCAGTGCTATCCATGGACACCCCAGTGGACAGTAATGTGTTTGGGCCAGTGGTATCTGGGCTCTCATCTTCAGCTGTGACAGAAACATTTGCCCCATTTTCAGGCCATGTAGTTTGGGCTCCAAGGACACATCCCCTTACTTGTAGGCCTCCCTTTTCAAGGGAAGGGCAGTCTTGAGGACAATGTAATGCTGATTAGCCCCACCAGAAGAAGAACTTGGAGGTCATCGGGGATCCACGTTCAGGTTTTCCCTGCCTTGCCCCCACATAGACACAAGCTCCCAGAGCAGCCAGGCACAGAGATATCATTCTTGTTTGTGGTGTCCAGTGACTGCCCCAGGGCCAAAGTGGCTCCTTCCGCCAGAAGGATCTGCAGGCATGGTCTTGTCCAGGCAGGAGGAACAGCCTGGACCAAAGAGACTCGTTAGCCTCTTCTTGTGGCGCTTGCATTGGGGCATGAAGGAAATTGGATCAATTGACCTTGTGTCCCTTAAAATGGAGGAAGACATCTCCCTGATGAAGGAGAAGGCCACCCTTGAGGCAGCCACGAGGACACAAATGGGCCCTTATCTCATCATTTGGAAATAATCTGTTAAACAATTTTCTAAAATAAATTACAGTTTTCATTCGAAAATTGCTGCTGTCAGATGCACTCAAGGGAGACGAGAAAGTGCCTTGGGGAGGCCCAGAGTCACAGAGATGAGCAAAAGGATGATGGATAGAGAGAGAATGAGCGGAGCTCTTGGCAGACATGTCCAGGCTGCCTCGTCAGGCAGCCTGGCACAGGGACCCAAAGGGGTCTGTGGTCCATGCTGGGAAACTTATTTAAAAGACAGCCCCAGGCTAGGCCAGCCGGAGAGGGAGGAGAAATGGAATCCCAGGCCCTCAGAAAGTTAAAGAGCCTCTGGTTCTCTGCTGGTCTGGATATGGGCATTGCCTCTCTGCCCTCTGCCTCCCTGGTACCCAGAAGGTACCAGGCCCAAAGGCAGCCTGGCACGCATGCTCACTGAGTGATGAGCAAGGACGCCACTCCATTGGAGAGGAAATGAGGTAGGAAACAAAGGCTCCCAATAAAGGCTTGGCTTTCTCCAAATCTCACCCATCTTTGGTTCTTACTTCTTCACAGATGTGGAGCTCCTCCCCTGACACCTGCTGCGGTCATAAGGCTCACACAGGGCAACATCTGCCAGGTGCTTAGAGAACCTTGAAGAGCCTCAGGAATCCCCGTGACCCTCACTGCACTGGGGGCCTGGAGAGCCTGGGGCCCAAAGGCTGTGGTCAGCAGGGCTGTGGTCCTTCAAAAAGGCCTTGAATGCAGATCCAGGGAGGACTTACCAGAGGAGCTGGGGGAGTGCAGGGAGCAGCTGACCAAGGCAAGGGAGCATCCTCACCTGGAAAGCCTGCATCCAGCGCTCTGGAGGGACAAAGCCCAGCTGCCCAAATACTGCCCGGGATCTTTGCCCTTGCTTGGCATCCTCCTTTCTTTCATGGAGAATGAAAAGTCATCATGCATACTTTCAGACCATGGGAGGTGGCCCCAGGGCTCCTCCTGCTCTGCTGGAAGGAAGTTGGCTGTGTGTGTGTGTGTGTGTGCATTTGTGAGCATGTGCATGTGTGTGTCGGGGGGAGGTTGACTTTCTTCCCCCACATGATCTCAAGTTGTTGGACATCTTCCCCTGTCAGGTGGTCACACGCATGCTTTTCTTTGATGGGCCCCCGCCCTTCTTGCCCAGTTGCAGTGGCTGGCTCCTGGACCATGGGTCCAGTTGTAGATGTTTTGTGAATCAGGGCACAAGCAGACCCCTCTCCTTCTGCCTGGGTCCTGGGTCCTGCCGTTTCTCACATCCCATTTCCCTCCTGTTGACCCCCTCCAGCTCGGCCCCATCTCCTGGCTAGGTGGTTGCCAACCCTCTTGTGAGGAGGCCCCTCCCCAAGAGGACAGCGAGTTAACCTATGGAGGGCTGTCACTTAAGTACCTGGTACTCTACAGCGAGTCCCCTGGAAGACAACCTCAGGGTTCCAGAGTCACCATGCCTAGGAATATCAAGGCAGTGGATGTGGAAATGAAATGCCATTGATGTGTATTAATTTTAAAAAAGGCCAGCATTATGAGGAGGAGGGAAGAGAAGCTAGCGCCTGCCCTGCACGATTCCCTGACAAGAGCATTATTTCAGCCCATTTCTTCTCTGTTGAAATATTCATACCCCAATGAAGAAGGAAGCTTCTGTGGCTTCCCTGGCTCTTCATTATTTATTAAATGGGTACATTTTAGCCTTCATTTGGCAGGAGCTTCTGCCTTTGCAGAGATGTGCAGATATGTTGGCAAGAATTACAGACCCTGTTTACTGAACTCTTGGAATTAAACTTTAAACACCGTCTCTGTCCAAAAGGAAAACTCCATAAAGCTATTTGTAACTACTCAGATTGATTGGAAAAGGATGTTCTAATGTTCGCATCCTTTTTTGTGAAGGAAGCGGCTGCCGAGGAACTCCTCACCTGCACCTGTGAAGATCGATTCGCCCCCATTCGGGTTTGGTTCTTGCCATTGGCATCCCAAGCTGGCGTTGGGAAGCACCTTCGACCCTCCTACCAACCACATCCCCCCTCGGTCCTGGCCATGCTTTCACATGTGCCTGCCGGGATCCGGCGTCATCAATTTCACTGTTAATCACTTTGGCATAGCCATAACTAGGCTGGTGTGACTGGCGCTGTGCCCGAAGCGCCGCTGCTCAGCTCTTGATGGGCTTCCGACTACTTCCCTAGGCATATTTTGTGGCCCACTCCCCAGGGGAACGATGCGTCACTTTGCCTCTGGACCTCAGCCAGGACTGTCATCTTGGGGAGGTCCCGCATGCTGCCCTCGTCTGACATTTGAATCCAAGACGCCCGCGGGCCCTGCAAGGAGAGGTTTTCTTTCTATTTCCTCTGCAGGTGGGGCTTAACCTGCATCAGGGCAGGCTTTGGAGCCAGCACATGTCCACTGCAGGAGGCCAGATGCTATTGTTTCTAGGAGGCTCCTGGGGCCCTCAGGGTGCTTGTTTCCTTCTATGCCCTACCCCGTCCACAGACAATCCTCCCCAGTAATGAAGGGAATCATTTAGGCCAAGCCAAGGGTACAGTGGCTATGTCTGATACCCCATTCTGCCTCCATAGTCACCCACCTCTCTCTGGCAGGAAGTGTGCATCAGCATCCAAACGGGACTGGCATCAGTCATCACGATTCACCTGGGATGCGCCATCTTTTCCAGTACCATTTTGCCTTGCTTTCTTGGCCCTGCTCACCTGTATCTACCCTCAGATCCATAATTTCTTATAAGCAATAATATTGCATTTCTCTCCTACACTGTACATTGTTAAGCCCATCCTCGAGAGAAACATAGGCCGGGGAGGGAAGCCAAGGAGAGGCCCTGCCCTCGAGGAACTCCCAGTCTAGTTGGGGAGACAACACAAAATAAACGTGCAAACAAGCTCTGGAAGGAGGGGATGAGCTGGAGGGAATGGCCAAGGGAAGGCACAGGAACTAGGGGGATAGGGAACAAAAAGGCAGAAAGTGGGAGAGGCTCAGCTCTGGGAGCCTCCTACACTGGCTGCAGCGGTCCTAGAATGTGTGTGTGGGGTGGGTGGGGAGGAGGATGGGATGGGTACACGGGATGGTGGAGCAAGGGGGTGGGGGTGGGGCGCTGGTTCTTCCCAAGCCTGTTCCCTTCTTTGTAAAACTCTGACCTTAGATTCTATGATCTCTAAGAGCCCTCCTGGTTCACTTGTCTTCCTAGTCTTCTGATGACTCAGTTTTACTTGATGCTGGCAGCTCAGATGAGAGCATACACAAATGTGCACGCACACAAGTACACAATGCACACACATGCATGCAAGGATGTGTTCATACAAACCCAATGCACACTCACAGAATGCACACACATGTACGCGCAAGCCCACGATGCATGCATTGCATACATTTACAAATTCCCTGTCACCTGTGCTCCTCCCAGATTCCTGACTTTTCAGCCTGAGAGTCGGCACCCCAATGCATCTGGGCTGTCAATGGCCCCGTTAGGTCGGTCCAGCCAGTCCTTGCCGGGCCCGGACAGTTGGCTCCCTCCAAGACACACCCAAGGGCCACATCCTTTCCAAAGGCCCTAGGGACTCCAAGAGAAAAGCTTCGAGCTTCCTTGGCCTCCTTGAAGCAGCCCCATTGAAAACTCAGGCTGCTGGGCTTGTGGCTCTGTCCTGGCTCCTTCTTGGCTTCCATGGCTCCTGCCTAGCTGCCTTCATCTTTTTCTTTCTCTCCACTCTCAGTGACTTCTGATACCCCCAGGCTTTGGTTGGACAATGTCAGAAAGAAAAGAAAAAAATGAATTGTATTAACTGCTTCTAACTCTAATTCTGAAGAGACAGATTCTTTTTTTCTGACCTTGTCTTTTTGGAGACTGGGCACACCTACGCTTGGCCTGGTTCTCCCTACCACTACCCCACTGCCTGCCCCTCTTTTTGACACCTCCTCTCAATGTGGATTTTCCATATCTGGAACCTTCCAGGATACCACCTTCCAGCTTCTAAGCTGATGGGCCCCTCCCACCTATGACTGTGGGGGTGGGAAACCATTCAGACACCCCTAATCAAGGTCTGGCCTTGGCAGATGTGACAGCCAAGGGCCTAATTATCAGAGGGTCCCTGACACCCTGGCTCTGGAGTCCCAGGAAGAGTATGGTATAGCCAGGCACAATGTGTGTGTGTGTGTGTGGTGCTGTATGTGTCTCTCTGTGTGCATATGCATGTGTGTCTGGTGTGTGGACACGCAAGCATACCTGTGCATGTGTCTGGTGTGTTTCTGTGTGTGTGTGTGTGTGTGTGTGTGTGTGTGTGTGTGTGTGTGTGTGTGGTGTGCCCGGTCCCCTCCCTTCTTTGCTCCTGACTGCCTTGGTCCTCCATTGGATGTTGTCAGTTAAGCCTCATGATATCATTCCCTCGAGTGTGCCAAATTGATGGGCCTGCCAATTTCAGCATTTCCCCGCTCCTCTAAGCCTCCTTCAAGGTCCCTTTCATCTTGGTAACAGACACTGACATTAGTGATCTCACTCAGCTTTGTGTGAACGGGCCATCTATGCTTTTATCCAAATCATTGATAAAAATGTTCAATGACCCAAGATCAAACACAGATCCCTGTGGCCCTCCACTGGAGACTCTTTTTTTTCCAAGTAGGCATGATGCTAGGAATAACTGCTCTTTGGGCTGAGCCACTCAATCATTTCTGAAACCACCTAATTGTACCATGGCATCTTTCCGTCTTACCCATAAGAAGAGCAGGAGAGACAATATAATACGATACACACTCAATGGCTTCGTGCCCCAAGAGCTGTGCTTAGCTGGATTGGGACTTCTGAGCAGAGTTTGAATATAATTTGAATACAAGTCTCCGCAAATGTAAGTAGAATGTCCCAGCTCCCATATAAGCACTAAGAGAAACCATATATATCAGATGTAGGACAGCACTCAGAAAATTCATAGCAAGTACTCATGGTCACCCATGATCACTCAGGCTTCCACTGCTCAGCAGGTCCTACCTTCCACTCCAGGGAAGTTACACTCACCTCCAGCTTTCAGGAGGCTTTGAACTCCTTTAGGAAAATGATCTTGGGTCAACTAAAGAGGGAACTTTCCCATGACTGGACCTGGACTGTCCATAGAACTCCTGGGAGGAGTCACCAGCAGGGCTGTACCTTTGGCAACACAGGGGCTGGACACATGTCCTCTTTTCTCCAGGAAATTAGCTTTGTGCAGGACCTCCCCTTGTCTCCCATGAAAACCGAGTCCAACAACTCTCCAGGAAGTTAGTCTTGCCTGGAGGACCTTCAGCCCCTCTGTCCAGAAGGCCAGGTCACATGACTCCATTGTCTCTGGGGCCACAGTAGCTGAGTGGCCACTCCACCACTGTCTCTCTTGCTACCTCTCACATGTGGGGACAGTGAGACTCTAGCCCTCCTTCTCCAAGACTGTTCACCATCAGGAGCCAGGCCTGCCCTCTTTGGGAAGCTTCTCATGTGGATCAGTATTTGGGAAGGTCCAGAGTCCCAAGTGAGCTTTGTGCATCTTCAGAGAGCCAAATGTCAGCCACCTGGATGAAAGAACCCCACACCGAGAGGCTGGCTCGGAGTCCCAGTTCAGACATTCAGTGTGGGTGGTCTTTAAGGCAGCGTGTAGGCCTTGCTGTCTAGGAGGTTGAGACAGGCTCCATTTGGTGCCACCTCAACCCAGCTTTCAACATAGCAAGAGCTGAATGAACTCCTCCATGCCTCGGACCAATGACTTATCACAAACCATTGTCTTTATAACACAACTTTGCCAGCCATCTGTTAAGTTCATTGACCTGTAACTCAGCCCTTTTCCAAGTGTGTGGCTCTTAACTCCATCAGATATCATGGGCAGTGGGCATCCAGTGCTCCTCCAGCACTGAGCAGGCACGGAGCTCATTTGGGCCCCAAGGCAGATTTCTTCTCCCTCCTCATGAGCCTCGACATTCTACTATTCGTTTTTATTCCATCTTTTCCAGCCCCCAAACACTTCATCAGAAGAGAAAACAGCTAGAGGGAGAGTTGTGGATTTCCTCCTGCTTTCTCTATGCTCTTCGCTCTCTCAGTCACCCAGGGTCACTGAGTTCGCCCTTCTTTTATCCTCTCCTTTTCCCCAAGTGGGCTTTGAAAGCCTGCTTTTTGGTGGTGTCTCTGGGTGTTGGCTCCTCAGCAGTACTCTGACATTACCAGGACTCCTGGCTTTTATTCATCCTGTTTCCTGCCTGGCAACTGTCTTCTGCACTTATCTTTTTAAAATAAGATTTATTTAAATCTTAATTTATGGAATAAAACAAGCATTTCAACAACATATTATAATATAAAAATATTATTGCACATGAAACTGCAAATCTATTATGTGCAACTTGCTATTTCTTTTAAATATATAATTAAGTTATCATGTGGATTTCTTTTTCCCCCTTTTTCCCTCCCTCTCTTCCCACTCTAGAGATGGCTACCATTAGATGCAAATCTGTATCTATATGTGAAATCATTCTCATCTTTTAGAAATACAAGGGGAGTTCCTATTCATCTTCCTAGGGCTCTTCTGACAGCTCCCCCTTTCTTCCTCACTGGATTTTTTTTTCAGAATTTCATTCCCAAGGGCTCATCATTCCTTTTTTCTGGCTCCCCTTCATTATTTTAGCTGTGAGATCTGACCTCTCCTTTCTCTGACCCTTTGAAATCTGCTCTCCCCAAATCCCTGGTGCCCATCAGACTCTGGTTCACTTTCTTTTCCTATGACTTGTACCTCAAGTTATAAAATGGAACTGTCATTTCTACCCCAGCCTCCAGAGGCACATTGTGAGTGAGAGTCAGGTGCACATTTGGGGAATGCAGTTACCTTTGTAACTCTACCATTATGACCTGCCTCCCAGACTTCTCTTTTTGAGAACAAGTCAGAATAGAGATGTGGGAAGTCCAGCAGTGACTGGAGAAAAGTTCCTGCATGAGAAGTGGCTGGTGCTGCCAAGGGGCTCTGGGCACTTGTGGGCAGGGCAGGGGCTGGGTGAGACCCTCCCTTTGGTCATGTGGTCAGTTATCTGACCCCCCCCTCCAGGAACTTTGGAGCAGATGGCCGCACTCCTCCCCTGCCCCCAGCCCCCATCACAATTCATGCAGGAAGCCCTCCCAAAAATCTGCCCCAGGATCAAGGAACTCTGAGGAGTCTACTCAAACTCCATGAGCCCCCAACAATGTGTGTACTCTTACAAATCAACCAGAGGATGTGATCAGTTCAAATCCAAGGCACTGAATAAAATAGCATAGAAAAATACAAGTAGCAATTAAAACATGCCTCCCAAATACCTGGAGCATATTTTCCTACAAATGCACAGACCTGCGATGAGGAGGAAGTGGATAAGCATTTATTTATGTTTGCTTGCTTTAATAATACTTTATTTTCCCCTGATTACATATAAAAACAATTTTTAACATTCATTGTTTATTTTTAGTTTTGAGTTTGAAATTCTGTCTCTCCCCCTTCCCCAAGATGGCAAGTAGCCTAATTATACATGTGCAATCATGTAAAACATTTTCACCTTAGTCATTCTGTGGAATAAGCATCTATTAAACAACTACTATGTGCCAGGCACTATGCTAAGAGCTTTTGACAAACATTATCTCCTTTGATCCTTACAACAGGCTGGCAAGGTAGGTGCCATTATAAGACCCATTTTACAGTTGAGGAAACTGAGGCAAACAGGTGAAATGACTTGCCCAGGGACACAGTTACTAAATGTCAGAGGCCATATTTGAACTCAGGTCTAACTCTGGACTCTGGGCACTATGACACCCCCCCCCCCAAAGCTGCCTCAATGCAAGGGGAGAGCCCACCCATGTAAAAGCACCAGCAGAAAACCCATGGCAAAGGATTATGGTATAATTAGGGAGTACCTATGGCCAGGGCATCCACAAGAGAGCCTGCTTGCTCTTCTAGCACTCTAGGGTCTCTGATGTCTGCTGGTGCCATCCACACTGGCCTCCCTCCAGGCCTTGTGTCTATGGGAGACTTGGCCAGATGTGGGCACAGTGGACAGCATCTTCTGGGCTTCAGTCTCTTCCGGGATCCAGTGAGGGAATGTGTGGGAAGTCCTTTGTTTCTTACCCTAACCCTAACCCTAAAGGAAGGAGGAAAACGCAAGAGAAAGAAAGACAAAAGCCACTGAGCTCTGTCCAAGGAGGAAGGTGCTGAAGAGGACATCAGCTCAGCTGGGCACCTCGGTGAGTGTGCCTGCCTAGTCAAGGTTCAGAGAAGATCCAAAAGGAGATAAAAATCTGCTCTTTTCCCAGCTTCCCTTCTTGGCACCTTCCTGCCCACAGATGTTGCATTGTAATCTGTTGCTTTATTACTTAAATATTCCCAGTGAGCTGAATCTTGCCTAAACCACAGACAAGGAATTAAAGCAGACACCATGCCAATGTGAGGCATTCTCCTAACTGGGGGCTTGGAGCAGAATTATTAGTCTCATACCTTTTTTTTTTTCTAAAAAATATCCCTAAAAGGGCAGAGGAGGAAACCAGGTGGTCCCAAGGGGCCATTATATCGTCCCCAGGCTTAAGATGAGTCGGTTATTGTGACAGGATGTCATTTTGATATATGTTATTGCCCTCAGAGCTTGTGAAGTCCTGGAGACCTTTTCACAGACAGCTATGGAGACCTAGATGGGATATTTCAAGATTCCAAAGGAATCTCTGGGTATGGACAAACCGAGCAAAAGAATTAGGAAGTTCTGGAGATGGTTCCAAGATTAGATCTAATCTGCATAGAACGTGGATCACTCAGACAGGGCCTTCCCAAGAAAACCCAAAGCCTATAATGGGTATAAACCATCGATGAAATAGTCATCATCAGCAAGAATATGTGTGAAGACAGAAAAGGAGGATCCAGGTCATGGGTAGGGAACAAGAAATGGCCAGTTTGGCTACATCAGAGAGTCAGTGAAGGAGGGGTCAGGTGCACTAAGCCTGGAAAGGTAAGCTAGGGTCAGGTGGTGAAGAAGTCTGAAAGTCTGCCAGAGGAACCCTCCTTCCCTGTTCATCAACAGGGAGCCATGGTAGCTTCTCGAGCTGAAAGTAACAGGGTCAGGCACTTGCTTTGGGAAAATCAGTTTTGGCCACTGAGGGAGGGTCCTCATGTGTCATGGACTCCAGGTCTTTCATCATCCTGGTTACCTTCTTCTGGAGGTCAACGTGGTGTCCAACACTAGACACAGTATTCCAGATGCAGTCTGGTGAGGGGAGGGTACGAGTAGGGCTGTAGACTTTTCATTCCTTGGGGCTATTCCTGTCAATGCAAGCCAAGATTGCTTCAGATCTTTTGGCTAATCAATTACAGTGTTTAATTAGTGTCCACCAGGACTCCCAGGTCTTTTCCAGTTAAACTGTTGTCTGATTGTATGTGCCACTAGCTTCTCTGGTCCTCACTGCCAAAAGACCTCTCCCTGTTGTATCTCAGCCACCTTTCAGGGTTCTCTATACCCTTACAGAGGTGAGGGTGTCTAGGTTCTCTGTTGTTGGCTTCAGCCTCCCCTGATTGTAGGGGGTGGATCTCCTCCTCTCCAGTTCAATTTAGTCGCTAACAGTTACATCAGCTTTTGCAAAGGAATATTTACTTCAAAGGTACAATCATGAATAGTCAAACATACTCCCCAGCACATGGGAGGCAAAATCCACCCTCTCTTCCCATACCGTCTGTCTCTGGGTAGGGGAAAAGTACTAGGCTCACAGCTTAGCTCTTTTCCTATAGAGCACAGTCCTAAGCTATTAGTCCATACCCTCTTAGGCTTACATCATAGGCACCCTGGCTTCTGGGGACTTCCCCACTGGACTCCCTAGCAGTAGAATCCCACCAGGAATCCTGCTCTAAGGTCACCAGGCTTGGCCTCTGGTGTCTGGTGGGGATGACCACCTGCACATGAAACTGGGAAGGACACGTGATGCAAACAGAAATAGCCATGGGACCTAAAAGGAGAGGATAGGGAAGGCGTCCCCCTTCCTAGTTCAGGTCATGGTGCCAGCACCAGGGTGAATCATGTATAATCTTCACCCCTAGGTGCAGCAGGAGAAAGGGTAAGACTATCTCAGGTGGCAGCTGTGACCCCCAACCTCTCTAATGATCTCTCCCGCAGTCCCATGGTCCTCCATCATAAGGCATCCCTCCACAGACCTTATTCTTTGGCACCCCAGCTGCGGTCAGCTTGACAGCAGGGCCCCAGTTACTAGGCTCCTAAGGATTTGGGCTGGAGAGGGTGGAAGAGACCAGATGGAAGATGAGCTTTGAGTGTTTTTGCACACAGACAAAGGCGCATCCACATATCACAAGGATGGATGGTTTTCCCTCAGCTGACTTCCCTTGCCATCTGTTACTACTGACAACACACACCTTTGATAAGGGGGTGTAACTGAGCTGCAGAATCTGCTTCAGAATACCCCCTACAAGGGAATGATTTTGCCCACTTTCTGTGGCTGAGAGAGAGGGGGAAGGGATGGTGAGGGGGAATGGGTTGCTCTTAACTGCTCCCCTCAGACCCTGCAGACATTAACAACCACAAGCCTCTTTTCCCATTGTTCCTCCTGTATAGGGGAAGGGCCTGATTAGTCCCTCTCACCTCCCTTCTACCCATTTCACAGCACTTTTCTCCACACACACCCTTCATTTGGGGTACTTGGCCCCAAACACTCTTTCTCCCTTCTGCCTTTAGCTGAGGCCTCTTTGCTCTCCCTGTATGTGTCATCCTATTCATCCTCTCTCCACCAGCGGCCACTCCAACCACTCCCCCCTTGCTGCCCTTTCCCCATCATTGGGGGGGGGTCACCAGTGATCTAGCCTCAATGGGCACAGTGCCCACCTGGGGGTCTTCTTGACTCCCTCTCCTGCTGCAGCCTCAAGACTTTGGTATTCAGATGGCTGGGGCCCTTGCTACCTAGATCCCTGCCAGTAGCTTTTCCTGACCTGTTCCCTCCCCCAGGGTTAATGCTCAGTCCCCATGTTTGTGCTTTGTATCTCCCCCACAGAATAGAAGCTACTTGAGGACAGAGGTGTTTGTGTGTATCCTCAGAGCTGACAGGTGCCTGGCATACAGTAGGCACTTAATAAATATACACTGCATTATTTTTGATTCATTTGTCCTTAATTCTAGCAAACTCCTTTTGGATTTCCCCTTGGTCATATACCATTTTATTTTGAATTTGTCTGTGTGTATGTGTGTATTTGTGTGTGTGTGTCTACACATATATTTGCTTCTCTTCTTCCCCATATTCTTGTCATCCTTATGGAAAAATCCATTTTTAATTCTTTCTTTGCAGTTATTATATCAAGTTGACAGCCATTTATTAAGCACCAGGCATTGCGCCAAGTACTGAGGATGCAAAGAAAGCTACTCCTTCCACCCTCCTTACCACTTCAAAAAGTTTCTGCTCTCAGGAGGCTCACAGTCTAATGGGGGGACACCATCTAAATAACTATGTTCAAACAAGCTATAGACAGGATGAATTGGAGAAAATCACACTTAAGACATGAGCATTATGGGAGATTGGGAAAGGTTTTTTGCAAAAGATAGAGTTTGAACTGAGACCTGAAGCTGAAACTAGGGAGTGAGAGCATTCCAGGCATAGATGATAGGCAGGGAGATGGACAGTCTTGTGTGAAGAACAGCAGTTGTGGGATGGGATCACAGCATATGGGGGAGGGGGTCACTATCTGGGCCTGATCAGGGAGCCAGACTCTCCTTTAAGCCAATGGTATCCAATAGAGTTTCCTCCACTTTCTGCCTGGCTGTGACCAAGTGGCTATGTCATGGAGATAATGTTGGAAACAGAGAATGAGGCAAGATGGCAGAGGGACTTGGAGGAAAGCCCTGACTTTGCTGCTTATCCACCTTTGGTATCCACCTTTTTCCACCCAACTCTCACTTGTGGCTCCAAGGAGCTATAACACGTACAGTGGCCACATCTCAGTAAACTATCTCAGCAGATAGGCTAAATCAGGTTGAGAGTAACCGAGAATCCTCAGACCCTTTAGTGAGTTAGGGGAGCATCTACCCCCAGCATGTGAAAACTTCCCCTGGTGGAATGGGAGGATGAGAACAATTTGTTCCAATGGCCATGAAGGTGTCTGAGGCAGGCACCATGGAGCCCTTAGAGCATGGTGAGACATGGAAGACACCACAGTCATCCACTGCATCCTGGGC
>CM053624.1:884356-903181 GCA_028646595.1 Phalanger gymnotis | reverse complement strand
GCCCCTCCTAAGTCACCAATCCACACCCACACAGGTTTCACACCTGACAGGGCCCTGGGCCTGGGGCTTAGCACTTAACAGCTGAAAGTACTTCCACTCAAAAGAAACAAAAGCCATGCTAAGGAGACAATTTTGCTGAACAACACACCATCACAGGTCATCCTGACTGTTGTCCTGCCATTGGACTTTGATGGTTCTGGAGGAGGTAATGAGGCTGAGGACTTCATGAATCTCTGCTTCACATCAGTCCAATTCACGGGCAAGTCATGACCCTGTGATGTCCCTGGAGCTCTCTGAGAATGAAAGATGAACAACAACCATCCCCCACCTCCCCCTCCAGGGAAGCCTGGCCTGCTCATGATGGTGAGAGGCTCCTGGAGCATTTTCCTGGACAGTCTAATTCACTGTGTTCACCATAGGATGAGAGAGCTAGGGAGGCATTAGACATTATCTAGAGGCACTGCCCATTTTCTGAGGAGGAAAACAAAGGCCAGTGACATGCTCGAGAATGAAGAGGGAGCTAGTAGCAGTGAGCACATGAAAACCAAGAGCTTTGGACACCTCCAGGCATGTCTTGGAGAGTATCTTGGGAAGAGCTCTGAAATGGGAGTATCCTCCTGCCTAACCCTAACCCTAACCCCTAACCCCTAACCCCAACCCTAACTCTTTGCTTTTCTTGCTTACCCAGCTCAGAATTCTAGAGCCCCAATACTGGAGATCTCTGTCTCAACACTAAATCATGTCTTTAGTGGGTTTTTAAAGTTTCTTTATTTTCAGTTCTGAATTCTCTCCTTCTCTCCCACCCTCCCCCACCCATTGAGAAGGCACAAGAAATGCAATACTTAATTATATATATGAAGTCAGCTTCAGAGTTTATTTGTCTTCTTAAAACAACTTTATAAACCTTGATGTCTTCCTATCTCCTCTCAAAATAACTCCCTCCTTCCCTTCCAGATCTATGCCCACTTTGCTGGGGGAGGGGCACAAAATTTTGAATGGGAATCCTAGGAGAATAATTAAATAAGTATCTTTGAAGTCTTGCTAGCATCTGTAGATAAGGTAAGAGCTTATTGAAATCCCATCTTCTCAGAGCAGCATGGAAAGGTATATTTATTATGGTTATATGTTTTCATGCCTCCTGCTCTCCAATTAACTTAACTATGGAAACAGTTGGATAAATAAGCAGATTTTCTAATTCTTTTCTCCTTCATTTATTAAACTCCTAGCTGTTTCCTCTCCTTTTCCTTTTGAGACAATTACTTTAGGAAAAGCAAAACAAAACAACTCTCTAGAAACAAAAACTGTGATTCATAATTCTGGGTTGCCATGAATTGAGAACGGGACTGATTATGATGGAACCAGGCAATTAAGTCCCTTAAAAAGTTCTCTGTCCTCTCTAGGTTTGCCAGGTTTACTGTTATGCATTTTTCTTGGGAAATCGTTTGTATTAAATTTTAAAAATATAAATGTGTGTTCAGTGATTGACTGATGAATACCTACATATATAGAAATGTACATTTTACTTGTGTAAAAAGTGTCCCAATGGCCCTTTGCTGACCATTAATCATGCATTCCCGAGGCCCCCCAGTCCACAAAAGTTATGGGCTCATAGAGGTCACCACCTTGGCTCATCCTCCCTGCTGTCTCAGGACAGTGGGCAGAAGAGAATGTCTAAAAGACTTCAGCACACTTCTCTCTTCTCTTTTCTCTCTGTCTTCCTGTTTCTGTTTCTCTCTATCTTTCTCTGTCTCTGTCTCTGTGTTGTTTCTCCCTGTTTCTCACTATGCCTCTCTCTGTGTCTCTGTGTCTCTTTATCTCTCTCTATTTCTTTGTCTCTCTGTGTCTCTCTAGCTGTCTGTCTGTTTCTGTCTCTCTGTCTCTGTTTCTCTCTGTCTCTGTCTCTCTCTGTTTCTCTCTATCTCTGTGCGTCTCTGTCTCTCTGTGTCTGTCTCTCTTTGTGACTCTGTCTCTGTTTCTATCTCTCTCTGTTTCTGTCTCTGTATCTGTCTGTTTCTCTCTCTCTGTGTCTGTCCTCTCCCCTCCATTTCTTTCTCTCTGTGTGTCTGTATCTCTGTCTCTGTGTCTGTCTCTCTGTCTCTGTCTATCTCTGTCTCTGTCTGTCTTTCTGTCTCCATCTGGCTCTCTGGCTCTCTCTATTTCTGTGTCTCTCTGTGTCTCTCTAGCTGTCTCTGTTTCTGTTTCTCTGTCTCTGTCTCTCTCTGTTTCTCTCTGTCTCTGTGTCTCTGTCTCTATCACTGTATGTCTCTGTGACTCTGTCTTTGTTTCTATCTCTCTCTATTTCTGTCTCTATGTCTCTCTGTTTCTCTCTGTGTCTCTGTCTGTCTCTCCCCCCCCCATTTCTTTCTCTCTGTGTGTCTGTCTCTCTGTCTCTATGCCTCTCTCTCTGTCTCTGTCTATCTCTGTCTCTCTCTGTCTCTCTGTCTCTGTCTGGCTCTCTGGCTCTCTGTGTCTCTCTTTCCTTCTCCCTCTCTCTACTTCACATCCTTAAAGAATTGTAATGTTCCTTCAGCATCCCAAAGAGTTGATATAAGGATGGCAGCAGCAGATACTACCTTGTCAGCTTCTTTCCAAAGGAGGACTATGAATTGGGAGAGCCATGAGGAAGGTAATAGTCCCTGGTGGATGCTGGAGGTTCTCCAGTTAGAAGGAAGGGCTCTGTGAAGACCAGCATTCTGCACCCCAGTGAGGAACCAACCTCCTTCTGGAGAGCACGAAGAAGCAGGAAGAACCCCACACATGTGGGTGGCAGAAGTGAATCCTTCCCATGGAGCCAAGTGGGAGATAAATCATGTTGCTTCCCGGAGAATCTGATGGGCATGGTAGGAGAAACTGATTGGGGGCAGCTCTGCTTCTTCTTCAGGTGGCAGGCAGAGCCCCACCCCCAGGGGTCACATGGCACCTGCTGATAATTGTGGGGTGAAGGGTAGGTGTGTGTCGGCCTATGCCCTGTCCTTCAAGGCTCAGCCCCAAACCACTACCTCCAGGAAGCCCTCCTTGATCACTGGATCTCCCAATGACACTAAAGTAGAAAGTATAGGTATTATTTTCTCTGTTTTGCGGGGTGGGGGTGAGATGACTGAGTTTAAGTGACAGGTTTGTGGTCAGTCCTATAGCTAGAAAGTGTCTGAAGGTAGATTCGAACCCACATGTTTGCTGACTCCAGGCCCAGCTCTCCTCCCAATGCACCAGCCTTCCCCGCAGCTCCTAAGTCGTGTTCTTGCTTCAGGTCCAGAGAAAGGATCCTGCCCCCAAGGTCAGCCAGAGACCCCAGTCCTTCTGTCTCAGAATCATGGCTTTTTGGAGGGACCCTCTGGTACAAAGCCTTCCTTGGCTGGATGTGGAAACTGAGGCCCATAGAAATCTGCTGACTTGCCTGGGGCCACACAGCTAGTGGAGGGAAGAGGCAGAACATAACCCCCAAGAATCCTGGGGCCCCTCAGGGTTCTTGCTGTTGTTCTTCCTTAGTGATGTAAATGGATTTTTGTTGTTAGGGAGAGAGCCCTTTGCAAAATGAACTTCCCTTCAAGAGAGAGGAATAATCCCCCACCTGGAGGGAGCTGGCAAGCGGTGACATTCAGCACTCTGGTGGTGGCTGGAATTTCCTTAAAGGGCAAAGCTGCAGTGGAACCTCAGGAAAAGGCAAGCTTAATTAGCTTACAAGGAAGACAGAAATGACAACCGGCTTTCCAGCCAGAGATTTTTAATGTAATGGCCAAAATATATTCTTTCCTTGAAGACCAAACCTAAATATCATGGTCCTGTAAAGAGATGATAATGACCTTTCATTCAACAGAACAAAAACAGAAGGTGGGAAAGGAAGAAAAATTGGGAAAAGAATATGTCCTCCCACCCCCTGTTCTCCCCTCCCCCAATCTCTGCTGCATTTCTCCAGAACTGGGCACCAAAAGTCTTGTGGAAACCATAAGGTGAGGGGGCACTCAGAAATGGTCACTAGGTGGGCACCAAAAGGCTCATAGAAGCTGTAAGGTGACTGGCACTCAGAATTGGGCACCAAAAGTCTTGCAAAAACCATAAGGTGAGGGGGCACTCAGAAATGGTCACTGGGAGGGCACCAAAAGGCTCATGGAAGCCATAGGGTGATAAGCGATCAGAACTGGGTACCAACCGGGCGCCAAAAATCTCGTGGAAGCTGTAGCTCAAGATGGATGGGATGATGACAAGAAAGAAGAGCAATGAAGAGAAGGAAAGAAAGACAGAAAGACAGAGAGACAGAGGCAGACAGGGAAAACTAGAGAGGGCAGAGCTGCTAAGGGCTCACTGTGCTTCTGTTATCTTTGACCTCTGCATTGGCAAGGATGGAACACAGAGGATTCACAGGAGACTGGTGCTCAGGATCAGTAAGGAGACAGGAAGAGAGCTCCTGGTGTCCTTGATGTGTCCAAGCCAGTCACCCCTGGTGCATACCATCCTCCGGTCCTGAAAGAACTGGCCAAAGTGACTACTGAGCCACTGTGGAAGACTGTTAAAAGATCTTGAAGAACAGGAGAGGGACAACAGGATGGGCCAATGTCGTCTTGATTTTTGCAGAAGGGGAGAGAGTGAAGGCTGCAAACACTAAGCCAGCAAATGTGATTTAATTCCTAGGCAAGGTGTAGAATAGAAGCAGCGATTACCAAGGGCTGGCTGGGCTTTTTCAGGAGCAGGTCAGGCCAGATCGACTCTTCTGACAGCGTTACTAAATTAATTGATCAGGGAACTGCTACAGAAATAGTTTACGTAGGTTACAGTAAAGTGTTTGATTAATCACCTCAAACTTTCTTGTGGAAAGGATGGAGGGATTTGGTCTAGACGATAAGGCATTTGGCTGGATTCAGTGTTGGTTGAATGGACAGACTCTTTCAAAGAAGGCTGTTCAATGGTTTCTTTCTATCTTGGCAAGATGCCTCTAATGGAGTGCCCTGGGGGACCTGTGCTTGACCCTGAAGACTTTAACATTTTTATCATTGGTTTGGTTATATGTGAACTGAGTCTGGCAAGAGTGGAGGCCAGCCAAGGAAAAGGCAGAGTCAGGAGATGGGAATGTGTTGTGTGAGAAATATCCAAGAGGCCAGTGTCAGTGGAGAGTAGAGGGTGAAGAAGGGAGAAGAGCTTCAGATGACAAAGGACTTTACATTTGATTCTGGGGGAGATAGGGAGCCACCAGAATTAATTGGGGGGCATGGCCAGACCTGCACTTTAAGAAAATCACTTTGGTGGTTGAATGAAGAATAGACTGTAATGGGAAAAGATTCGAGGCAGGCAGATCCACCCAGAGGCTATTGCAATAGACCAGGCATGAGGTGGTGAGGGTCTGTACCAGGGTGGGGGCTGTGTCAGAAGAGAGAAGGGGGCCTGTAGGTGAGATGCTTCAGAGGTGAAATTGATGAGAGATGCTGCAGATGTTGTGAAATCAACAAAGGATGTTGCAAAAGTGAAATCAATAAGCTTTGTCACCATTTTGGATTTTGGGGCTGTGAGATAGTGAGGAGTCCAGGATGACTTCTGGGTTGGAAGCCTAAGGAACAGGAAAGATGGAGGTACCCTAGACAGTAATGGGGCAGGTAGAAGGTGAAGAGTAAGGTTTTGGCAGGAAAGATAATAAGTTCAATTTTACATATGCTGAGTTTGAACTGTCTATGGGACATCCAGTTAGGGAATGTCCAGGGGTAGCTAGGTGGCACAGTGAGTAGAGCACTGGCCCTGGAGTCAGGAGGACCTGAGTTCAAATCCCAGCTCAGACACTTGACACATGTACTAGCTGTGTGACCTTGGGCAAGTCACCTAACCCCAATTGCCCTGCCAAAAAAAAAACAAACAGAAACAAAAACAAAAAGGAATGTCCAACAGGCATTTGGAGAGTTAGAGGAGAGGATAGGACTGGATAAGAAGATCTGAGATGTAGCTTGGTGGGCCAGTGGAGTTAGGAAGACAACCTCAGAGATTTACCAGCTGCATGACTTAATCTCTAACTGCAAACCAGACACTGAACTTATTGAGGAAGGACAGAGTATTGTGGAGTATTGTGGAGGTTAGACTGCAGGCAACAGCTATAGAATCTCGATTGGGTGATAAATGTGGATCGAATGAACCTCAGCAAAGGAGAGATTACTGAGAGATGGTGGTGGAGGGAGAACTTGGGAATGATGATGGATAGCAAGGAGTGTTTTAACTTCCCTGCCTCAGCCAGGGAGTGGAAAGGGAGGCCAGCGAGGATGTATCATCTGGAGGGAGTCAGGTCCCAGTAAGAGCCAGAAGATGGAGGGAGTGATAAAGGAGAAGATTTAAAATGAAGGTGAATTTGTCACTTATGGAGTGGGCATTCCAGGAAGTACAGTTGAAGGGGAAGCCAGGTCAGGTGTGGGATGCTGGGGGTGAAGGATATGAGTGATAGAGCTGAGGGGAATGGGAGTCAGGGAGTGGACAGTGAGGAACAGATAGTGGTTTAGAACAATGCCAGCTGGAGGTTCAGAATCACTGAGATGGGGACAGTATAAGGCGGTGGTAAGATGCTTAGCATCAAGGAGTGAGTTCAGGCAGAGTATCAGTGGCTGAAGGGAGGGAGGTGTTTAGACTGTCCAGGACCCTCTCTCTGGGCTTAGCCTTATGGTAGCAGGTGGTAAGGTCTAGTTTTGTGAGCCCTAGGAGGCAGGAGGAGTAGGTCAAGGTATGGCTTTGGAGATTCCAATCATGAGGCAGCAGTGAAAAATTACAACCTCTTCTAAGAGCATATTAAGTGAGGAGAGCCCAGTCTCCAAGAGCAAGGTAGTAATATGCCCCCGTCAATTCTGTTTCCTTATCAATGAAATGGGTATTGCTGACACTTACTTCCCAGGGCACTTGTAAGGATCAAATGGGATAGCTCATGTAAAGTGCTTTGCAAATATCAAAATGCTACACAAATGGTAGATACTGTTATTATTATGAATAACAGGGAAAACTAGCTCAACCTGCCTGAAGAAGAATGGTCAGGATATTCCTTTCATCACCACAACCCCAGAGGCTACTGGTCTATCCTATGACTAACCATTCTGCAGCACACCCCACAAGCAGTCATCTAGCCTCTACTGAGAGATCAAGCCCAAGGCTGCCTACTCTGCCACTGAGAGGTCATTCCTGACAGACTAATCTCTCTGACACATCCCTTCAGTGGTCCTATATAGGAGGCACTGAAATAGAGGTGAATGAATGAATGAATAGATGGATGGATGGATGGATGGATGGATGGATGGATGGATGGATGGATGAATGGTTGGATAGTCGGATAATGAATGAATGAATTATTGTATAGATAAAAGAATTAATTAATGAATTAATAATTATTAATATTAATAATAATTAATGAATGGTTGAATGGGTGGATAGTTGGATAAATGAGTGAATGGTTGGACGGATGGATGACTGCATGGACATCCAGGGCCCTTGAGCCTGAAGTCTGTCTCCCTGCCTGTCCCACAGAAAGCTCATCCATTTCCAATGCAGACTAAAGAGCCAGAAACGAGCTGAAGACGCCCAGTGAGGGTGTGAGTTAGTGGTCAAGCGTCTCACATCCCTGTCCCTGTCCATGGTAACAAGTGCCAAAACCTCCAGCACGGAGTGGAGCCCTCAGCCCACACTTCTTTCATTGGAAGGCAGGCAAGTCTCTCCTGCAGCCTCTAGAGCCTGGCAGTCATCAGACACTGTCCGCTTGGTGGTTTGCTGGCTGAGATGATAACTCTCTGATGGAGTATGAAGGTTCAGGGACTCAAAACCAGAGACTGCAAAGTCCATTCCCGATTTGACAGAGGAGGAAATGGAGTCTGTGCTCAGGGTCTCTTTCGGCAGGAGCATGGCCATGTCCCCAGAGCTAGAGCTCCATCACATGCTTGTTGTCCTTGGGAGCCAGGTCTGGGTGAGGATGGGTCAGCTTCTCGGGCCAGAGACATTCCTATGTTGGTTCGCCAGCATCTCTCAGGAGCTCCATCCCTCCTCTGTTCAAGGCACAAAATGCAGGCATGTGTGGCGATGCTGCTGGGTCCCTCAGCTCTAGTCCAGTCTCTGCTCAGCAGTGTGTGCCATTGAAAAGCAAGGAAACCTGGAATCCAAGGGGGAAGAGGGAAAAGGGGATAAGGCCCAAGTAGACTCCCTCAGATGAATCAGGCCCCTCTGAAGTGTGCCCAAGTGGCCTTACCCGGGAAGCCCAAGCAAGAGAGGAGAGCGCACTTGCCAGATGTCTGTGCCTGTCTAGCTCAGGGGGAGGCGGCGTTTGTGTGGGGAGGTGTCCCCTCGGAGCCCAGGGCTTCAATAGCAGAACAGAAGCCGGATGGGGGGAGGCACCCTTTCTCCTTTCTTCTTGTCCTTGGGCCTTCGGAGCTCACGTTCTAGGTAGGAGCAGATCCAAAGGCCAGCCCTGAGAGGGGAGAAAGCTGTGGTACATCATAGCACTCTAGGCCTGTCACGGAGAGAGCAGACAGCCCCTACAGAAAGACAGGATTTCGTTCTTCTCTGAGGGAGGAAGGCTCCCTCTCCACCCCCAGCCTCTGGTACGTGGCCCAGGCTTGAAGTTGCCCACTTCCCTTTTTCACTCATTTCTGCTGCAGTGTTCCTGGAGAAAGGCTACATTGGGGTCCCGGCATTATCAGGCTCCTGGCCATCGCGCATTGCTCCTTGGTTAGCACGAGCTGAGCCTGGGGGTCTTGGGCTTTATTGGGCTCTGTGGGAGTCCCTGGCAGCTGGAGCTGCTGGAACCTGGGTAAATGGAGCCAGAGGATCTTGGAACCAGACCATGGGCTGCTGTTTGGACTGAAGAAGCGGGAAAGGAGCCCACAGATTGATAACGAGCCCCCTTCATCATTCAAACAACATCGATGCAGCCCTGGGAAAGTTTCTTTGTCCCTGCTCTTGGTCAGAGCCCTGGATGCCACCCAAGGACAGGGACGAGGACAAGCAGCTTCCCTCCCCGCCCCCCTCCACCTGGCCTTTAAACATGACGCTTGCTCATTAACATACTACTACTGTGAATTTAATTCGACGAAGGCGAATGATTACCTTTATCTGACAGACACCAAGAGGTTTCTTTCCTAAATTAACTCACGATGAGATGGGGGGATTGACGCTGACCTTCAAGCCTCCTGCTGTCAAAGGTGACCGCTCCCTCCCTCTCTCCCTCTGTCCCACACATCAAAGGGATTTGAGGAGCTCAACCACACAGAACAGCCTCGGTCCCAGAGTGCGATGGGGAGGTGGGGGGAGAGGTATTTGATGGGGGGGGGAGGTCTGGATCACTGGAAGCCCCTACCCCAACTTCTGCTTAACAGACTGGATTCTCAGTTTATGACAGAATAGGTGGATGGGGAGAGAGCCTTGGAGGTAATAGGACCTGAGTTCAAGTCTCTGTCTTATGCTGGCCAAAGACACTGTGCAAATCTCTTAATTTCTTGTGCCCCAGGTAATTCTCTGAGAGTAGATTGTAGAATAGGATCTAATCTGCTTTGGAGGAGGAGTTTTCCTCTTCCGGAAATTTCTTAGGCTGAGTCAGACACAACAAATGCTAATGAAGCTGAAACTGCAGGTCCAAACAAAACACCAAAGGCCCTGAGTGACTGAAGTCCTTCAGGTTTGTTGCTGCTGCTGCTTCCAGGAAAGGCCACCCAGAGGAAAGGGAAGACTCAGGAGAGACACCAGAGTTGTCTTCAAGTATTGACCCAGGGATGGTGGTAGGAAGGGTGTGTGTGTGTGTGTGTGTGTGCGCTTGGCCCTACAGGGCAGAACAGGGATGAAGGAGGAGGGTTGGACAGCCTCAGCTTGGCCCCACAGGGCAGGACAGACAGGAACAAGGAGGCAAGCAGAGAGGCTGACTAGGGTTGGACATCACCAACCTCAGAACTGCTCCAGCCTCTGGAGCAACATCAAGGACCCGCCCCTTCTGCTTACCTCCTGTGATCTTTGTGGAAAAGATGACAGGATGAGTGCTAGAGCCTTGGAGCTGGCTGAATGGTGAGATCAGGCCGATGTTTACTGACTGACTTGCAGACACACACTGAGAGTGGTCATTGATCACTCTTGGTCTCCAGTGGGGCATCTTGGGGGGTCTGTGCTTGGCTTGGGGAAGTCTAGCATATTTCCTGATGATGAGCCTAAGGACATAGGCAGCATGCTTATGAGGTCCACCCCAGGCAGAAATCTTGAGGGAGAGAGCTAAAATGCAGACCCCTGGTCAACCTGTTTGCCAATCAAAACTTTGAGGCAAACCAAATGGAGTGAGGCCAGGAAGATACAGGGAAGGATCGCCCCCAGACCACCACCCCGCCAGAGGTCTCAGCCAATCTGGGCAGTGGGGATACCTGACACAGGGCTTCGGGGAGGATGTCCTCAGGTGAGGGGGCCTGGGCTGCTGCACAGGCCTGGACAGAGGGAAATGGGAGTGGGTGGCTCCAAGGGGCCATGGCTTTCCTTCACATTCTGCTCACAGACTAACTGGCTGGGAGGGCTTTTTTTCAGAAACTCCCACTTTCTAGGTATAACCCGCGGGCTGGGGCAGGGGGTAGGGTGGGGAGGGAAGCAAAGCAGAGACTTGGCAGATTCAGGCTCCAGAACTCAGTTTCCTCCCTTGGGTCCCAGGCCAGTTAAATGTATTATCTGCCTCTCCCACTCCTTGGCTCTCCCCTGCCCCAGCCTGTCTGCCCTCACAGACAAGGCCCCTGGAGAAGGGCAGAGGGGTAGACTTTCCATGGAGACTGATGTTCGATTTCCCGTGTCTAGAGAACACCCATGTGAAACAGGAGAGGGGCCAGCTGGGAGCGGCCGGATGTACTCCAGAGCTGCTTCAGGAGGCCACAGGCACTGTCAGGCCTACCTGAGCCCACCCTGCCCCTGCCATGGGTCTCTGCCCTTCCCTGGCCTGGCCTCCAGCCAGCCAGCCATCCTGCCCTGGCCACTCTGAGAATTCTCAGGCATGAATGCTGAGCACAGAGACTGCTCTTCTCCATGAAAGGAGGGCTGAACTTTCAAGGACATGGTGGGGGAGGGGGAGGAAAGGGGGGAAGAGAGGGAAGGGAGGGAAGGTTTTCTCCTCCTCTCCCCTCCCCCACCCTGCCCCCACCTCCAGCTCCCAGGCTATTAGTGCAGGTTTCTGGAAGCATCGGTTGCCCCTGGGTGCCCAGAGGAGGCATTTAGGGTATTGTCCAGATGGCTCAGACCTTCTGGATCTCTAGCGGGAGTTCCTTCTTCCCAGGGCCATTGCTTTGCTTTGGGAAGGGTTACCTGTGGGCAGGTAGGTGGGGGCCAAACAAGGAGTACTGCCACTGTTTGGGGGCTGCAGGCCCACAACCACCCACCTGTCAGTCTATGAGCCAGGTCCCTCTCCTCAAACCCCAAGTGACAGCTCCCCAGAGCGCTCAAACACCTCATATCAGGAAAATGGGGCAATAAATAAGAAAATGTCTTGAGATAAAGGGTCGCATTGAAGGGCCAAGCAGACTCGTTCTTCCTACCCCTCAAACACAGGAATTTTCTCGAGGCTTTTTAAATGAGAATTCTAATACACTTGGCTTCGGAAATTCAGATTCATGTGTCATGGTTAAATAAATCTAGGGTTCTTAATGGACTTCTGCAAACTCACCAAGTTCTCATTATAACAAGGCAGCCAGCAGGGCCAGTCAGTGTTAGAATGCATGATGAGGCACTGTGTCCAAGATTAGGGAGGCAGTGGGTAGTCCTAGTGTCCTCTGTCTTGCTCCGACACATTGGGGACTATCAGGTTTGCTTCTGGGCTGCATGATCTAAAATGGACACTGAGACATTGGCATCAGTGGGTGTCCAGAGGAGTGCAGTCAGGTGAGGGAAGGATGGACCTGTGCTCCCTAGCCTGGCTGAACAAACTGAGAATGTTTAGCCTCTAGGAGGCTGAGGAGGGGAGACAGAAGACTGCTGCTGTCTGGTCCTTCAGAGTCAGGTGGAAGATGGGCTAGACAGCAGGAACAAAGGGAGAAAGTGGTGAAGAGGTGTCTTTAGGCTTGAAGTCTGGGAAAAGTTTTAAGAGGATTGGAGTGGTCTGGGAGGGGTATGGGCTTTGGGGATTCTCATTGCTGGAGGTCCCCCGCCATGATGAATGCAGGGCCACTCGCTGGGTGTGGACACCTCCAGGTCTGCTCGTGTTGCATCTGGGATCTGGCAAAGCCTAGAAGACCATCAAGAGACTGGGTGGGGTTATTTTTTTCTGAATCTGTTTTGAAGGGGGGAGAACGAGAACTAATCAATGGGTAATAGGA
Organism: Phalanger gymnotis; assembly: GCA_028646595.1. NCBI lineage: Eukaryota > Metazoa > Chordata > Mammalia > Diprotodontia > Phalangeridae > Phalanger > Phalanger gymnotis. The sequence goes on along the minus strand of CM053624.1, from coordinate 890,915 downwards.
GTCCAAGGAAGTGGGGAGGGTCAGGGAGGAGGGGCTCTGTTGCAACAATTCAGCTAGCAGCTGTTGTGGGGGTATAAAACCAACAACAACCAGCTCACAGAATGCTGAAAGCCCAGGTTCTTTTGATCTGCTTTATGAAGGAAAGCAATGTTAAGGGGTTAACAATCTCAATTTAATCCAGCATACAAGTATCATTGACTTAGTTCAGGGGAAGAAGCCAGCACCCTGAACTTCAGAGCAAACACAAACAAATTACAAACATACATTTATAAACAGACCAAATACAATTCATAGTTACCAACATCTGAGTGCAGCCAGGAGCTCGATATGGCTGGCTCAGAGTCACATGTCACTACTGCTGCAGGTCAGAGCTCTGAAAAAAAGAAAGCCAATCTCTGCTTTTATATCTTTTTCAGCATCAAGGATGAGTCACACATGAGACTCACCCATGTGACCTAAAATCATCACAAAAATGCAACTTAAACCCATGTAGTCTAAAAGCCTCTGATTTCACAAACATGTCACTCAAATCCATGTAAACTAGGCTTTCCCTTGAAGCAAGGAGGTCATCAAGGACTCCTAATTTAATCAAGGAAATAAAGGCCAAGCTCTTCAAGGGCATTTGGTTGGATTAAGTGCTAAGAGCCCATTTTGATTGCCAATACAGGCTCCCCCTGATTTTCAAGGTCACAGGCACTGGAGGGGTGTTGGGGATGGGGTCTATTGGATGGCCATCATTCTGGTACTTGTAGGGTGAGCCTTCTCCAAGGGTTTTTGGGGGAGGGGGGCAGGGGTAAGGTGTTGGGACCAAGCCCCTCTTTGACAGGGTAGCACATGCAATGCTCCCTCCTGCAGCCCCAAAGTCAGAAGCTGGAGGGCTCTGGAAATCTTCCATAAGGCATGATCGTTCATAGAAGTCAATTTAAAGAGGAATGAACCTGGGCCCCAAGTGGAGGGTGAAGGGGCTTCATTTTTCAGGATCAATGTCTATGCCAGCCTCTGTTTAGACTGGCCCTCCATCCAACACTTGGGCATTTCCAGACCTTTCCTCACACGTGGATAGTTTTCCATCTGACTGACTGCAAGCTGAATTTCAGAGTGAGATCCTCACCTCTCCACCCTGGCGCTCTGGGTGCATTCCTACTGCCTGGGAGGTAAGACCACGGATCAGCTTTCTAGTCCTCTCTCCCCACTCAGTGGGACTGGTCCAAGGGCTCTTTTCTCAGACTCCAGGTGGCCTCTCCCATTGATGTGAGCCTTAGCCCCTCCTTAATCTTGGTAGAAGAAGTATTTGGCCGCTGGGGTTACAGAGGCAGGACACTAGCCTGGAAGGACCAGGCCATAGGGTTGTTTCCAAAGTTAACCTGGGGAGCATTGAGAAATGTGAGAGGCCTAGTGGGTAGTCAGGCTCCCTGGCGCAAAGTACGTCTGCTTTGGGCACGGAGTCTGACTCCTCTTCCTCTCCCTCCTGAGGGTTGCTGGGACTCCCTGCATTTGGAGAAGGGAGAGGCCTATGCAGTGCCTACTGTGAGTAGGGCACTGTGCTAAGAACATGAAAATATGATCTCATTCGATCATTGGCCAGTACTTGGGGTCTCAGTTGGTGAAGTCAGAGATGGGGAACTTGGCAGCTTCTATTCCCTTCCTCTAAATCTTGAGAACTTCAGCTGCCTCAGTGAAGACCCTGGCCCAGGACCCCACTGGCCCAGAAAGGTGGCACATCCTGCAAAGCCCAAGGCCCCATGACCCAGGTACCCAGCCAACCCACTGCCTCCTCCAAGTCCCTCCATCCTCACCATGGGGCTTGGCTTTAGGCTCCAGACTCCTGGGTGACGATGGCAGGAGGGCCATGCAGTTCTCCTGTGAAAGCCCCTGTCAGCAGGAGCTGGTGTTGAGGCCTGGGCAAAGCCCAGGAGACATCACCTAGAGGAGTGATGATGGGCCTTTTGTGGGGCAAGGTCTCTGTCTTCTTCACTTCCAGATAATGGCCCACAAGTAACCAGGGTGGAGGCAGCTCTGGCAGGCCCAATGGACTGATTGTCTATGGATAGACACAGGCAGGGTCCTGAGAGTCCTCCAGCCCCTTCCTTTGGCCCTGGCTCTGATATCCAGTCTCCTCTCTCCTCACCCTCAGGGAATAAAGGCAAGATCTGAGCCTTCTGAGGAGATTAGCTGCCAGCTGGGTCCAAGGGCAAAGCTGGAAGAGGAAGGGGCTGGAAACACTTCAGAGAGAGCAAGCAGAGAGTCCTAGCACAGATGGGCTGCCTGGCTGGGCTGCCCCCTCCCGAGGCCCTCCTGGTTGCTATGGCTCCAAAGGTCTCTGCTTTCATGCACATGCACCCAGGAAGCAGGAACGGCCCATTGCTGGTCCAGGATGAATTCTCTCCTCTTTCCCCCAGGGTCCCAGGAGGTGCTTTTCCTGCCAACACAAGCCCATGGGTCAAGGGGCCCAGACACCCCTTTGGCTTTGTCCAGCCCCAAGAGTCTTTCTCAGAAGTTATAGGGAAGGGCCGTCCAAATGGCCAAGTGCTTTCTGCCACCTCGGGGCCAGGAAAGGATGCAGAGTCCCTCATCCCTTGAAAGGCAACCTGGTAAAACAGGCAGTAGGCTGGACTGTCTGGGAGGGATGGACTCGCAAGTCCCCAGAGCATTCTGGGTAAGGCTGAGCCCACAAGTAGAATCTGCCTGAGGGTCAGAGGGGGCAATTCCAAGGCTTTACTGTGCTGTGCTCACAAGGGGCTACACTGGCAGGTGAGGGAGGGCATCCTCCTGTCTGACCTGGTGGGAGACTAAGCCAGACTCTTCACGGTCCACACTCCTGTCCCAATTCTAGCCCTGCTTTGAAAGTTTGTGACTTCCAAGGTAATGTCCAGGTCCATGATCTACAATACGTGACAGCAGGAATAGTTACAAATAGGCCTCTAGTTGTAACAATTCCTGCTGTCATGTATTGTAGACCAGGAAAACACTGTACACAGTAACAGCCACAGTGTTTGAGGACTGACTTGATAGACTTAGCTCTTCTCAGCAATGCAAGGACCTAAAACAATTCTGAAAGACTCATGACAGAAAATGCTATCCACACCCAGAGAAAGAACTATGGAGTCTGCAGATCGAATCAAATGATTTTCTCTCTTTTTTTGTTCTTGCTTTCTCATGGTTCTTCCCTTTTGTTCTGATTCTTCTTTCACAACATAACTAATGTGGAAATATGTTTAATATGATTGTACATGTATGGCCTATATCAGATTGCATGCCATCTTGGGGAGAGGGGAGGGAAAGGAGGGAGGAAATGTTAAAACTCAAAATCTTATAAAAGTTGAAAAGTAAAAACAAATTAAAAAAAAAGAAACATGAAAAGCCCGATATGGAAACACATACCTAAAAAACAACAAAGAGGAGAAGTTCACTCCAGCTGCCTCATGCTGCACCTGCAGACAGAGGAAAAGTGACCCCTGGCATTCAAGGTACAGATGCTGCCTTGATTGGGCAGTGATTCAGGAAGGCAACCTGTTGGGCAGAAGGGCAACAAAGCCAGAGTTTCCAAGGCAGGGTCTTAAAAAGGGTGCTTAGGCTTGTACCCACCTGACCCTGGTCTAGGCTGAGGGTGTGCCCAAGGAGGCAGCCCACTGAGAGCTGCTCAGGCCTATCTGAATCAGAGCTGAATTCAAGGGTCCCTCAGAGGGCCCTGGGTCCAAACAACTTAGTAGGTCCCCCTGAAAGCTGGGCTAGCCACAAGGTGGGAGGCCAGGGAGGAGGGTGAGAGCCTTCTCAGCCTCTCTGGAGTCTGCCAGAACTGGTTTACACTTTGCCCCGTCCACACATACACTACCTCAGCAGTTCAGCCCAGAACTGCCTGAATGGCGAATAGGCTTGTTACAAACAGTACCCCCCCAACCTGAATCTTGGTTTCCTCAAATGGCTATTTGTAAAGACTCCTGGCAGCCAAGGAAATGGCCACCTCATGCCCCCCCCCAACTCTGGGCCCTCAGAAATGAGGGCTTCTCTTGGTTCCTGCTCCAAGGCAGCCCCAAGGGGCCAGATGGTTCTTCCCAGATGCCAGGACACGTATGTGGGCAGGGCCCCACCCCACCTCCTTCTGAAGCTGCCCTCTGCCTGTGCTGTATCAGCCAAATGTGCTGTAGGATTCATAGATAATGGGGCATCTGGTGCCTTTATTTATCCTTAACGATGGAGGATGGCTTAATACAAATCAGTAATTTATTAGAATAATAACCCCATAGGCATTAACGAGACATTATGCCTGAGATTTTAAATGCATAGAGTAATGAAATCCAGAGTTATGGTTCTCTCTGCTACCATCACTCCTCAGCTGCCGCACAGAAGGAACTTGATGGGTGTCCGCGGGAGCGCAAGTTGCAGGACTCTGAGGGTGCTGTGCTCCCAAGAGGACTGACTGTAGGACCAAGCAGGGTGGGCCCCCAGGGAGCCGTGCTCCTAGGAGGACTCACTGCAGGATCAGGCTGCTGGGGTGCTGTGCTCCCAGGAGGACTCACTGACTGCAGAGCCAGGCTGTTGGGGCCCCCAGGGAGACGAGTCATGCTCCCGGGAGGACTCAGTGTAGTGCCAAGCAAAGTGGGCTGGGACCTTGGCCCAGCACAGCTGCCTTATGCCACCTGGATTCCTACTGTTGGGGAACAGGCATTTTTTTTTTCCATCAGTGCTAAATGCTGAGAGGATTTTCCCCAAACTTGGGCAATTCGACCTTACAGTCAGGCCACTTAGGAGATGCTTCTTGATAAGGAGAAAAAGGCTGAGTGATAGAGCCGAGCTCCCCGCCCCCAGCCCTGGGGCAGAGGAGATGATAGAAATAGATAATCCATTAGATAAAAATTCAGGGCCAGGGAAACAGAACCCAGGTCTCACCTACCGATCATAAAGAAGTTCCAGTGGATCTGAAACTCCCGTGGACCTGGATCCCCAGACACATCCATGTTCCACTCGCTGATGGAGAATCGCATCTTTCCTTGCAGAGGCAGCCTTTCTAGACAGAAGTTACAAGTGATTCGTTTGTGCCCTTCCTGACTCAGCGTGTCCAGGGCCGGCAGGGGCGGCTCCGGGCAAGGGGGCCAACGGCAGCCAATTCATTATCAGCAGCCGGCTCAAGCAGCTGTCCGGGTCCTGGATTCAGAAGAGACCCAGGTCCAAATCCAATCCCCAAACCTACGAGCTCTGCGTCCCTGACAGTCCATCGGAGTCTGCTGCCTTATCTGTAAAACATGGAGAATACTCTGGTAGCATCAGCTTTGGGAGTGCTCATGTCGTCAGTCTTAGAGAGGCTGAGAGGGAGCAGGAGGTTCCCAGAGGTGAGTCCACTTACCCGGCCATCATGTGCAGGCAGAAGCAGCCCCAGCATGTGGACTCAGCTTCAACAACTCCAAGTTCAGAATACAAAGTGAGATATTGAATTGACATCAATTGACAAGCATTTATTTAGTGTACCAAATATGCCAGGCCCAGTGCTAGGCTCTGGCGAAAGAAATACAAAAAATAAGTAGTCAGTGTCCTCAGGAAGCTTCCACTTCCCTAGAAGGACCTGATATTCCCCGAGGAATAGCGATAAAAGGAAGGCCAGATGGGCTAAGAGGCGGAGGAGGCCCACACGAGGCCTCTGAGAAGTAGTTCTCAGAGCGTGCCCCGCAGCCGGCTGGGGGTCGTGGGGTCTCAAAGTGCGTTCCACAGCCTGCTGGGAGTCCCCGCGTCTCAGAGTGTGCTCCACCGCCTGCTGGGGATCCCCGGATCTCAGAGTGTGCTCTGAAGACCGCTGGGGGTCCCCAGAACCCATCAGGTGGTCCACAAGATAAAGACTCTTAACGTTGCAATACTGACATCTTTTGTTCTTTTCAAGCTCATTGTCTTACGAGTCCGCAGTAGGGATTTCCACACGCCGTGAGTGAACTAAATTAGATCTAGCCGCAGACATAAAGAATGGACCGATTTTTCTCATTTGAAGAATTACACTTTTGCCATTCAAATAGATGAATTCACAGATACGCCTGGACTTGTTATTCTGATTGAATTCATCTGGTACCAGTCTGTACCATCTGGTACTGACTAATCATGGAAAAAGATCCTTGCTTGGTGTGCCAGTAAGGCCAAAAGGGCTTAGTTTAACGGGTGCCCTTGAGGAGTTTGGCTTTTGTTTACAGTGAAAGTACTTTCACCTGTTAAATGCTAAGCCCCAGGCCCAAAGCCCTATCAGGTGTGAAACCTATGTGGGCGTAGATTAAGGACTTAAAAGGGGCCAATTCGGGAACCAATGGGTCTCTGGACTCTGGTCACTAGTCCTTGAGGCGGGACTTGAGAACGCCAGAGGCTTGGCTGCGAGAAGAGGCGAGAAAACTACAGCTGGAAAAAAATCCGAAGCAGAGCCGACCCCTGTGTGGACCCAAGGGTTTGAGTGAGGTCTTGAAGCCGGTGAATATGATTTATGCCATCTTATTTTTCTGTGGCCTCCTGGCTTCTCTTGTGAGGCGGGCCTACTGGGCCTGGAGGCTTGTGTTCACAATACTGGAATGGGGAGGATGGTTCGCTAATT